>CM053773.1:87419476-87449585 GCA_028658325.1 Potorous gilbertii | reverse complement strand
CACCCTCACCTAGATCTGCCCAGGTAGTGCTTGGGGTCTGAGATTCAAATGCTGCTCCCCAGCCTCAGGGCTTTCAGTGGGGGTGGGGCTGCTCTTCAGGGTAAGAGTAAATCAGGTTCTCAGGTGGGGGCAGGGCATCCTCCCAGGTTCAGTTCCCTCAGGGGGTTTATGCAGAGACCTTCAGTAATGGAGCTCCTGCTGAGCTCCTGTCTGCTTCTGGAGCCTCTGGCTGCCTGCTGCCTCTGCCTCTGCTGCTGCCTCCCGAGGGGGCCTGAGTTATGGAGACACCCCACTCCCCTCTCAGACAGCCCATAAGTCTCTCTCACTGACCTGTGTGTCTGTGGGTGGGGGGACCCCTGTGGCCACCGGAGATTCTGTCCCTGAAGCTTGCTCAAATCTGCTCCTCCCGGGGCTGCGCGGCCAAGGTAGGGCTGGGTTCCGCTCTGGTCCCGTGCATGACGGACCTTTGGTGAGGGTTTTTCAGGTCTTTCCAGAACAGAAATCTCCTCCACCCTGTTGTTCTGTGGCTTCAACCACTCCAGAATTTGTTAGGAGTTCTTCTTTACAGATATTTTATAGGCTGTGGTTTCAGAGCTAGCATAAGTGTGTCTTTCTATTCTGCCATCTTGGCTCCTCCCAACCCTACCTCATTTTAACCCAATTCACATACAAGTCAAGACATCACCTTTGATATATTGATCTTTGAAAACAAAGGACAACCAACAGTAGAACTCAATTATTCTTAAAACCAAGAGATAGCATGGAAGCATGGATAGAGTGGGCTTGGATGCCCAAAGACTTCATTTGAGTCCCCACTTTGATATTCATTGTCAATGTAACTATGAGTGAGTCACTTAACTACCATGACTCTTAATTTCTTTATGTGTAAAACAGGAGGAATATCTCATTATATATCACAAGGTTGTTAGTTTCAAGCTTTCCAAAATCAGTAGAACCAATTATAGTTTGTGACCTATAACCATCTCTTTGCAACTTCCAAGTCACTTCTACCCTACCATGAAACACTAGAAGAAGACTTTTAAGCATCTAAATATAGACTGTGCCCCTGTGATTATCATGCTCTCTTCCAACTCCAAATTTCTGTGTTTTGATTCTGTGAGGTTCATAAAAACTTTAGGATACTATGATCATTAATGTTATTACGTACTGGGTTCTAAAAAATAAATGTTTATTGAACTGAATTCAATTGCTGGCCCCGAGAGACATTTCCTCACTAGGAAGCAAGCCTTGTCATATGTCTTCCAACTTTGCTGCTAAGTGCAATAAAAATAGCAATATTTTAATAAAAAGGCAACTGAACTCTTGAGGACTGAGTGCAGCTTTCTGGCAACACAAAATGGCTCCTGGAATAATTTACTAGAAATTATCTGGTTCCAAGTCACGATTATAGCAGAGCTACCCCTCTCTCTCAAAGTGTTTAAAGAAGGAAGTAATTGTTAACACCAAAAATCAGATCAATTACCTGATAATGACAGATCACTAGATTTTATAATAATAATAACTAAGAAAAAATGAAATTATTTTTCTACTTATTCTCTAAGTGCTACATGCTACTTAGCAGTTATTAGAGCATAAAAGACTTAGAAACAAATCCAGCCCAGCAATGGCTCTGTTCTTCAGTAAATAGGAAGTAGCCAAAACCTACTTAACATTTTTCAAGAAGGAACCCTTCCAGTGCTATTATTTTAAAAGTATAGCTCTTAATAATTATTCTATATTCATCTCCTGGAACACCACACCCACACAATCTCCTTGCCTCTGTCAAACATGCTGCTGAAAACCTATTTTTATGTTCTCAAAATTTAGGCTCATATCAACTTCTCAATGCAATTATTAAACTTGAATACACCTCATTGTTCTAAAAGGGATGTGTTTGTGCAGCAGATGATACCAACACTGCAGAAAAAAGGAATTCTGTCTCTTTTCCCATATATTTTCTTTTCTCAATTTAAACACACCTTATGGAGCTGGTTGCTAGAATTTGGCACAGGAATAGACCTAGGAACAATGTCCTAGGAGATTTGTTCTCTATGAATACAAATAATTTGAATGTGGAAGATCAGGCTTTTTGGGAAATAGAAGAAATATCTATATTGTGTTTGAGAAGATTGCTCCAAAGAAGAAAGAATGGTTAGGGAATATTTTATCACCCTATTCTAGTGTGATGCTTAAAAAGTTCTGAGAGACATAGTTTGTGGGTAATTTAATCATTTTATTAATAAGACCAACAGATTATCAATAAAAGGGTGATCATTTGGCTGTCTCTCGACCAAAGTCCAAAGGCTGTGGATGAGGGGAGGGGGTCACAGTTTATATGCCCTTCAAAGAAGAATTGTTCCCAAGGGGTGCCTATTCAACTCTGATTGGTTAATTACATGGGAGGTGGGCTATTCTAGGGTACCTGATTTAGGTCACCCAAATCTCCATCAAAGAGGCATCAGTTTCCATTTCACCTGTTTTGATAATCGGGAGAATCAACATTTTCCCAGGACCTGTTTCAGCAAATACAAAAAGCAGGAATATACCCATTAGCCCAAACTTAGAACTTCTTTTACTGTCTGATTAGATCATGGTCTGGATAAATCTCCAAAAGACATTTCTCACACTGGTTGAGTTCTGGATGAGGAAGCAGAAAAGGGGAAAAACCTTGGTCCTAATATAATAATTAGTTATTCAATAGAAGAGAGAAATATTAATTTCTCACACTAGTTATCTTGACATAAGTAGAATGTATTGGACAATTTAAATAAAAGAGAATGGAAATTGAAATCATGAGATGGGCATGATCTAGAATGGAAAGAAGAATCAAAATTGATTTTTTCTATTGTGTTTTTTTATTCTAGTTCTCTAACAAATCTCTTTTGTATTGGTTGAAAGGTAATGTGGTCTAGAATGGGCATGGTGTATTACCATTTGGATGACCTGGTTTCAAATTCCAAATTTGCTATTACTACCTGAGGGACCATGGGCAAATCATTTCCCTCTCATAAAAATCACAGTCTCTTAACCTGTGAACTTGATGTTTAAATATTTTGATAATCATATTTCATTGTAATAGATTTCCTTTGTAACCTCATGAGTTTTATTTTATGCATTAAAAATATTATTATATGGGTCTATAGTCTTTATCAGATTGCAAAGGGGTCCATGACACACACACCAAAAGTTTAAAAACTACTGATTTTAGAGTTGAAAGAGCCCTGGTCTTACCCGCTAAGAATCTCCAGCATCCTCAAGAAATAAATATTCAATATTTTGCATCGAGAATTCCAGTACAAGGAAACTCTTATCATCTTGAACAGCTCTAATTGTTAGGATGTTTTTCTTTTCATTGTCTCAATCAGTTTCTCTATAACTGCCACCCATTTCCCTTAGTCCAGCTTTCTGGTACCAAAGTGAACAAATTCAATTTGTCTTCCACACAATTGACCTTGAACCACTTGAAGACAGTTGTCATATGCTCACTAAGTCTTCTCCAGGCTAAGCATCCCATTCTTTCAAATGGTCTTTGCATCTTATATTCTCCTATCTTCTGACCATTCTGGTCACTATCTTGGGAATGTGTTCCGGTTGGTCTCTGTAGTTCCTAGAGCCAAACACATTATTACATATGTGGTATGACTGGAGAAGAAAATGACTGAACTCTTACTTTCCTCCTCTGGTCTCTTTTAGTGTAGCTAAGATACTACTAGGTTTTGATTGGCATATCCCACTATTAAATTACATTGAACAAGAAATACATGAAAACTCACAGAAAATTTTCATAGGGTCTAATATCCAACCATGTTTCAAAGTTAAGCCCACTGATCTATAGTTAGATTCTGTTTTCTTCTCAAAAAAAGAAATGGAACATTTCTCTCTTTTTTTTCAATTCTGTGGTACCTATTCCATTTGCCACACTGTCTTTTAACATTGGTCTACATTGGTTCAAAAACCTTACCTGTAAGTTCTTCCAGTTCTCTGTGATGTAGTTCTACTACTCCAGAAGATCCTGAACTCATTAAGAGAAGCTAGCTACTCTTTTATTATCTTTTCACTAATCTTAAGTATCAACTCCTGAACTATTTTTATTTTGTGGTTTCCGGTCCAAAGATCATTCTCCTTGGCAGTGAAAACCAAAGCAAAATAAAAACTGAAAATTGAGCAGGTGGTTTCTCTCAGTCTTTTGTTATCTATAAGAAGTAATTCTATCTTTCTCTTTTATCTCCCCATTTTCCCTAAGATGACTTTAACATCCCCATTCCCTTTTTGCTGTCCTTACCTATCTTTGTCAACTTCAGCTTACTTTGTCCTTTGCTATACCTGTCTCAATTCTTACAGGACCATGATGTTTTCAAGGCCTTTGCTTTGGGTTAATTTTGTCATCTAGTTGACTATTAAGGCTTAACCAATGCAGGCTCTTGAACTATAGCTTTAGGAGTTCAGACTTACAGAGTACCTAGAACCTATGTTACCTTCTGGGAACTGAACCTATAAGTGAGTTGGATGTAGAGACAATCTCAGAGTGGGTACCACATAAATGTTTTTTAGAAGTCTAAGTTGCTTAACAAGGTCTCATGGCATCCATATCAGTTTCTTTTAGACAACTTCTGCTTTCCTTCTCTTTGTTTCTTTTTTATTTCTTTTTTTGAGAACTTCCCAATTATTCTAGGTTGTTATCTCCTATAGAATTTAAGGCCTTGGGATCCTTATTCTTATGCTTTCTCTGAATGCCCTGAAATGTCTCAGTCTTAAATTGTTGTTGTTAGTTGTGTTTATCTTTCATTTTCAAAGAGGGCCGTGACACCAGGGAAATGATGACATGACTTGCAGTACTTTGATTTAATTAAGCAGGGCTGTGCAAGGTCACAAGCTTCACTTTCTCCTCCAGAGCCATCTGGGTCCAGTGGCCAGATATTTATCAGAATGACTGGAGATGGTGCAGGACGCAATGGCCCTTTTACGTTAAAGCCTTTTCAGGTTCTCTTTTTAAGTGAGGTAACGCCTATTCAGGGAATAGGCCTCTTTAAGAAGCGAGTCAATGGATGGTCCCTTTAATTGGAAAAAAAAAAATCAAGCTGGGAGGGGAAGACTTTCAAGGTTGCTTTTCCAAAGAGAAATTTCTTTAATAAACTTCTTAAATTAAAAAAAAAAATTGCAAATAGTTTTGGGGGCTGCTCACAACTGTCATTTATGTTACCTTCCTGTTACTACAATAACAATAGTATCATGAATCCTTCAGAAATTCTTTATTACCCAAAGGGTTCAATCAAGGAAGTTCCATCAACCACTCCCTCCTGCCCCTACAAATACTTTGATAGGGCAAAATTTTCTTTGGGTGTTGGTGTTTTGTTTTGTTTTCCTCCTAAGAAAAAAAACCTTTGTTAGGAGATATGGTTATTGATGAGTTTATCCCAGGTCAGGGACATGTTAGAATAGAACATGTTTGCAGCTGATTGCTAAATTTTCAGTGTAAGAATTTACACCTTGGAAATCCTCAAGTCAAATCAAAGCTTGATTTATTTTGTTGCTTCTTACTAGATCTAAGACAGTAATGGGGGAAAAGAAATATTAATTATATAGTTTAAACATAAGGGTGTTTTTCAGTTTGGGGGAGACTTGGATGTTAAATAGTTAACAATACACCTCTGATTACATCTCTAGTAATTCAGTATCAGACCTACTATAGGTCTTATAGGACTACATGACTTATATCTGGAGGAAACTTCAGACTTCATGGGACCATGGAATCAAAGCCTTAGAGCTGGAATGCACCTAGTTTAACCCCTTATTTAACTATGATGAAACTGAAATTGACAGAAGTGTATAACATATCTATGGTCACTGTGTGTGACCTAAGTGTGACACCTAGGATTTAGTCTTAAATATAATTGTATCAATTCCTTATATTCCTTTGTCTTGGTTGTGGTTCCATGTCTTGAACAATGGATCATGCAGAGCCTGAAGATTCAAATATATGACACCTTAAGTAAAAACACATTCAAATTCCCCCAAGTGAAATAAAATCTTCAATTCAGCTAAAGTGCATCCTAGGAAGATAGCAGGTAAAAGTAACCAGCAAGTTCCAGGGGTTTCAAGAGCTTGCTGTTAGGGTTATCTTTGCCTGAAAGGCCCACAGCTGGGTCCCAAATCATTCCATCTGGTGCTAAGGTTAGTTCAAACTGTCAGAGATCTGCTCCAAAGTTTCTTGATTGACCAGAGCTCTGGCTGGCACATAGGGAGTGGGGAGAGTTAATTCAAGCCTCTCCAGTTTCATGGGTGTACTAGCCTACAATGCCCTTTTTGTTGTTGTTCAATCATGTTTGACTCTTTGTGACTCCATGGACCAAAGATGCTGGAGTGGTTGGCCATTTCCTTACCCAGATAAATGCCCTTAGATATTAGACTTCTATCAGAGATGTTTTCAATTCAAAGATTTCTTCCCATTTGACTTTTCTTCTTTTCTAGTTGCATTGCTTTTGTTTGTGTAGAACCTTAAACATTTTAAATATAGTGGAGGAAATCATAAAACTCTCTATGGTTGACCCAAAATGTTCTGGCTAAAATATGCCTTGTGGAGCATGTGCAGCACTGAAGTGAGTTCCTCTAGGCACTTCGTGTGATGCATATGTATCCTGGCTCAGTGCTGAAAGACTTGGAACTTCGCAATGACGTAGCAATCCCTTCATCTCAGTGATGGGAGGGGAATGCATCGAGGAGAATTGCCTGCTGAGCTGGAAAGAGTTACCAAGTTAGTAGATTTTAAAGGGAGAAACAACCTTCACTCTTGTTCCCTCTTTCCCCATCTGCTCAGAGTATGTGGGCATTCTGTGAAGTTCTTTTTGGATTTCCTCTGAGGTAGTGGTGAGAATCTAACTGCACATACATGGTAGCTAAAGCATATGTTCATTTAGGTGAATCTCAGTCAAGATCTCAAGGTCTTGATTGTCTCTTCAATCTTTGTGTTTCTTTTTTTAAGTACAGGTGACTAAACAGCATTCTAGAGATTAATATAAGTAGCCTGTATATATTTTGCTTTTTGTTTGCATATTGTCTCCCCTATCAGAATGTGATCTCTTTGAGGGTCAAAACTATTTTTGCTTTCTTTATATCCCTAGCACCTAGCATAATGCCTTGCACATGGTAAGTGCTTAATAAATGTTTGTCGAATTTACTTGCTATATAGGGGAAAATACTGATTTAAACCCATTTTCTTCTAAACTGCTTTTCTGTTTCCCAAGCAATGCTTGTCAAAAAAGGAATCTTTCCACCAGTTGTTTGTGTTCTTGAGTTTATTAAACCTGAGTACTTGGTCTTGCTCATTTATTCTTTGTCATTGATCTACTTTCCTATTTTTAACCAATATCAAGTAATAACAAAAAATAAACACCTATTAAAAAAATTTCAGTTCCACATTCTCTCCTTCCCTTCAGCCGCTTCTCTATCATGTAAAATATATTTCTATATTAGCCATGTTGCAAAAAAAAAAAAGAAAAAAGAAAAATGAAGTGAAAAAAGTATGCTTCAATCTGTACTCAGAGTCAATCAGTTCTCTCTCTGGAGGTAGCTATCATTTTCCATCATGGGTTCTTTGGAATTGTCTTAGATTACTGCAAAATCAAGCAGTTTTGATATTATTGCTTTATAATATGGTTTGAGATCAGAAAATGATAAACCTTCTTCATTCTTTCCTTCCATTATTTCCCTTGATCTTCTCGATCAGGAGTCTACAAACAGCCTGAGGGCCATATTCAGTCTTGCCTGTTTCTGGAAAGTCTGCAAGCTAATAATAGCTTTTATATTTTTTAAATACAATAACAATTTATCAAAGGCTTTCTTGGTTAGTCAGTCATATAAAAGCAGGTGACTGACTGGATTTGGTCACTGGCTACAGTTTGACACCCCCATTCTAGGCCATTTATTTACTCTTTCAGATAAAGTATTGTTATTTTGTCTAGTTTGATAACTACCTTAGGTGGTTGGTTAGTAGAGCAGTGAATATGTAAACTGATTTAAGGTAGTTTTATTTTTGCTGTTGTGGCCCAGATGTAAACAGTTTGTATGTATTTAGTTTATGTCTTCCTTTATTTCCACAAAGTATTTTTTAGTGGTATTTATGTAAGCCTAGTGTGTATATTAGTATATTAGTAAATAAATTTGATTATTTATGCATTTTGTAGTTATTTTGAATAATCATTGTACAGTCCTGGTTTTTCTTAGGGCTGCATGGACATATTGATGATTTTTGTGGATTTATTTTGACCTTATTTTGTTTTATGGTATGAATGTTGATCTATGTCTGTTTCTGCCACTTCACTTTCTAGTTTTACCAGCAGTTTTTCTCAAATAATGAATTCTTGCCCCCTAAGCTTGGATTCTTGTGTTTATCACACTAGACTACTGTGATCATTTACCTCAGTCTCTTCCACTGCTCCACCACTCTGTTCTTTATCTAGTACCAGAATATTTTGATGATTACTGCTTTGTAACATAGTTTCAAATCTGATAGTGCTAGGCAGCCTTCCTTAATATTTTTTTCATTGATTTCCTTGATATTCCTCATCTTTTGTTCTTCTGGATGAATTTTTTTTCTAGCAGTGTAAAGTAATTCTTTGGTATTTTTATTGGTATGGCACTAAATGAGTAAATTAATGTAGGTAGAATTGTCATTTTTGTTATATTGGTTCAACCTACATATGAACAATTCATATTTTTCCAGTTGTTTAGATTTGTCTTTGTGTGAAGTGTTTTGTTATTGTGCTCATATAGTCCTCGGATTCGTCTTGGCAGGTAGACTCTCAAGTATTTTATGTAGTTGGCAAGTATTTTAAATGGAATTTCTTTTTCTATTTCTTTCTGCTGGTAATATATAGAAATAATGATGATTTTCATGGATTTATTTGATATCTTACAGAAGTACTGAATTTTCTCAGAATTCACCTGTGACTTTTGCTTAATGAGTATACAATTTTTTTTCAATAGGGCACAGATTTACAGATCTGCAGAAGATGAGTTATTATTGAAATGTTGAGCCTATTTCTATTTCTAGAACACACAAATCCTATTCCCCAAACTTCCAATAAAAGCATTTGTATACTCAGAGCTCAGCCTTCTAACATAGATTTGAAACTCTTTGAGCGACATTTAAAAGAGAAAAAGCCTGAATTCTTCCCTATAGCATCTTAATTATGATACTTGATGCCTCTTCATGGAACTCTAAATGACATACCATTTTTAAAGTATTTGTAAGTAGTTGGTTTTAAGATAGAAATGTGGCGAAAACTAATAGGCAAAAGCTTTTTTTTTTTTAAACAGAAGCTGACTCTTTTCACTTTCCCTTCCCCGCTACCTCTTTCTTTCTTTCCTCAACTCCCTAGTCTCTCTTTGTCCCCTTGACCTCCCCCCCTCCCCCTTTTCTCCTTGGCAAATTGTCAGATCATAGAAAAATTATCCATCCTCTGGGAGCAGGGGAGAGATTGCCTAAGTCAGAGTGACAAGTTGCCAGCAAACACTTCTCTATTCTCATTTATGGCTTCTGGGCAATGTTATTAAATAGAATTATTTGTCAAAAGGAACAATCTCATGCCTGTGTGGTCAGTTAAGTTTCTGAACACCTCAGGGGCACCTCCTTCCTCCATTAACACAAAGTATATGTTTTCGGTAGCAGCTTACCAAGGTTCCTTATAGACTCATTCATGCTGCAGGTCAAGAAGCTAACTTAATCCTCTGTCTTGAGAGCAGGGAAGGGAAAGTGGAAGGCAAGTACATCTGAAGAGTGTGGAGGTTCTAAATGCAGAAAATCTTCAGCATATTGGATATGTTACTGACAAAAGGTCTATCTTTGGGATATAGGGTGAATGGGTCTCTCAAGAATGATGGAATCTTAAGTACATGATAGAGGGAGGCTTAAAGCCCTGTCAAGTAGGTAAATCATTGGAAGTCCTTCACTTTCTAAATATCTTCTGAAGCCTACCTGTTTTTATAGCTATTAATGGTTCTGGGTTTCAGTGAACTGGGATAGGGTCTATCCCTTGACAATATTAATAGATCTCTGTGCAGGCAGCAATGTCCCAACCCCATTAAAAGTCACCAAAACAAAACAAAGGTTCCTAGGGAGACTGCATGTTTAGGAAATGCAGTAATTTGGTGTATATGCCTATGTATTCTTTTTCTTACTGCACTGGTCACTTTTGTAAAGAGGCTATAATTAAAATGTCATTTCCTAAAGTACAGAAATTAGTCCTTGAAGGGTATTTTGTGTAGGCTAGAAGGAGGTAGGAGTGGCTAGCAGTACATGGACTGAGCCTCAGAAGGAAATCAAGGGACTTTCTGGGATATATGAGAACAAAAAAATTGCCCTTCCCCCAGAAATGGTGACTATTCTGGATTAGGGTAATTATTTTTAAAGTCATTCCTTAATTTCTTTGCTGGTAGGGCATTTTAAATTAATTTTTCCAGAGGAGGAAATGAAGACCGAAAGATAGAGAAACCCTTTCCTCTTAAGCCAGTTCCATGTTTTTCACTTTTAGCTTTAGAGAAAGTAATCATTTGTGTAAAGGACAGATGGGAGTTGGAAGACAGTGGAGACAAGAAGTCCGATTTGGATGCCATTTTATTCATCCAGGTGAAAATTGATGAAGATTCGAATTAGTGTTCATTTGAAATCATTAAGTCATTCACTTAAAAAAACCCAAATTTGTACTACTTGATAGCAGAGAGGCAACAGATGTGGAAGACAAAGAGGTAGAATTGGCAGGACCTAGCAATTGATTTAATATGGGAGGTGAGGGAGAAGGAAGAGTTAAAAATAATGTTAGGTTATAAGCCTTAGTGAACTGGAAGGGTGATGGATAGTAATCTTAGCAAAGACAGGGAAAAAATATATGAGATTGTGTAAGATTCTGGTAGGATATGCAGGTGACAGTTGGAAATGAAGGAACAGATTTCAAAAGAGAAATTGACTGGACAACTAGATATATAGATTTTTAGATTCCTCTAGTTGGTTGATCTGGTTAGATAATAATTGAACCCACTGGAGTAGATGTGATCAGAGGGAAAAGAAGCCTTATGACCGAATTTTGAGAGACATCCCCCTCTCCCCAACACACAGCATAACAAATAGGTGTTTCCTTTGTCATAAAAAATATTGATACCAGAGACAATGCAATAAATTGCTCATTGAAGTTATAACCTCCCCATTATACTTTTTACATAGGTATATTTTTATGTATGTAACGGTAGAATATTAGCTCCTTGAAAGTAGGGGCTATCTCTTCTTTTATATGAGTATCCTTAGTATCTTAGCATGGTGCTTTGCACATAATAAGTACTTATTATTTTTTTTCCTTCCTTCCTTCCTTCTGTAGTGTGCTTAAATCCTGGCTTCAAGACTAACTAGGTATGTGACCATGGGAAAATCACTCTGAGCCTTAGTTTGATCACATACACACGTGTACACACACACACACACACACACACACACACACACACACACAAACAAAACAAAACCTCACAAAATCTTGTTCTGTTGCCTCACAAGTTTTAGTTAGAATGTCCCTTAGTAAATTTTAAACCACTATATATATATATATATATGTATATATATATATATACATATATATATATATATATATATATATTATTACTAGTTCTTAATCCTTCTCCACTCTTAGTGTAAACTACTTGAGAGCAGAATATCTTATTCCATTTTTGTATCATAAAAGACTAGCCCAGTGTATGGAGGATCACATAATCTCAAGACTGGAAAGGACTTCAGAAGGCATCTCCAACTCACATGTGAACTAGGAATATCCATTTTAAAAGATCCCTCAAGTAGTGTGATCCATTTTGTGCCTGAAGACCCATTACCACTTTGATAGCCTGAAGTATTGGGAAATTTCCTCCCTCACATTAGACCTAAATTTCTTTTCTACAACCTCTAATGTTTAACTATCCTTACATTCTTGATGTAAATCCAATTTGGTCATTGTAAATAATTAAAAAATATGTTGCTGTAGTCTATTTGCTAGGATTTTGTTTACAATGTTTGCATCAATATTTACTAAGGTTATTTGTCTGTAGTCTCTCTCTCTCTCTCTCTCTCCCCCCACCTCTTCTCCCCGGTTTAAGAATTAGTGCCATTTTTTGCCCCATAAAAGGAGGTAGATAGTGTTCTCTTTCAAAATATTTAAGACTATTCAGTGTAACATGGGTATTAATTGCTTTTTAAATGTTGGATACAATTCATTTATAAATCCACCTGGATCAGGGTTTTTTTCTTTGTCAGTTTCTTTATGGTTTTTTAAATTTAATTTTCTCAGTTAAGTTTAATTTTCTCAATCTGTCCAGGATTAATATCACTTACTTCATTAATTTGTGTATTTCACATTTTTATAGATTTCTTTTAAATTCTTGGTTTTGTTAGAATATGATTGTGAATAGTAATTGTTTTAATGTATATTTCTCCTGCTTGTAAAGATTTCACATACCCTTTCTCTTAATAATTGGTAAATCACAAAAATGGAAACTGATATATATTACCAGCAAAAATAGTGCCATTAGTTGGTTTGGACAAATTTTTAAAGAAATTTGCTTTGTGGAAGGGCAGTTTGGGAAATCTATTTTTTTTCCCAAAACAGAACACATTCTCTGTAATAGCCCTGCACAGAAGATAATAGGGTAGATAATTGAAAATGAATACCAAAGAGTAGCATTGTTCAATAAGAGCAGTAGAGCAATTTTAGTACTCTGAGTACTCTTAAAAAATGAATGCCAGGGAAGGGTTTTTAGTTAAGTTGGGAACAAAAGGAATATCAAAGAAGAGATAGGACTCTTGCTCAACCTGAAGGTGCTGGCACTAACTTGACAATAAAGAGACAGCAGCCTTTATGAATTCTTAATTTTCTTCTTTTTCTTAAATAAAATGACCTTTAGTTAAGATAGTACTGAAAATGATTGAAAAAAGTTAATACCAAAATTAAATGAAGTGATGAGTGGTAGGAGAGCACCTGTCTGCTTATATTTTTTTTGTTAAATATTTACCAATTACATGTAAAAAACTTTTATGTTCACTTAAAATAATTTTTTTGAGTTCCAAATTCTCCCTCCCTCTAGAACCCCCAAACCCCTTAAGGTTTGATGCCAATTGTACATGTGAAGTTATGCAAAACATTTCCATATTAGTCATACTTCAAAAGAAAACAGACTAAAAAAAGAAAAAAAAGTTTAAAAAGTATGTTTCATTCTGCATTCAGAGTTCATCAGTTCTCTCTCTAGGGGTTGATGTTATTTTTCATCTTGAGTCCTTTGGAATTGTCTTGGCTCATCATCTTGATCAGATTGACTGTGTCTTTCACAGTTGGTTGTTCTTACAATGTTGTTATTACTATGTACAATGTTCTTCTGGCTCTGCTCACTTTACTCTGCCTTAGTTCATCTAAGCCTTCCTAGGCTTTTCTGAAACCATCGCCTTCATAATTTTTCATACTACAATAATATTCTATCACAATCATATACCATGACTTGTTCAGCTATTCCCCCAACTGATGGACATCCTTTAAATTTCTAATGCTTTCCCACCACAAAAAAAGCTGCTATCAATTATTTTTTGTGCAAATAGCTTTTTTCTTTTCTTTGATCTCCTTGAATACAGACCTGGTAGTGGTATTTCCAAGTCAAAGGGTACACACAGTTTTATAATCCTTTGGGCATGGTTCAAAATTGTTCTCCAGAATGGCTGGACCAGTTCACAAATCCAGCAAGAGTGCATCAGTGTATCTATTTTTCCGCATTGTCTCCAGCATTTGTAATTTTCCTTTTCTGTCATGTTAGCCCATCTGATGGGTGTGAAGTGGTAAATCAGGGTTGTTTTATTTTGCATTTCTCTAAGCAGTAGTGATTTAGAGCATTTAAAAGAAAGGTAACTATAGATAGCTTTGATTTCTTCTTCTGAAAACTATCTGTTCATATCCTTTGTCCATTTATCTACTGGTCAGTGATTTATTTTTTTGTTATTCATTTATTTATTTTTAGTTTTCAACATTCACTTTTATAAAATTTTGAGTTCTAAATTTCCCCCTCCCTCCTCTCCCCCTTCCCCAAGATAGCATGCAGTTTGATACAGGCTATACATATACAATCATAGTAAACCTATTTCCACATTAGTGAAAGAAGTGCAAGAAGAATCAGAACAAAAGGAAAAAGAGAAAGAAAAAAGAGAAAACAGTATGTTTTGATATGCATTCAGACTCCATAGTTCTTTCTCTGGATGTGGATAGCATTTTTCATCATGAGTCTTTTAGAATTGTCTTAGATCATTGTATTACTAAGAAGAGCTAAGTCTAATAAAGCTGGTCATCACACAATGTGGCTGTTACTGTGTACAATGTTCTCCTGGTTCTGCTTACTTCACTCAGCATCAATTCATGCAAGTCTTTCCAGGTTTTTCTCCTTTTAAAAATATTATTTATTTTTAGTTTTAAATATTCACTTTTATGAGCTTGAGTTTTACTTTTCCTCTCTCACTTCCCTCTCCCCAAGATGGCATACAATCTGATGTAGGTTATACATATATAACCATATTAAACATATTTCCACGTTAGAATGAAACTTATTTTTATAAATTTGGCTCAGTTCTCTAAGTATTTGAAAAATGAAGTCTTTATCAGAGAAACCTGTAGTAAAATCCCATCCCCATTCCTCAGTTTCCTTTTTATTTTGGTTATATTAGTCTTGTTTGTGCAAAAGCTTTTTAATTATACGTAATCAAAATTATCCATTTTACTTCCCATGATCCTTTTTTCTCTCTAGTCATAAGCTTTTTCCCTTATCCATAGATCTGATGGGTAATTTTTTCCATGCTCCCTTAATTTGCTTAGGAGAACACCCTTTATGTTTAAATCATTTATCAATTTTGACCTGATCTTGGTATAAGGTGTGAGATGCTAGCTTATGCTGAGTTTCTGCCAAACTGTTTTCCAGTTTTCCCAGAATTTTTTTTTTTTTGTCAAACTGTGAGTTCCTACCCCCAAATCTTGGGTCTTTGGGTTTGTCAAATACTAGATTACTTATGGTCACTTACTACTTTGTATTATGTACTTAATATGTTACACTGATCCATCACTCTATTTCTTAGCCAGAACAAGACTGATTCTCGACTTGTGATATAGTTTGAAATCTGGAACTGCTAGGTGGCCTTCCTTCACATTGATTCCCTAGATAGTCTTGATCTTTTTTTTTCTGGATGAATTTTGTTATTATTTTTTTCTAGCTCTATAAAATAATAATTTGCTAGTTTGATTGGTATGGCATCAAATAAGTAAATTAACTTACTCTGAATTGTTATTTTTATCATATTGGCCCAGTCTACCCATGAGCAATTAATATTTCTCCAATTATTTAGATCGTGTGTGTGTGTGTGTGTGTGTGTGTGTGTGTGTGAAAAGTGTTTTGTAATTGCGTTCATATAATCCCTGGGTTTGTCTTGGCTGGTAGACTCCCAAGGATTTTATGTTGTCTGCAGTTACTTTAAATGGAAGTTCTCTATCTCATCTTGCTGAGTTTTATTGGTAGTATATAGAAATGTTCATGATTCATGTGGGTTTATTCTCTATATTCTGCAACATTGCTGAAGTTATTAATTGTATCAACTAGTTTTTTAGTTGATTCTTTTGGGTTTTCTAAGTATGCCACATCACATCATTTGCAAACAGATAATTTTGTTTCTTCATTGCCTATTTTTGTTCCTTCAATTTCTTTTTCGTCTGATTACTATAGCTAGCATTATGGTTAGATTTAACTAGCTCTGAAAGGGAAAAGTTGAGTTTCTCCATTAGTATAGTTTTTACTATTTCCTCCTATAATTCGTTTAACTTTTCCTGTAAGAATGTGTATGCTATACCTTTTGGTGCATATATGTTTAGTATTGGTATTACTTCATTGTCTATAGTGTCCTTTAACACGATTCAGTTTCTTTGGTGTTACTCCTTTCAATTAGATCTATTTTTGCTTTTGTTTTGTCTGAATTCATGATGGCTACCCCTGCCTTTTTTACTTCATCTGAAGCATATTAGATTCTGCTCCAGCCTCTTATTTAACTCTGTGTGTTTGTTTCAGATGTGTTTCTTATAAATAACATATTGTTGGATTCTGGTTTCTAATCTATTTTGCTATCCAGTCCTGGTTTTATGGGTGAGTTTATCCCCTTCACATTCACAGTTATGATTACTAACTGTGCATTTCCCTCCATCCTATCTTTTTCTTTTTTTTACCCTATCCCCCCTCTAAAGTCTTTTTTGCCACTCATTTCCTTTTTATCTCTCTCTCTCTTTCTCTCTCTCTCTTTCTCACACACACACACACACACACATTTATTCTTTGAACCAATTGAGATGTGAGTGAGGTTCAAGCATTTCCCCTCTCTCCCCTCTCCTATTTTCTTCTCTGTTGTAAAAGCTCTTCCTTGCATGCTTCTTTTATGTGAGATAGTGTTCCCTGTTCTTTCTTTTCTTTCTCTTAGGGCATCCCTCTTTCCTGTCTTTCCATGTTTTTACAGTATCTCAACACACTGAACTCACTCCTATGCCCTCTTTTCACATAGATCTTCTAACAGCCCAAATAATGGTAAAGTTCTTAGAGATATAATGTATCTTCTTGTAAAGGAAGGTAAACATTTTAACACTATTAAATCATGATTTCTCTCTCATGTTTACCTTGTTGAGCCTTGTATAAGAAAGTCAAAATTTCTATTCAGCTCTGGTCTTTTCATTAGAATGCTTTAAAGTCCTCTATTTCATTACATATCTATTTTTTTTCCCTTGAAGGACTACACTGAGTTTTGTGGGATAGGTTATTCTTGATTGTAATCCCAGCTCTTTTGCTACCTAGAATATTATATTCCAAGTCCTCTACTCTTTTGACATGGAAGCTGTTAAATATTGTGTGATAATGACTGTGGCTCCATAGTGTTTCTTTCTTTCTGAAGTATTTTCTCATTGACCTTGGAGGTCTGGAATTTGGATATAATATTCCCAGGAATTTTTATTTTGGCATCTCTTTCAGGTGTTAATTGATGGATTATTTCATTTTCCATTTTACCCTCTGCTTTTATGATATCAGGGCAGTTTTCCTTGATAATATCCTGAAATATGAAGTTTTGGCTTTCTTTGATCCTGGCTTTCAGGTAGTTCAGTGATTCTTATATTATCTCTCCTCGGATCTATTTTCCAGTTTAGTTGTTTTCCCAATATTTCACATTTCTTCTACTTCTTTATTCTTTTGACTTTGTTTTATTGTTTCATGATTTCTCAAGGAGTCATTAACTTTGATTTGCCCAGTTCTAATTTTTATGAAATTATTTCCTTCAGTGAGCTCTTTTTCCATTTGGCCAATTTTGCTTTTTAAGGAATCATTTTCTCTCCCTCTCTTCCCCACATAGCATTTTATTTTTTTTTTAATACATCTAAAGACAAATTTTAACATTCACCAAAAAATTTTCAGCTCCAAATTTTCTCTCTCCTTTTCTCTTGTTCCCTTCTTCCCTTTTCCTTCCCTTCTGCTTTACTAAGATGGTAAGCAATTTGAAATTTGCAATCATGTAAAACACATTTTCATATAAATCATATTGTAAAAGAAGAAACAGACCAAAGGGAGAAAAACATGAAAAAAATAGTGAAATTAATATGTTTGATCTGCATTCAGATTCCACCAGTTCTTTCTCTAGATGTGAATAGCATTTTTTTCCTCATGAGTCATTCAGAATTATCTTGGATCATTGTATTGGAAAATGTTGCTGTTACTATGAAGAGTGTTCCGGTTCTGCTCACTTCACTTTGTGTGAGTTCATGTAAGCCTTTCCGCTTTTTTTCTGAAATCCATCTGTTTGTCATTTCTTATAGCATAATGGTATTACATTCATATACTACAGTTTGTTTAGCCATTCCCCAAATGATGGGCATTCCCCTCAATGTCCAATTCTTTGCCATTAAGGAGTTATTTTCATCAGTGAACTTTGTATTTTTTTTCCATTTGGCCAGTTTTTTTAACCTGTCCCCCACTCCCCCAGTATTTTTAGTGCCTCTTTTACCAAGCTATTTATTGTTTTTTCATAATTTTCCACCTTTGTTCTCATTTTTAATCTAATTTTTCTACTCATATTTGATTTCAAAAATCATTTTTTCCACTCTTCTAGGAATTCTTTTTGAGACTTGTGTTCAATATACTTTCCTTTGAGTCTTTGCTTGTAGCTGTTTTGACTTCATTGTCTTCTTCTGGGGTTGTGTCTTTGTCTTCCTTGTCACTATAGTAGTAGTAGATTTTTATGGTCAGATTCTTTATTTGTTCATTTTTCCATCCTATTTCTTGATTTTTAATTAGTTTTCAAGAGACAGTTCCACAAGATTTTGAGTTTCAAATTTTCTCCCCATCTCTCCCCACCCCTACCCCAAGATAGCATGCGTTCTGATTACCACTTCTCCTAATCTGCCTTCCTTTCTATCACACCCCTCCCTTCTCTCTTCCCCCTCTCTTTTCTTGCAGGGCAAGATAGATTTCTATACCCCATTGCCTGTATATTTTATTTCCCAGTTGCATGTAAAAACAATTTTTAACATTCATTTTTTTAAAACTTTTAACTTCTCTCTCTCCCTCCCCAAACATCCCCATTACTATATTTCCCTCCATCCTATCCTGCCCCCCCATTTATTCTCTTCTCTCTTTTGACCCTATCCCTCCTCAAAAGTGTTTACTTCCAATTAGCCCCTCCTCCCATTTGCCCTCTCTTCTATCATCCCACAAACCCACACTTATTCCCTTCCCCCCTACTTTCCTGTGGTGTAAGATAGATTTTCATATCAAAGTGAGTGTGCCTGTTATTCCCACCTTAAGCCAAATGCAATGAGGTTAAGGTTCACTCTTTCTCTCTCACCTCCCCCGTCTTCCCCTCCATTGAAAAAACTTTATCTTGCCTCTTTTATGTGAGAATATGTATCCCATTCTATTTCTCCTCCCAGAATATTCCTCTCTCAACACTTACTGTTTTTAGATATCTTCCCTACCTATTCAACTCACCCTGTGCCCTCTGTCTATATGTACATAATCCCTCCAACTACCCTAACACTGAGACAAGTCTCAAGAGTTACAAATATTATCTTTCCATGTAGGAATGTAAACAGTTCAACTTTAGTAAATCTCTTATGATTTCTCTTTGCTGTTTACCTTTTCATGCTTCTCCTAATTCTTGTGTTTGAAAGTCAGATCTCTTTGGCTCTGGTTGTTTCAACAAGAATGTTTGAAAGTCCTCTACTTCATTGAATGACAATTTTTTTCCCCTGAAATATTGGACTCAGTTTTTCTGGGTAGGTGATTCTTAGTTTTAATTCTAGCTCCTTTGACCTATGGAATATTATATTCCAAGCCCTTCGATCCCTTAATGTAGTTGCTGCTAGATCTTGTTATCATGATTGTATTTCTACAATATTCTAATTGTTTCTTTTTGGTTGCTTGCAATATTTTCTCCTTGACCTTGGGATGTCTTTCAGGAGATGATTGGTGGATTCTTTCAATACCTCTTTTACCTTCTGGTTCTAGAATATCACAGCAGTTTTCCTTGATAATTTCTTGAAAGATGATGTCTAGGTTCTTTTGTTCATCATGGCATTCAGGTAGTCCAAAAATTTTTAATTTGTCTCTCCTGGATCTATTTTCCAGATCAGTTGTTTTTACAATATTTAATAGTCTGCTATTTTTTCATTCCTTTGGCTTTGTTTTATAATTTCTTGATTTTTCATCAAATCATTAGCTTCCATCTGCTCCATTCTAATCTTCAAGGAATTATTTTCTTCAGTGAGCTTTTGGGCCTCATTTTCCATCTGGCCAATTCTGCTTTTTAGGGCATTCTTCTCCTCATTGACTTTTTGGATCTCTTTTGCCATTTAGGTTTGTCTATTTTTTAAAGTGTTATTTTCTTCAGCATTTTTTTGGATCTCCTTTAGCAAGCAAGTGACTTGTTTGTCATGATTCTCTTACATCACTCATTTCTGTTCCCACTTTTCTTTTCTACTTCTCTTACTTGATTTTCAAAATCCTTTTTGAGCTCTTCCATGCCCTGAGACCAATTCATATTTTTCTTGGAGGCTTTGGATGGAGGAGCTTTGACTTTGTTAACTTCTATTTGTATACTTTGGTCTTCCTTTTCATCAAAGTAAGATCCTATAGTCTGATTATTTTGCTGGTTTTTGCTCATTTTCCCAGTTATTTACATGATTTTTGAGCTCTTTTATCAAGGTAGTTCTCTGCTTCCAGTGGGGGCGTGGGGTGGGCTGTCAGTAGTTGGATTCCCCCCACAATCTGTGGACCTAGAGATCCAGAAATAGCCACTGCCTCTGCCTCTGCTGTGGCTGCCAAGGACTCCTCTGCCACATGCTCCTCTCCTGGGCCTGGGGCCCAACCACTCTACTCTCTGACATAGTTCCCATAGGTTTTTTTCACTGATCTTCCAATTTGTCCTTGGTGTTTTGGGATCATAAAGTCTGGAAACAGCCATAGGTGCCTGAGATTCAATCCCCCCAAGGTTTGTTCAGTTCTAGTCTGTGCTGGCGCAGCCCACACTGACTGTGCTCTGCTCCTCACATGGCACAATAGACACTTCCCAGTGACTTTCCAGGGTGTCTTGGGCTGGAGATTTGCTTCACTCTGTAATTCTGTGGGTTCTACAGCTCCAGAATTTGTTTAGAGCCATTTTTTTTTTACAGGTGTTTTGCTGGGTTTGGTGAGAGTACTCTAGAAATTCCATTCTGTTACTCTGCCATCTTGGCTCTGGCCCCCCACAGACAAGACTTACATAGGTTGGGCTGCAACTTCCATCATTGGAATTCCACCTTTCAAATCAATGAATTCATAGATTCCTTTGAGATGGAGCATCATTGAGATTCAGTTGCAGTCATATTAAAATATGAAAAAAAAAGTGAGGACAGTTAGCACATTCAGAGCACAGAACTTTGCAGACTAAAAATGTGAGTTCATTCCTTTTGAGACCAATTAATATTAAACAGAATAAACAAATCATAGGATGTGCTGGAATGGATCTTAGAGATCATCTAAATTCAAGGGTTCTTAACTTGGGATTTGTGAACTACTTTTAAATTCCAAATAACTATATTTTAATATGATTGTTTTTCTTTTGAATTCTACATATTTTACTTTAAGCACTTAAAAAGTTATTCTGAGAAGGAATCCACAGGTTTTATTAGATTGCCAAAGAGTCTGTAAACACTAAAATGGCTAAGAATTCCTGCTCTAGTATAAACTTTTAATTTGATAAAGGAAAAAAAAAACCCAAACTTAACAGCAGAACTCTTAATCCTAACTTACAAATCTTGGAAATTGAAAGGGATAGGCATATGTATGGGATACAACCTATTTCATCTACAAGAAAATAAACAACTCTTGTGCATGCTCATTATCTTCTTTTAGGAAGGGAACGAGGTAAGGATATACAATAGCACAGTAGAAATAACACTGGATTTAAATAGAATAAGAGGAACTAGATTCCAATCCGAGCTCTGGAATTTTACTACCTATAACCTTAAGGAAGTCACTTAAACTCCCTGGGCCTCAGTTCCTTCTCTGTAAAATAAGGAGATGGTATAAGATGGCCTCTTATGTCCCCTTCATCTCTAAATCAATAATCTTATCACTTACAAATTTGCAGTTCTTGGGGGCAGAGTCAAGATGGCAGAGTAGAAAGATGCATATATTCTAGCGCTTCCCCCACAGCCCACAAAATACCTGTAAAAAATGACTCTCAGCAAAGTCTAGAGCAGCAGAAGCCAAAGAAACAACAGAGCTAGAGGTTTTCAGGCAAAGGTAACCTGGGAGGCCGACAGGAAAGGTCTATCTCATGGGACGCTGAGCGGAGCAGAGCCCAGACCTGGCCATGCGGCACTGGGAGGAACAGGACCTGAACAGAATTCTGGGGCACAGTTCCCAGCAGGGAGGGTCCCAGATCCCTCAACCCACAAGCGACAAGGAAAGCTCCAAAAGTCAGTATAGGAGGGCTTTCCTAGGTGGGTGAGAAGAGAATAAGGTTTCTCCAGCAAGAGCCCCAGGTGAAGGCAGCAGCAGCAGCAGACTGCTGGCAGCTATGGTGGCCAGGAAACAATATGGGTCCATTGTCTAAGCAGTTCAGCTTAAAGCCTCTGGTGGTAGGGAGCAGCTAATCTAAACCTCAGTCCTGAGTGGCAGCCTGCCCCTACCCAAAGCCCCGGGGGAAATCGAGCAGCTGATCTGAATCTCAGCCTTAAACATGGTACTGGGGAGAGGAGACGCAATAGGACCATCCTCTTGACAAAGGATTTAGAAGTCAAGTAACTGGCTGGGAAAATGCCCAAAAAAGGAGAAAAAAATAAGACCATGGAAGGTTACTTTCTTGGTGAACAAGTGTCTCCTCCCATCCTTTCTGATGAGGAAGAACAAGGCATATTGTCACAGGAAGTCAAGGGCCCTGCCTCCAGTGCCTCCAATGTGAACTTAAACTAAGCTCAGGCAATAAAAGAGCTTGAAAAGCAAGTTATTAGCTTGCTAAAGGAGAAGCAAAAAAAAATGTTGAAGAAAATAATACCTTTAAAAAGAGTCTAACTCAATTGGAAAAAGAGATCCAAAAAGTTAATGAGGAGGCTTTAAAAACCAGAATTAGCCAAATGGAGAAGGTTAAAAAACTCACTGAACAAAATAGTTCCTTGAAAGAGAGAATTAAGTTGAGGGAAATGAATGAGTATGACATAAACCAAGCAGTTAAAAAACAAAACCAAAAGCTTGAAAAAACAGAAGATAATGTGAAACATCTCACCGGAAAAACAACTGACCTGGAAACAGATCCAGGAGAGAAAATTTAAAAATTATGGGACTACCTGAAAGCCATGATCAAAAAAAGGGCCTAGACACTATCTTCCATGAAATTATCAGGAAAACTGTCCTGATATTCTAGAACCAGAGGGCAAAATAAATATTGAAAGAATCAACCTATCACCTCCTGAAAGAGACTCGAAGAAAGAAACTCCTAGGAATATTGTGGCCAAATTTCAGAGTTCCAAGGTCAAGAAGAAAATACTGCAAGCAGCTTGAAAGAAACACTTTGAGTACTGTGGAAATATAATCAGGATAACATAGGACCAGGCAGCTTCAACACTAAGGGATCGAAGGGCTTGGAATAGGATATTCCAGAAGTCAAAGGAACTGGGATTAAAACCAAGAATCACCAACCCAGAAAAACTAAGTATAATACTTCAAGGGAATAAATGGTTATTCAATGATATAGAGGCCTTTCAAGCATTCATGATGAAAAGATCATGATGAAAAGAACTGAAGACAAAATTTGATTTTCAAACACAAGAATCAAGAGAAGCATTAAAAGGTAAACAGGAAAGAGAAATCATAAAAGACTTTCTAAAGCTGAACTGTTTACATTCCTATGTGGAAAGATAGTATTTATAATTTTTGAGACTTTTCTCAGTATATGGGTAGGTGGAGGGATTATACACACACACACACACACACACACACACACACACACACACACATACACACACCAACATAAGTTGAAGTTAGTGTTTGAACTTATCATATATGTAACTCATTCTTTTAGACTGAGCAGGGTTAGAAAAGGATAGAGTAGTTTGGGAAAAAGATGTAAATCTATTAGGGCAATAACTTATGGTTATAATGATAAAGCTGATTTTATGATTGTTATTTAATCAGGGACTAGGACATGTATAGAAAGGCATGCAAGCTACTTAAGATTTGCTTCAAATGATGTTCCTTAGCCAATGTGAAATTACAGTCATATCTGAAACCTGGTTATTGCAACTTGCTATTTTAAGATTCTATGGGACTATTAACTGACTGTTCTTTTGAGTCTAACTCCAGGTATGGACAGCAAGAAAGATTGTGTGAACCTCTAATCCATGATGCCAGTAAGCCTGTGAGACGCTGGTAGGAACTGAAAAAGGTAATCTCATGGGAAGTGTGGGAGAGCAGCTGTTCAGCCTGGGCTGAGGTAGAATTTCTCTGACTCAATTTCCCCGCTGACACCTGGCAGACTTTAAGCCTGAATGAATGCAAGTTGACAATCTACTCCTGCCTGGAATTGACATGAAGTTGGGGAGGTATTGTTTCCCAGAAATGTCCCTACTTTCGGTGGCAATTTCCTATAGCCAAAAGGTTTGGAAGCTTAATACCAGATCTATTAAATTATAAATTGTTGATAGGGGAACATCTGAGATTAAGTGTAAAATTAAGCTATTAGGCTTAGGATTTTAGACCAACAACAGTAAGTTAGGGTCCTTTAATTATTAGTAATAGTGTGGAGACAATTAGGTCAAGGGCTTGTAAAGTTAGCATACATAGTTATTATTTGTGTCTCAGCTGGTTAATGTTAAAAAAAAATTCATTTGTTGTCTATATTGTAAATGCTTTAAAAGAAGTATCACCTGACCAAAAGTTGGAATTGTTTTATGTGATATGAACTGTGTTAAAAATGAAAAATAAAAAAACCCCCAAATATGTAGCTCTTTCAAATGGGAACAACTGCAAAGTCTTGCCTTGGGAGGTAGCCAGTATAGCTATAGTACATACACTCTCTTCTTCTATACACCATAATGTGAATTGTGTTAGGCAGAGGTATTCTCTCCTAAAGTTAGCTTTCAGGCTCACATCTTTCCTCAGTGATAGGTTTGATTTAAAACAGATTTCCTTACGCTGGGATCTGTGAACTTTTGGACAATTGGATTTCAATATAATTGGTTTCTCCTGTAAACCTATATATTTTATTCATTTAAAAATATTAGTCAGTAAAGGAATTCACAGGCCTCACCAGTTTGTTAGCAGGGTTCATGCCACAAAAAAAGGTTTAAGAATCCCTGGTTTAAAAAGACTTCTCTAAACCTTTTTGCGTATATTTCAAGGGCAAATAAAATGACATCAACAAAGTACCTAAGTAAATGGATGTTGTCAAAACCAGGTTGAAAGCTTGATGATGATGATATGAATCACACTGCACCACAGAAAACTGAGGATAGACAAATATGCTTTTTATATTTTACATGAGGTGAATCAGTATAACAAGGAAAAAAATATGGCATTCCAAGATGGAATGCTATCTGTGACATTACAACATTGTATAATTTTAGGCAAAAAAACCAAAACCAAAACAAAACTAGACCAGATCAGTCACATTTTTTCCATAGGGGTAACTGCTAATAAATTGAACCAGGTTGTCATAGTCACTGTCCAAGTAGTTTTTAAAAAGTTTCCTTCTTTCTAAACCTATGCTTCTCATTTAAAAATTTTGTTTTTAAAGGCAATTCATTACTCTCTTTCATAGCCTGCCATTTCACCTAATGACTTGGGCATTTTACTTCTCCAAGCAGGAAACAGAGTTGATAAACACAGGTCTTAATCATTCATGTGGCAGAGCTGGCAAGAGAACATAGGATGCTGAACTCTTTGCTTCCTCCTGCTCCATTAAGGAAGTACTCCCACACCTGTATTTAAACTCTATTTTAGGTAGAGGTATATCAGTAAAATTTAACCTCTCCATAAAGGGAGAGAGGAATTCTGGGTTTAGTAACCACATCAAAGTTTCTAAGGTAAATTCAGATTTCTCTTTCAACTGAGAAACAAATTGTCAATGATATCTATAAATATATCAACAAAGGGTTGAGCTGACCAGTGAGCTGCTAATGTTCCCAGGGTATGTATTTCTATGCTATTCAGAGAAATTTGGTAGGAAAAACAAAGGTGAATTATTCCCAAAAGATAATCTTAATATTAATTGGGAAACTGAATGAATTAAAAAGAAACTAAAGTATACTTTACTAGTCTTTTTGAAAATTAAAATATTAACATCCTACTTTCCAGACTTCAACATATTCTAGTAAGTTAAAACATGGAGCATCACTCAACTTTCAGTCTCCAAAAATATTAAAAAAAAAACCTTTTCATTTTCTTTGAGGTAATTGAATCTTTGGTCAAAGAAAAAGAAAGGGATTTATATGTACAAAATAATATATTTATCGCAGCCCTTTCTGTAGTGCCAAAGAAGTGGAAATCAAGGGGACACTCATCAACTGAGGAATGGCTGAGCAAATTGTGACACACAGTTGTGGTGAAGTAGTTGTACAGTAAGAAATGACCAAGGGGGCGTGTTTCAGAAAAACCTATGTAAAGTGAACTGAATCAAAAAGAACTAGATCGTTACGCACAGAAACAGCAACGTTGTAATTAGATCAACTGTGAAAGATTTGGCTGAGACAATTTCAAAGGATTCATGATCAAAATGCTACCTACTTCCAAAACGAGACCTGAGGAACTCCAGTGCAAATTGACATATAATTTTCTCACTATATTTATTTTTTTACAATATGGCTAGTATGGGAATATTTGCATGATTTCAACATGTGGAACTGATATCATATATTCCTTGGCTTCTTAGGTAGAGAACGGAGTGGGAGAGAAGGAAAGCATTTGGATTTCTAAATTTAAAAAGACTGCTAAAAATAAATAAAAAAGAGATACTAAATCTTTGAAAAGTATTTTGTCAAATTCCTCATAGATTACAGTGAATATTAAATAATGCCCTCTAGTGGAAGAAAAAAATCCCTTTAGTTCTACATTAGGAAACAACCTCGGGTTCATCAAAGCAAGGAGTTATGAGTCTTTGAGAAGACCTTATTCAAGTATTCACTCCTCACCTTTACATAAATCAACACTCAAATTAGCCTGGGAAATATATTTTTTAAACTCACCTACATCCTTGCTATTGCTTGCTTAGTCACTAATCCCCAAATATTTGCCTGTTTCATTTTAATTTTAATAAATAAGGAGCTTGATAGGAAAAAAACCCCACCTTGCAATAGGAGTGTGGAAGCATATTAAAAACCTTTCTCATTAAACTCATAATATTAACAAATATTTCTTCACCCTAAAGTCTTGTCCAGGCTTTTCCCTTTAGTAATATATGTAGAAGGTCAAGAACAAAAAAAAAATAAGGTCATGGAAAAACCGATAAGAGGTGGTAATCAAACAGAACTAAACTTCTAGAAATGATCTTTTCAGAAAAGATTTGGATTCTGCCATATTTTGTTTTGTCTACATTTTCAATTCTATTTGGACCAGTGTTCTGCTCTAAAATTTTCCTAAAAATGATTTATTGATGACCAACAGCATGAAAACAAATTGTCCAAAGGCATAAAACAAATTTATGAAGATGATTTGTAGTAGGAAGTTGAAACTGCATGTGGTCAAATTAAATTCAGAATGCCAATTTAAAATTTAAATGTTTTTTGCCCCAAATATGCTTAGTGATAGCAACCTACAGTTCAAGATACAAATAAATGATCAGTGATTTCTTATTGTAGTATCCCAAAATTGCTTAACAGATAAATAATAGTGTATGAGAAGTAAGTTTTCTATTGCATAAAGTTGCATTTTAATTTTTGAAAAAATCAACTTTCATGAAGGAATTGGTGACCCAAGTTAGTGAAAAATAAAGATACCGTTTTTTCCCCCATCTAAGGTCACAGACTTCCTGAAATCCACCTACAGACGCTGGATTAAGAAACCCTGTTCTGTGAAAATGGTCTCATGTTCACAATTCTATTTGTCTTTTTTTCTTCTTACTCAGTTGCCTGTCAACACCATCATTCTGACTTTACTACGGAAATTTCGTGTTGAAATCATTCAAGAGACTGACCTAACCATTCATGTCCAAGTAACAAAATAGATTAAGAATGCAGGTGGTATTCTAACTCAGAATTTGTCCCAGACAGGTGTTCTACAGATGGAGAGGTTAGACTCAACATTGAATAGGAGGTGGCAATTTGATAATGTTGCACTGTCAGATGACCTTAAGAAGGAGAACCTTGTTGCAAAAGACCGCCTTTTCAATTCTGCTATATTCCTGTTACTGCTATGTGTCTGCAAATCATGGAATATTATAATTACAATCTCAGTAGAATCGCAATTTCAAAGGGCAATGAAAAGTCACAGAGAGGGCAGAAGTAGACTGTGACATATTAGTAACAATGATTCATGGTTGAAAATTACCGTAAGACATCCTTACAACCTGTATGACTGGAAAAGGTGAGTTTATTATGTAATAAATCAGAGAAGTTGGGCTGCAACGGCACTCATAAAATGTTTAGAAAACAACATAAAACCTCCAAGTATGTAACATGGATCTTATGAGGACTTATAGAAAGGCATGGATCAGAATTGCTCAGAGTGAGAGCACATGGATAGGTAAGTCATAATCTATAATAGTAGAGGGACACAGAGTTAGAGCAGAATATGATTTGTAATGAATTATGGATTTAGAGTTAGTCCTATTTTTTTATTTTACAAATAAGAAAATTGAAGCCTGAAAGGAAGGAAGGAAGCTAGAGGACTTACCCAAGGTTGTACAGGTAGCAGAATGACAGAGCTGCAACGTGACCTCATTTTTTTAAAACTTAATTTCAACCCCCCACTTAATCAAAATCCCTTCTTCCTCATTGAAAAAAGAAAATTCTTGTGACAAAGACACATAATCAATCAACATCAATTCCTATGTAGATGTGTTCAAATCTATGTATCTACCTCTCTTCCTATTTCTGCACTCTAACCCCATCACCTCTCAGTCAGCAGATAACATTTTCCACTGTAACGTACTTCTTTTTTTTCAGTGGAATATTATTTTTTTAAATTGATTTTTTAGTTTTCAGCATTCACTTGCACAATATTTTGAGTTCCAAATTTTATTCCCATCTCTCCCTTCCCTTCACCCCAAGTTGGTATGTATTCTGATTACCCCTTCCCCTCGTCTATCCCTTCTATCACACCCCTCCCTTCTTTTATCCCCATCCTCTCTATTTTACCATAGAGCAAGATCGACTTCTATACCCCATTGCCTGTATGTCTTACTTCCCAGTTGCATGGAGAAACAATTTTTAACATTTGTTTTTAAAACTTCTGAGTTAAACATTCTCGCCCTTTTCCCCTCTCAACCTACCCTCATTGAGAAGGCAAGCAATTGAATATAAATTGTAACATACCTTTTCTTTAGAGGTCCTATCTCATTTCACAGGTGAGGAAATTGTAACCTACAAATAAATGACTTGGCTGAGATCACAAAGGGATTAAGTTGCAAGTCCAGCATTTGAAGCCTGCTCTTCTGACTCCAAATGCAGACGACTATCTCCCCACTAATGAGGGAGTATTTCTCTTAATCCAATCACAGAAGCATTTAAGCTTTAGGTGGATTTTTTTTTTGTTCCTACTTATTTGAATGGAAAAATCTTTAATGTGTTTTGAAAACCAGATGTAGATTCCATTGCTGCTATGGTAAAAGTGCATACAACAAAGAAATTGCAATAATGTATTTAATGAGATGAATACTTTCGCTGTGTTTTGGTACCATTTAGAGATTCTGAATCAATGTTTAATGTAGCGTATGAAGGTCTATCTGAGGTTGTTTTTTGATTGTCATAGTTTTTTAAAAAGTTGTTTGTTGTAAAGTAGCCTTTCATTTTATTTCCAAAGAGTTCTCCTATCCTGAAGCAAGGAAAACAGACAGAAAGGAAATCTGCTCTGCAACTGATGCCAACGCTTTCTGTGAAGTGATGGGCAGAACAGTAATAAAGAAGTCTCTAAGAAACTGAACTATATTTTCAAAACATTTTTGAACTCTGATCTCCCCCAATTCCAAATACCACTCTAAGGCTAATTTACTGACTTGGGCCTTCTATGCTTCAAACACAGTTGGCAGAGGGCCATTAACACTGATGACCTTGGGCAACTAAATCCAACAAGTTCCAGAGTGGATCATCATTCAAAATTACCTCCATTGGGCCAAGGTGTATAAATGTCTGGTTCTAGACTCTAAAACAAGTCATTTCATCATATAAATTGAAATAAAAACTTCACTTAAGACTTTAATGTGGGGGCGGAGCCAAGATGGCGGAGTAGAAAGACTCACCTATGCTAGGTCCGAACCCACAGCCCATAGATTTCCTGTAAAAAGAACTCCTGACAAATTCTGGAACAGTGGAAGCCGCGCAGAAACACAGTGAAGGAGATT
>CM053773.1:87407516-87418976 GCA_028658325.1 Potorous gilbertii | reverse complement strand
TGAGTAGTTTAAGGACCATGGGTCTTACTTTAAAGATGCAGAAACTGCCCGAAGACAGGTGATAATACCCAAGGTCACACAGCAGAGCTGAAAGGCAAACTTGGTCCACAAAACTCAAGTTCAGGGCTCTAGGTGACACAGTGGATAAGAGGGCTAACTAGAGTTGGAAGTCAGGAAAGCTCCAATTCAAATCCTGCTTCTGCTGCACGCTATGTCACGTAACCTCTGCATCAGTTTCTTTATCTGTAAAATGAAGAGACTAATCGCACACATAGAGCAACAGGGTTGTTATAAGCATCAGCTGAGAAAGGCCTTGCAAATCAGATGATGATGAGTCAAGACTGAACTCCAAAGCACAAATAATTAATAGAAATGTTTCCTAGCCATCCTGCTCTGAGCCACACTCAAACTGACCATGCCCATCCCTAATGGAAAATTCCCTGATAATCTTTCCATTTTTAGTTTGATCTGTGATTAGAAGCAAGTCAGGACCTTTTCTTTAACTTAAAGTCTTAAGAGCCCTGAGAGGGTAAGTGAACTGACCAGAATCATGCAGCTAGTATGTACCCGAGGCAGAACTTGAACCCAGGACTTCCTGAGCCTGAGCTCAGCTGTCTAGCCACAAAGCTATACTTGGTTTCTTTGTAAATTATATGCACACATAACATGGATGATCTCTCTGCCCATTCACATTTGTGGGGGAATGGCAAAGCAAAAGTAAGTGCATGCTCACTCTGCTTTCCGTTAGTTCCAAGGATAGTTTTTGCTTGGACTGAGTTCAGATGATTATCCTGTATGCCAATAATAACCTCCTCGGCAATGCCAGGTTCAATTCCATTAAGAGAAGGCTCTTTTGCATGTATTAGGTTTAAGTGCAGCCATTTCGCAGGCCTCTATCTACATCCATTCATTGAGTGGCTGACAAAGGGAAGAAAAAATGAGAGCAAATACAAATTCCCTCTCAAGACAAGCTAAATTCAAAGTCCCATGGTTAATGTGATCCAGAAAAATAGAGCCATTTAGATCAATATGAGGATGACAGTGGTCCCAGAATGTCAGAATTTTCACAGAATATCAGAGCTGGAAGGACACTAAGAGAGACCATGGGTAAGTGACTTAACCTCTTGGAACCTCAGTTTCCTCCATATGAAACAGGGCTAATACCACCTGTAGTACTTACATCTTAGGTGAGGATCCAATGAGATGACAAAAGGGAAATGGACTTGGTATCAAAGATAACTGGCTTAAAGTTCTGCCTTGGACACATAGTGACCCTGGATAAGTCATTTAACTTCTCAGAGGGTCAGTATCCTCCTTGGATTCAATAACTTAACTCTGTGACTCTAGGATCTTTCTAGACTTGTCCCCTCACTTTGGAGAAGAGGAAACCAAGGCTCAGAGGGAAATGGACTGGCACAGAGAGCCAATGAGGGAACCAGAATTAGAACCCAGTCTCATGACTTCCTGTGGAGGGCTCTTCACTAAAATTAGATGGTAGCCCAGATATCAGTGGAGCTTAGATTTACAGCTTAAAGGGAACTTAGAGGTCATACCCTGTCCTTTTTTTCCTAGTAAAACAAGAACCAGAGAAGTTTAGTGACTTAACCTAGGGTCATGTAGCTGGCATGTGCCTGGGCTAAATTCTGAAAATTGGATCTCAGATGCTAAATTCAGCATTCTTTCCACTGACACTTCTACAACCAAATCATTTCCAAACTCTGCTCATGTTTCCGCACCCCACTTCTCCCGGAGAAAAAGGAAATGAACCCAAACTGGAAATGTCCTGCAGAAATGCCAGATCTGTGGAATTTCATTAGTAGGGGCAGATGGGGAATTTCAGAAGTAGAACAGACATCAGAAAATAATCTCCTCCCCATTTTACAGATTGGAAAACTAACCACAACAGAGGGGAAGGAAACTGCCAAAGGTCTTACAGCTGGTAAAAGATGGGAGCACAACTAGGACTCTGACTCTGAGGATAGTATGCATCAGTGACCCCAGTCTGTCTTCTAAGAATAATTGTGATAAATTTTCTTAGTAATATTATAGTGATTATGTTATGGCTCGACATAAAGAATGCTGAAGTTGAAGTCACAGGACCAGTTTGAATCCTGATTTTGGCACTAGTCGCCTGTGTGATGTTGGGCCAGTCGCTTTATCTCTCTAATCCAAACTTTCCTCATCTCTAAAATGGTGCCATCATCCCCCCACCTCCCAAGACTGTTTTGAGAATCACATAAGATAGTTATGAAATGCTTTGCCAATATTAAACTGTGATACAAATATAAGTAATAATAACTATGAAAATCCTTTTCATGTAGTCAGTAGTGCACTGTCCATTGAATATTAACAGGATGATTAATTGACCTAAGCCTGTTTCTATCCGAACTCTATCAGAAAAGATAAGAACAAGATGAATGCAACAACACTAATAATTTCCATTTCTGGATCATTTTACAGTTTACTGAATATTTTGACACCTTCTTGCTCAACCATTCTTAATCTTTTCAAGGAGTCTCCAAAATACCCCATTTTACAGATGAGAAAACTGAGGGCCAGAGGCGAGAAGTCATTTCCCTCAGATTAATTAGTGAGCATGTGACAGAGCTAGGATGCAGACATTGGTCATCTAAGTTCGGGATTCTTTCTCAGGGTTCATGCTGTGGTGCTGTGTGGTAGCACCATCTCTACTCATGATGATGCCCTCAGATAAAAATCACAGAAGGCATGATTAAATAATGACTGCCCCACAAGGCACCGGAGGACTCCTTAGGAGAAAACAACAAGAAAAGCCTCTGGAAATAATACATCTTTACCCTTTGGCTGAAGGCGAGGTTTCATCTGCAGATGTATCAGAATTATCCAAGTCAGGAGACACCAGCTATCACATGCCCAGAGAGAGGCAGGGGAGGCTGACAGAAAGAAATGGCCTTTGAAACAGAAGGGTAGGACCCAGAGGCTAGCCAACCTCTCTGGCACCCAGGCAAGAAGGCAGCAGCCCAGTGATGGCCACAGTGAGCAGCTCTCCAGGGGGAAGGTGGTCAGAGCAAGCAGCCAACATGCACAGGGAAGAAAGGGAGGATTGTAACTACCATGAGACTTATGGATGGTCTAAGACAGCCAGATCTAAGGAAAACTGTCAGAGGCAGGCAGCACGTGCATGCTTGGCTAGGACAAAGCATCATATCCTCCAAAGGTGGTACGTTCTATTTGAGGCCTCTGTCTTACTTTCAGCTATTATAATAGGAGGAACATTTAAGTCAATGTGTGAGTAGCTGAAAACAAGCAAACAAAATATCCAAGTGTGTTTTTAAATAGAGCAGAAATTTCTATAAGAGTCAGGTATGCTATATACATGTATATGTATTGCATATACATATTCATACATGCTTATACATCCATATTCACATGTGTTTATACTCACATATTCACACAGTTCACATGTGTACTCACACACATTCACAAACATGTGCTTATGAAGGCATTCATGTTCACACACTTTTTCACATGCTTATAACACATTCACACATGCTTACACACATACACTCACACACCCACAGCATGTACACACATGTCCACATGTGTTCACACATAGGCACATTCACATGCATTTACAGATGTGCATACACACGCACTGTGTGTTTCTATGTGTCCATCCACACGTGCATTCACAGTGCTTACACAATGCACGCTCACATTAATTTGTTCACATGTGCTCACACACATACACCTGTTTACACACATGAGTTCACAGTGCATTCACACCTGTTCACACATAGTCCATATGTTTATACATAGTCCACACACGTTTACACACATGTTAATGCATATTCACAGTATACTTGGTCATATGTACTCACACATGTTCACACACATATTTACACATACATATATTCACATGTGTTTATACATACTCATGCTCACTTCAAGCAAAGAAAGGATATTAGCAATAACAACAAAACACAATTAAATATTCATTGAGTTTCCACTATGTATGGAACGTAAATTGCCCAGATTATGAGATATCTGTGATACTCAGCTCACTTAATTTTCCAATTAGTGTGTGTGTATACATATACATACATATACATATTTATGCATATATATATATATATATATATATATATATATATATATATATATATATATGACAAGTAATATGCTATGCCCAGAATTTGATGAGTAGAGGGAGGATGGACTTTGTTGAACTGAGGAAACTACATAGTACTTTCAAGGACTTCAAGTTTTCCTTACCAAAAAAGCCCAGATTTGAGACATCACCATTCTCTAATGTACACTTATATGACTTTGGATCACAGAATACCATTCTGTCTAAAGAATCAGAATCCTAAAGGACAGTATGAAGACACATGGTGAAATCAAAGGAAGATGAATTCCGAACCTTAGTAACTACTTTCTATCCCAGTGATCAGATAATGAAACATATCCTTCTTTTGGTACAGAGATTAGAGGGACAGAAAGTTATTGTAAGATACAATCATTGAACTGGTTGTTTCTGTTTAAGTCTTTCTTTGTTACCTCCAGGTGGGGTATATATCCAGAAGAGACAATAATGTAAGAACAAAAGATATCAATAAATTTTATTTTTTTAAAAGACAGTGGATATAAGCTGGCTGCAACATACTGCCAGTAGTGACTCAAATGTAAGAAGTGACATAAAAGATATTATCAGGGATGTGTATGATCAGAGAAGGGGGGCTATCCTGAAACCACAATTTTTAAAATTTTAAAATATTTTTAAATTTTAAAAATAAAGGAAGGCCTCCAGTGAGAAATCCCCTATGTGGGACTCAAGGAAGAACAAAGATAAGAATTGCACTGAATGTGGATTGGTTGAAATCTGTTTTGGAGGTGGGATTCTGTGAATCAGAGCCGTGCTAAAAGACACTTTGCTAAAGTAGCTCCTTGGGATACTATAGCAAAAAAGCAGGCACAGTCCTTTTCCTTAAAAAATTTGCATTCTGGCATTGTAGAGATATATGCAGATAACTTCATTGTAAGGTACAGTAGGAGTGTGGCACACATGGTAAAGAAAGAGCTAGCCTAGACACCAGGAAGACCTCTCCCACAGACTGTCGGTGAAACATTATGTCACTTCAAGCCTTAAGGTGCTCAGAAAACTGAGCTACAGAGCAGGCCTGGGTCTGCATGGGTTGAGGGAATTTCCTCACTAAGAATTCCGGATATAAATAAAATCACAAATCCCGTACAAAACAAAAGGGGAAAATTTTTCCAAAAGCTAAGTGGAAAAGAAGGCTACAAACGGAATGCTATGTTTAAGGGAGGGGGGACAGGGATCATTTCTGATGGAGGGATAAGGGACTATTTTATGGGAGAGGCAGCATTTGGGTGGAGTCTTGAAAGGTCTTGATAGACAAAGGTAGGAAAAGATAAGTTAAATGGATTTGGGAGAATTTACTTGACCTTGTAGAGAAGCAAAGGGTAATGGACTTGACGTAGATGAAATTCTAAATAGCTTCTTCAAAGGTAATTACTTAGGTGGAAGAAAGACTCGTGCTGAGATCACTGACACATTTCAGTATTTCCTTTGCAAAATTATGAATGGCATCATGGACCTAAGGCTAGAGGGGACCTCAGAGGACATCTAGTTCAGTTCTGTTATGGAGAAATGGAGAAATTGAAACCTAAGAAATTTGAGGGTTTTGCTCAAGGCAACACAAATAGCAGGATTACAAGGATCTGTACCATATCTACAGACTCTAAAGCCAGTGTGTGTTTAAAAAAACAAACGGTACCGCTATTGTCTTTATATTCACTCTAGAGTGATTCTGGAGAATATTCCCTTAGTTCATTTAAGGGGAATTTGATTTATCAAAAGAAAAAACGGATTTATGTTATTCTTTTCAGGAACATACCTGCTGTGCAATTAAAGTCTGCCTGGGCTGTATTCAGGGCAGAAAGTATGAATAGCATATGTGCCATAGTTCTTGATGTTTGCAGGGGAAGGAGTGCCCCTACATAGCACTCCACAACATCAGTAAAAAACTACTGGAAAATGAATCTGGGATTGTACTGTGCACCTAGAGCAAGGACACAATTTGAATCACAAACCAAAGTGAAATTTGCCTTCCAGAATCCACCCTGACTTTTCACCTAGGGGCAGCTAGGTGGTGCAGTGGATAGAGAGCACCAATGCAGGAGTCAGGAGGACCTGAGTTCAAATCTCTCAGATACTTGACATTCACTAGCTGTGTGACCTTGGGCAAGTCACTTGACCCCAATTACCTCATCCTGGGTCATCTTCAGTTATCCTGATGAATATCTGGTCACTGGATCCAGATGGCTCTGGAGGAGAAGTGAGGCTGGTGACCTGCACAGCCCTCCCTCACTCAAAACAAAGTCAAGTGCAAGTCATGTCATTATTTCTCTGATGGCATGGTCTTCTTCAGTAACAAGGGATGAACATACTGACTTTTCATGGAAAGTTAAGGCTAACCTCATTATTTGCAAGTGCTGGTAACCCAAGCAACCTTTCCTACTCTGCACATTATGGAGAGTGGTACCCCTGGAGAGCATGGCACTTAATCTATCATGGTCTCTGCTCCAGAGTTACAAATGTGTACAAAGAAGTTTAGAGGACCAGAAGTCACGGATAATTCTAGAAATCCTACCTTGCCTAGATGTTCCAATTATTCAGAATTTTCCCAAACAACAAAGAAAATTTAGTTTCTACCAGATACTATTTATGAAGAGTGATACAGTCAGTCAGTCAATAAGCATTTGTTAAGACTGTACATGCCAGGTACTGTGCTAATGGCTGGGGATACAAAGAAAGGCAAAACCCCCAAAACCCCCAAAAACCAGTCCCAGCGCTCAAGAAATTTATATATTAATGATGGAGTCAAGTAAATAACTTGGTCAACATATGTATCAGCAAGCACCCTGACATATGCAGGATGATCTACCAGCACACACTGTACATGTACATACACTGGAGCACATAATAAATTTGTTTATTTTTACTGAAAGTCAAACAAGTGAAATTTCATTTATTTCATATTCTCTGCATCTTTTAGTCACTTGTATGGCTGCAAAGATAAGGACTGTTACAGACTGCAGTTGGCATTAAAAAAATTTCCTTTTCATGGGTAAATTATTCTTGAAGATTTTGTAGAGGTAAGAAAGTAGGCGTGAGTTACACAGTATTTAAATTTTTAACACACTGATTAGTCCAATTACATATATAACCAAGAAATGCTAATAAAATTTACATGGCAAATCAAAATATGTTTAGTGAATTCACAGCTAGGCATTCTGCCACCAACTATATTCAAATGATGAATTTTTAGAAAACATTAAACAGAAAAAGGTCAGTCAATATTTAATGAACATCTACCTATATATTAGTTGGTTCAGGATTCAAAAACGTCTGTCTTCAATAGGCACAGGCTGAAAAGGGATGAGTAATATATGTTTACAGATAAGTATATTTATGTGCTGTATATAATCCTCATATGAAACATTTTATGTATATATATGTGTATATATATATATATATATATATGTATATGTAGATGTATATGTAGATGTATACCACTTACAACTATATATGTGACTATGCCATTTATAGCTGTAAAAAGTGGCCGCTAGGTGGCACAGTGGATAAAGAGCAGGCCTGGAGTCAGGAAGACTCATCTTCCTAAGTTCAAATCTCGCCTCAGACACTTACTAATGACCCTTGAAAAGTTGATTAACCCTGTTCACCTCAGTTTCATCATCTGTAAAGTGAGCTGGAGAAGGAACTGGCAAACCACTCCAAGATCTTTGCCTAGAAAACTCCAAATGGGGTAACAAAGATAGGGACATAATTGAATGACAAAAAGTCTGGTCTTTATCCTAAGGAAGGAATAGTGATAGAATTTTAGGTATATTAAAGGAGAGATTTATGGCAGGTTTGCTCAGGTGCCTCAGATAACACCACTTGCTCTGCTTTGATGCTATGTAAGGCCAGAGGAATGATTTAATGAGGCAGTTCTGTTCCCTGTAGAGAGACAGAGATTAAATCTCTGTTTATTGACAGATTTCTTCTTCTGTGGAGAAGCACTTTAGCAAGTCATTGAGATGCCACTTATATCCTCCATGGAGAAATCATAATCTAATTAGGAGCCCAGTTTTTGTGGCAGGTCTTGAGACTATGAACATTTCTAGGCTAAGACAGGATAAGTATGAGTGATCATAAACATAAAACTGTATTTAGTATTGTCCTTGGAAAAGCGAAATCCATGTTTAAATATGTTGGCTGAAAAAATTACCCACAAAAATTATGTGAAAGCTAGTACACAAATGCAAGTGATCTTGAGGGCAGCACAGCCTAGTGGCTAGAGAACAAGTTACAGAGTGAGAAATCTGGGTTCAAATCCAGCCTTTGACAAACTGAGTAACCACAGACAGTCACCTAAGCTCTTAGTGGAAATTAGACCTGGTCTCTGCTTTCATGGATTTTTTTTAAATCTTTAAGTGAAAATAGTGTCAGTAAAGTAGTTGGTGAAGGTAATATTGATTAAGGGAAGGGTAAAACTGGGGCTTGATAAAAGACATATCCCCTAGGGTGAATTTGGTAGTGAGGCAATTGGAAATGACTAAAAGATAGTGAAAAGTAAAAAGTAGCTGTATGAGGCCTCTCTGGGGATAAATGATATGGATATGTGGTGACCCTTAATTGGCACAGTTGCATAACTTGTTTTAAATTTGAACTAGACAGATTTGGTAGAAGTACAAGTTTGTGTGTGAGTCACTGGGGTCCAGACTGGGTCAGGAGGAGGCTAGTGAAGAGACCACAACAGAAACTAGAGGTCATAGGGATGGAGAGAAGGAATTTGATAGGAGTGAGTGGGAGAAGTGGAAAGACAGGTGTTTGGAGGGTCAGGTAGCCAGCTTGAAAAATCTGAGGGCGGCATGAAGGGGTGTCTCAGCCATTGGAAGTGTTATTATTTGACATCTATACAGTGATAATTATATTTAGGATTGGGGCTGTTGGAGGGACACTCCTAATCTTCAGAGCTCCCTGCCACCCTTAACCACAGCTACACTTTTATTTCCCTTTGTTAGGCTCTTGTTTGGCCCTTCATTTGTTAAGATATTTCAAGGAAATACAACTACAAGGAAAGAGACAGGGAGCAAGCGTTTATTAAGCACCATTTATTAGCATAGTACCAAGAAATGCTTTATAAATATATTGTGTGTGTGTGTGTGTGTGTGTGTGTGTGTGTAAAATGATTAGAAAGGGAGTTGGCATCAACTCTTTCATGGGAGAGCAAGTACCTGAAAGCTTAACCAACCTTTCCTGAGAGGGAAACATTCGTCCCTCCTTTCCCTTTCTGAAATAGAAATCTTCTATCCATGTCCTTTCAACAAAGCAGGAACAGACACATGCCAGTGTTTAAAGTCCCTGTAACATTTTTAGTTAACAATCAAGGACAAATTAGGCTTAACCCTCCCACTATTTTAGGAATTACTCTTACGAGGATAGCCTGGAGTTGTGGTTAAAGAGCTGTTCTCTAAACTATGAACACTTGGGTTCAAGCCTCCCCCTGAAGCACATTGACTACATGATCTAGGACAAGTCATTTAACCTCTCAATGCACCAAGCAATTCTCTAAGACTAAAAATTATAGAGAAGGTGCCAGCCTGCATTGGTGGAGCTTCCTTACCTATACAGATGAGATCATAGGTCCATTCCCCATCCTTTGTTACTAACAAAAGGAATTGCAGACTTCATTGTATATGAGTTGGATTAGTACCAGGTGAAGAAGAAGTCCAAGGTAAGGCACAATCTACCAATATGCAGATGGAGGTGTCTGGCAAGGTACAATAAAAGAAGCTTCTAAACAGGGCTATTTGTAAATAAACATACCTTTTATGCCCCAAAACATTCTCTCCATGAAAAAATAGATTTTATTTTATGATAAATCTAGTTGTCTTGCATTGCTGCCCTTCAACATCTCATTGTAATTTTAAAGTAATCTTAGATTCTCACAGGTCAAACAAACTATCGATAAGTAAATTCTGCATGTCCTATGTGCCAGGCACTGTGCCTAGTGAGTGTGATAAAAAAAAATGTGGTTGTAAGCTTGGTGAAACACTATCTAATATTATCTCCCAACTAGTAATTATCAATAGTAACTGTTGGTTTTTCCCACCCAGCTTGATTTAGTTATTTTTTTTTATTTTGCTCATTAAAGGGGCCATCCCTTCTTAAAGAGGCCTATTCACTGAATGGGCCTTACCTAACTCTAAATGAGTACCTGAATAGACCTTAGCCTAAAGAGACCAAGATCTCCCATTGCATCCTGGGTCATCTCCAGTCATCCTGATGAATATCTGGTCACTGGATCCAGATGGCTCAGGAGGAAAAGTGAGACTGGTGACCTGCACAGCCCTCCTTCACTCAAAACAAAGTCAAGTCCAAGTCATGCCACCATTTCTCTGATGTCATGGTCTTCTTCAGCAACGAAGGACAAACATAACAACAACCATCTCAAAGAAGCTGGCTACCAGGAAATAAATATTTTGGCCACAGAAGCTCTTGAAGACCATCATGGAGCAGATGGCTTCTGAGCCGGTGAAAAATAGTACCTCCAGTGATGAAGTAAGGGAACCTTGAAGTCCTTCAGTTCTCATGGTGTCAGAGGGAAGGCTTATAGTCTCTCCATGGACAGAAAGGGTAGAAGAAAGCACAGTTTTCAAACTTTGGCTTGTCTAGGCTCTGCATGGAAATTCCTTTGCTTTATCCACAATGCCACCATACTTTCTCCCTTTTCCATGCCCATGAAGTCACACATGTGACTGAAAACCATCTTGCTGCTTGCAGAATATATGGAAGAATGTGTTTTCCCCAGGTACATCCTAGGTCAAAAGTTGCAAACACTGCCCCAGTAAAGTTATTAGCTTCTATAGCATCTATCCACATTTTTCATACTATAATAAGATAATATTCCTACCCTCTAGGAGTCAGTTTTAAGGGGAGGGTGGGAGATCTCAGTATCTTTCTGAGAAGTGTCTACGAGGTGCTGCAGCCAAAGAAATTCACCACTTGATGGCTGACTTTCTGGGGAATCCCAGTTCACCTCAGCTGCACCCATCCTCAAAGTCTTTCCATCTTGCTAAGAAACTCCTAAAGTTTCTCCTATAAAGGCTTCCATGCTACCATGAGACACTGGAATAATTCTGTAACAAAGAAGACAAGAGGTCCGAGGAATAATTAAATGAATAAAATGTAGATGGTACCTTTCCGCATTCAGCTTCTAACCTTTTTTTTTTTTTGGTAAGTGGGAGGTAAGTATAAATATACAAATAATTATCCCAAAATGTGATTAAGTGCATAATAAATGCTGAGAGCTTCCAACTTGGAGACCAGGGACAGCTAACATTTTAGTCTAGAGCTAGCCCTGCTCACAGTGCTTGATGCCTCATTGGTAC
>CM053773.1:87374887-87407416 GCA_028658325.1 Potorous gilbertii | reverse complement strand
GGGGAGAAAATTTTGGAACCCAAAATCTTGTGAAAATGAATGTAAAAAGTTAAATAAATGTATTTAAAAAAAATATATATATATATATATATATATATAAAAAAAAAAGACTTTAATGTGTCTTTGAACTCATTTATGCAGATGGATTAGTGGGAAATAGTCTAGCTCTGGATTTGGAATCAGAGGACCTGAGTTTAAACACTGGCCCTGCCACTTAATCCCCTTAGCAGCTCCCACCAACTGTTCTTACATTCAAGCTTATCTACAATTTAGAGTGAGGACAAGAAACACTCTCACACATTTTTCAGCAAATATGAAGTATAACACTGTTTTCAACTTCTGGGAAAGAAGTACTCAAAAATGCCTCTTAGTGGCATACTTTGAAATTTTGTGGTGGATCTGAAAAATGGAAAAGGATATTCAAAGGAATAAGTAAGCCAAGACTGCCTTAACAACTCAGGGTCACTCAATAAGTTAAGAAATGTGTGAAAGGATTGAGAAGTTTTTGTACTAGGATTTTTCCTACTTGGAAACAGCTATTAAATGGAACAACTGTTGGCCAATTTTGTCTCATACTAGCTAAGGATAATTTTGACCATCAAGAAAACTATATAGAACAAACAACAAACAAATCTGAAGTTTTATTTGCTAAAACTGGTAAAGTATAAGATGTGGAAGATTATTTTTCTAGATTTTGAAAAAAAATAGTGTTATGATTATGAGGCAACATTTGCAGCATCTAACTCTTCTCTCTAAAGTTCAGAAGACCTATTAAACTCTTTAGAGTTGCTCAGTTTTATTCTACTTCTGACATCTTTAGGTACTTTTGGAAATCCAATTATGTCATCCTCTGCAATTTTTTGATATCTGGTGGTAGGCTTCCCATCGAAAAAGAAGTGGAAAGATGTGACATTTAAAAAAAATAATTTTTGATAACTTAAAAAAAGTTTTTTAGTGAAGCACTGTTTAATTATATGTATTAGCTTTGTGACCAAAATAAAATAAAACAGCACTTATATAGAGCAAGACAAGTCTTTGGCAAGAAAGATTTGCTACTCTGCAGAAAGACAGACTGTTCTAAATAAGGTTAGTTCTGAAATAATAGGTAGATAAACTGTATCTAATCAAAGGAACTTCATAAAATGCACATACTATTTAACTTGAATGCACAAAAGAGAACGGAATTTACAAAATGGATCTTTATTAAATGAAAGAAAAATCTGTTTGGTGGGTCAAATATGAAATAGAATATACAAAAACTTTACATCAGATCTCTCAGTCAAAGAAAGAAAATCCTATCTAAGACAAACTAGCACTCATTCCTTTTATGAAGAAAACAAATGCGTGAATAAGTTCCTTATGGCAGTACAGGATGGCAGAGCATCACACACTGTGCTAAAATTCCAGGTTACGCAGAAGCAAAGTTTAAAATCTAAACAAGTCTCTAAAGAGCCCAACTATTTTAGAAAGTAACTTAAAAATAAGACATTTGATCATCATGTATTCTTTCAGAAGCAAGTGATGTGGATGTCAAGTGTAAAGTCCATGAAGTCTGCTTATCACACTTTCAGTGTCTGTACAAATATAAATTGTTTTGTGTTTTAAAATCCTTTTTATATTTTTGATAGCTTTAGCTGTGAAAAAGCACGACTAGATCATCATATTCTTGTTACATCATTCCTTTTATCTTGTCTGTTCCCCCGAAATCTTACCCCAAATCATGTGCTGTGGTATTAAAAAAAAAAACCCTGCAATGTGTCAATAAATCACACACCCTCCTACTACTATATATTCTGTAAAATTCAACACCTCTTTGGCATTGCACACTAATTCCCCTTTTAATACTTTTGCTATTTAAAAAAGTAGACTTTGACTGTAGCAAAACACCTTAAAAACACCTATTTCTGATTGTGTAAAATAATGTGTTGCCTTTTTGTGTTGACTTACAAAATATATGTACTGGCTTTGAGGGAGAAAAAAAATAACTGAGTGCTACCATATGGGGTTCATTTGAAGTCTGTGATCTGTTACAAGAAATAAAACATAATTACAAATCCTCCTCCCCTCCAGATGTCACATGAAGTCATTCAACTCGGCTTCAAGTGCAGCTGCCATTTCATCTGCCTCAGAGCTGCTTCCCTCCTCATCTTCATTACTGGACTCTTTACTAGATTCACTGGCAGCATCATCCTCATTCAGCTTCCGCTTGTGGCCTCTGTAAATGTATTACAAAAGGGTTAGTGAGATTATAGTTGTGCACTCAAAATATTGCATCACAAAACCTGTACTTTTAAATGTACAGTTACTTTAAAAATCTGTGAATTAAGAAAAAATATCGTATTGGTCCTAACAGTACTCCAAAATCTGTGATTTCAAACAGTGAGGGTCCTCCTTTCCTCCATCTATGCTGATCACCAACCATCTAGCAGATGATCTATCCTGGAGATTTTCTGTGCTAAAAAGATTCTTCATCCAACCTAGGGATCAGCTTTTTCCAACTAATAAGTTGGTCACTGAATAATAATCCATGACCAGGTCCATTTTAGAGTCTTTCCAGATGGCAGGGCTTGTGATAACAATGGCAAGCATCCAGGAGAATCTTCACACTACACTGAAGCATCAATGTAAGATGTACATGGATGTAATCAAAATCTATGATACCAAGAACGTTTAAACCAATTAGGCAATGCACACTAGAATTACCAGGAAGAAACTTTAGCTTCAGTCTATTCTATGGCCATATGCCAGTATCATATGACTCCGCATGAGTGCTAAGACTTACTTCCCCTTGGGTAGTAGTCATGTGATGAATTTGGGAATGCTTGCACTCACTTTGGGGTAAGTTCTAAACTATAAGCTTTAAAGAATGCTAAAACTGGAGTTCTCTGTCATATGCAGGCATTTAGGAAAACTAGTTAAGATGAGACATAAGGATGCTATGCATATTTGGAAATGAAAAAGAAAATCATTACCCATTCTTTCATGTAACAGATTTGATGTTCACAGTCCAAATAAGGGGTTGTTTTTTCAACAATCCATGGTTGGCCTTAAGCTTAAGAGTTATAGAACCTTGAAATGATATAAGCTGACTAGAAAAGATAAAGAGCTTCATGTCTAATGACAAATAAGACAGTTTACTTTCATTTCTGGAGAAAAAGGAGGAACGTTCTAGGCCTCCTGTATTCTCATAATAGTTCTATCCTTATGTTCCTTTTCTCGCACAGAAAACAATTTAATGTGTCAACTTAAAAAATCAACAGCATGTGAGGCATTATGTTCCAGTGTGAGTTTGTATCATCGTAAGTTTGGTTCTCAGCTCAACAAGTGTTTGGCTAATAAGACGCATTTCTATTGTGAGCTATACATTTTAGCAATATTAAATATTTTAATATAATGTTAGTGATTATATGAATGATCTGAGAATTTAATTTGTAATATGTATCTGTATTTTACATTATCTCAAATGAATAAACATGTAATTTATTATGATAAATTGTACTAAACAATGTAACTGTTAACATTGTAATTATAACATGCAATACTAGAAGTAAAAATGGCAATATTTGTAGCATCTGTCACAGCAAGATATCCTTTTTTTAGCTTTTGATGAAATAAGAAGGAAACTTTATTTTTTTCACAGAAATATTTGACATTTATTAAGCACTCAAAATGTACTAGTATAATTGAGATATTTACAGGGAAGGAAGGGAAGACACGTGGACAAGTGAGACAACTGTGCAGTAGTCACACAAGGCACATGCTGTAGTCTTTTTATACAAAATGTGGATTCTTTACAACTTCAAAGACTAACCACGTTAGCATGGAAGCTAATCTCAAATTCTTTTATCAGTTTAGAAAATATATTCCATACTTTCCTTCACATGACCACAAAGAATCTTGACATGATGTCCTTTGATGGTCACAAATGTAATAAACTGGAAAACAATGAATGATTTACCTGCTACTTAAAGGCCTAGAGTAGTGAATTAAATGTTGTTTTAAAGGACTGGATATTTAAAATAGTAATATGAATATCCATTTAACAGATGAACAGCTATCCCTTCCACATTGTGACTTTTCCCATGGCAGTTTCGCTGTATTGTGGGGTCAGCATAAAAAACTAAATGGGAATTTGAGGGAGTTCTGTGGAAGTTGCAGACGACATGAGAAGGCCAGTAGACAACACAAGAAAAACTTAGAAACTCAGAAATGCATAAAATATATGTATAGTATTGTATAAATATCACCATATTTTACAATAAGTGTAAAAGAAAAAGAAAAAGTACTTTTCTGGTATGAAGGGAGAGCCAAAAAATTTTATGCAGATTTTCCAGATAGCAGGGATGCCGTACCCTAACCCCCATCATGTAGAAAGGATGACTGTATCTATGTGTGTGTGTGAATATTTTAAGTTTGCCTCAGAGACTTAACAGCTACTTAACCTGGGTCAGTCTCAGTTATCTCTATGTATAAAATGGGGATAATGATAGCATCTACCTGATAGGGTTGTTGTGAGGACCAAATGAGATAATATATGTAAAGTGTTTTGCAAACTTTAAAATACGACAGGTGTGTAAGCTATTAACATATACTGTGGAAGAAACAAAGATGAACAAGGATGGATGTCTGCCTTCAAGGAATTCAAAAGATAGACATATCAATTAATATGTTAAAGGACAGTATGTAATAAGTGTCATAAAAGAGATGTATAGAAACCTTAAGAGAAAAGGTTTTTGGTTGTAGTGAATAGGCAAAGCATTACAGAGAGGAGCATTTCAGTTAAGTACTGGAGGATAGGTCAGATTTCAACATGGCAGACAATAAGAAAAAGAGACAGGGTAAAACAGGGAATATAACGAATGACTTTGTTCTGGCAGTTTTTACATTCGAAAATGAACAATAACTAAGTGGATCTGGTAGCAGCTAAATAATATACATTAGCTGGCCCCTGGCAAAAAAATGCCATCTAGAATGTCACCACAAATTCATTCATTTCAACATTGACCGAAAAGTGCTATTTAATTACCATATGAAGATTTGCTAACCACTAGATCAAAAATATCCAGCTGTAAGTTGATACTAAATAGTGACTGAAAGTGCTGAGGAATTTAATCAGAAAGTTAATATCTTCCTTAGGAAGTTATTAAAAGTAAATCACCTTTATTAACTCCTTTATTAAACAGTGAACTAAAAAGAATGCTAGATTAAAGACCAGTAAATGTTATTAAACTTTATTACTAGTTGCTACTGAATAAGTTTCAATGGCAGTTTGAAGTATTCTCTTATTTAAACTAGTCCTAATTATGTTTCTAAAGCAGCAACATTTCAACCAGCAAATTCAAAGACAAGCAATCTGCAGAATCAATTTCATACTGTTTTAATTTAGTCATCCTCTCAGAAAATGCAAATTCACTCAACAGTACTTTTAGAAATGTTCTTCAATAGATTAGTGACCTCAATGATGGGGGTGCCCCCCAACCCATTAGCACAGACTACAATATACCCATGTCTTCTCATGCTCTCTGACTCATTCTGTGACCTCCGAGGTCTACCCAAAATGCCTTAAATCTGATTAAATATATGCCTATATATATATATATACATATATATATACATATATATAGTCTTATACATATAATGCCTTAAATATTATTATATCCTATAATACTCATATTCTTCAGAAAAAGAAAAACTGACAATTACACACACAAAACTCCTACTAATTTTCTCTCAAAATGCATGGTGAATTACTAGTCTTCAGCTCATCACATAAATTGAACTCCTTTTGAACTTCTTTGTTCTAGATGCAAACATCTTTTCTCTCCCCCCATTCTTTAGCATGACTACTAGGCTTGAAAACAATTTTCTGATTTTTTTTTTCCTGTTAAACTGGCTCCAAAAATGGGTGAATGTCAACCTTTGCATCCTTCCCAATTACTAGAAAATACATGCTTAATTTCAAAGCCTGGCCTAAATTAATTTCTAGTAGGAAGGGAATTGAGACAATTATATTTCCCAGTTCCACCATTTGTAGCCATATAATTATATGAAAATAATTTCCCCCCTCTTTTTGCCTTTCCCTTCCAAATTCAATGTGGATAATTATTTTCCTCTCTATGTTAGATGTAATGGATTATTAAGAAAATTTTTACAAAATCAGTTATTTTAAAAACTGAGGTGTTCTATGTAATTAAAAAATTTTATCTGCATGAATTTTGAGGAAATATTTAATTCTTTTTGCCCTTAGGAACAACTATATTTTGTACTCAGGAAAAAGTTGGGTTCTGCTACTATGGCACCAAACATCAGGCTCAGAAAGCAAGCAAAAACAAAAGCAAGATATCTTATTCAATTTTAATTTGTTATTATTATAAATTTAAAACTTAAACTGTAAGGCGTCCTCATGTTTGGGGTGGGGTTTTTTGCCCCTTATTAAAGATACTGTGAGTAGAATTTGATTTTCCTGCACATGTAATTGAATGACTTAGGGTTAAGTTCCTGATCAAAGGTGAAAGATATAAGTGCTTTATTCAATCAAAATTACTCATATCATAGAATAAAGGTTTCTACATTATATAAACCTCAGTGAGTAATGAATCACTTAAAAATACAATTAATAAAGTATTGTAAGTATAAACTGTACTTTGTACATTTCCTTTCTTATCTATAATGAAATAAATCAGATGATTAAACACTTCCAGAAAAAGCAGGTGATCTTGTGGTGCAGGCTTTGGGGAAAATTTTCAAAGCTATCTCCAGGAGACTTTGGGGACGGCTTGCAACCACATGTAGGCTTTTTGGAGAAAGTGACTGAGGGGTGTCTATTTCACTGCCTTCTTCTCCTCACTCAAGATCTGCCTATAGGAAGCACAGGCATTAAAGACCAAGTTGCAGCACCACCTTATTCTGGACAATCTTTCCTCCCTTAGACTCTATCAACATTGTCTTTTCTTGGTTCTCTTCTCAGATTGCTCTTTGTCTCCTCTGCTATACCCTCCTCCTCCAGTACACAACTACTTTCCCCACCACCGACCCCAGTGCTGTTGATGATCCACAGCCTCAAAATCCTCCTCAATTTTCCTACTCCCTTCAACTCCTACAGACAACCAGTTGCCAAATCTTCTCAATTCTAAGCCTCCAGCACTATCTCTCATTCACATCTCTACTCCTTCCCCATAGTTTAAGCACTCAGCTTGGATTATTGCAATAGGCTTCTATTTGGTTTCTTTGTATTAGTCCCTCTTTCATGAGTTCCCTACACTGCCAAACTGATATTTAGGAACATGGGCTTGGCTGTGCTATTCTAACCTCAAAATCTTCAACTGATCACTATGGTCCTTAGGATATATATAAATTATACATTTCAATATGTGCGTATGTGTGTATATATATACACACACACACATTTAAATGTTAGTCTGGCAGTTGAAGTCTTGCATATCAAAGGATACGAGCTACCATTCTTCTCAAATTACAAACTATAAACTGTTATCAATCATATGAAAGAATACTCCAAATCACTAATAATAAGAGAAATGCAAATCATTAAGAAAAACTATGAAATTTCAGTTCATACCCAGCAAATTGGCAAAGATTACAAAGTTTGGAATGGTTAGCTTTGGAGGGGTTGTGGAAAGACTGGCACATTAAGGCAATGTCAAATCATTCATGAAGGCAGTTTGGAATTAACTAAATAAAATACTAAATTGTTCATCTCCTTTGACCCAGAGGTAAAAGGGACCGAGTGTCTACTGCTAACATAAAACCCAAGAAGGTCAGTAGGGAAGGGGTGATAAGAGCAGAAAAACAAGCATTTAGTGCACACTCCTGTTGAAATTTCTTTGTATTGACTTCATCAATATTTTGCATTGATCTCTCTGCGTCCGTGTGCCTCTTCCTAGTAGAACACAAACTCCATAAGGGCAAGGGCTGTTTTATGTTGGTCTTTGCATCCCTAATACCTGAAAGAGAGCCTGGTGAGCAGTAAACACTTAATGCACATTTGCTGTAATGAACTGAAGTTGCAGGTTGATCATTTTGCTGCATGTGAAACAGAAGAGGATTTGGGATGCTGAGTTACTGTATCATCAGCACTAGCTTGGATCAAGATGTTATAAAAGGCATAAATGCCTTTAAAATTCATGGGCCAAATCTCATTTGCACTGAATTTAAACTTCTTTGATCCTTTTAGCATACTGCTACTTCAAAGTGTCAAAAACTTTGGCTCAAATGGTGAGTTTGATGAATCTTATAATAAAATTTGTTAGACACCTACTATGCCCTAGATAAGGCAAAGCAACAAACATTTGTCCCATGTTAACTGAGCTAGGCACTGGGCTGTGTCCAGCTGAGGGAACTACAAAAGATAAATAAGATAATCTTTACTTCAAAAAAACTTACAATCCAGCAGAGATATTTGGACATGAATAGTTATGATTTAAAACCGGGCCTGTTTTTGGCTTTCTTTGCATTCCCAGAACTTACTGGTCAATAAACATTTTTTAAGCTCTTACTATGTGCCAGGCACAGTGTTAAGCACTGCAGATACACAGAAAGACAAAAAACAGTCTCTGCTCTTAAGGAGTTCACAGTCTAATGGGGGAGACAGCATGAGAAAAACAAAAATATGAACAAGATTACATAGGTAAATTGAGGGTAGTCTCAATTACTAAGATTAAGGACTAAGCTCTTTGAGGACTTTAGTTAAAACTTGAAAGACACCAGGGAAATTACAAGATGTAAATGAAGAGGGGAGTTCATTCTAGGATGGAGGAGAGAAGTGAAAACGTCCAGGACATGTTGTGTCTATTGCAAGGAACAGCAAGGCCAGCGTCACTGCATTCCAAAGTATGAAGTAGGGAAGGGGTGGTCTAAGAAGACTGGAAAGGTAGGAAGGGGCCAGGTGAAGAGTTTTAAAGCCCAACATTTTATATTTAATCCTGCACATGTATAAAATTGGTGTGATTAGTGGCTGTGGCTGGAGAGTGATAATTGCTTTGATGGAGTGTAAATTTAATCAGTAGGTAGTCTATCTCTTTGTGCCTTTAAATTTTGACTGAACAGACTGATTAGAGATGCTGACATTACAGATGATGTACTCTCACTGTTAGCCTTGTTTTGGAATCTGGTGTTTACTTTGACCTTTGCTCTAGCCAGCCTATTGTCTAAATGCTCATACATAGTTGCTCGAACATCACACACACACACACACACACACACGTACGCACGCACGCACGCACGCACACACACACACACACACACACACACATTTTCTCTCTCTCTCTCCTTTGCTTCCTGTTAGTTAAGAAATTGTCCATATGTTTTTTTGGAGATTCACATAGTGCTCATTATATTGAAGCTAACTTTTTTTTGAGGAAATTATGACATTTAAGTGCAAAGCTCATGAGTGATCTTTGGCCTCTTTTATTCTTTATATTCCAACATGATTTTTTACTACCTTGCCTTTTGTAAACTTTTTTTTTGTAAACATCAGAGTCATAGAGTAAGAAAATATATGTAGATTTTGTTTCAATGACTCACTGTGTGACCTTGAACAAGTCACTGAACACTCCTGGATCTTAATTTCTTTGTCTGTAAAATGGAGAGGTTAGGTGAGACAGATTTCTGTGATCCCATTCAGCCCCAAATCTAGGACCCCATGACTTGGTTGGTTTCTTCAAGAGGACTTCTTTGGCTTCTTTGCAATGAATGTTGGTGTCTAAGTTCTCATTATCTTGATGATGGCAAACCTATACACTTATCATGAGCAGTGAAAGTGAGGAGAGATAATCAGGCATCCTATGAAATGAAATTTCCTGTTGCCTTTGGACACAAAAACCTAACAACATTAAATCTCTTATTCAGATGTGAGCTATTTTTCCATTTTAGCTGCAACTTCTTATGTATTCTATTTATAACTACATTGAGAATGTCACTATGGTTATGGCTCAATTCCTTTATCAATGTGTCAATTGACTCAACAATGCTCATAAATTAAATGTCTCAATAGTTAAGGTACAACATTTTTCAGTATCAGGCATACAGAAATGTGAGAAATAATTCTAGGCTAAAAATAAGGCCATGTAAAAGTGATGATTTTTACTATTTTCCTGTTTTATAGTGGAGTTTTAAAATTAGGTTTTAAAAATAGGTTATTCCATTTTCCACCATAGGTTTTTTTTTTCCACTCCTCCCACCCCCAGTCTTACCTTGTTTTTTGTTCATTGATAAGGCAACCATATAATGTTTTAGTACAGACAGAATCCAGTATATTATGTGACCAATTAAAATCTTGCATATACTATCTGAGCAAAACAAGAAACCTGATCTAGAGGGAATCTGTGAACTAGTTTTTAAAATTTTTTTTGGTAACTATTTCACTATTATTAGTGGCTTTTGTAATTTTACATATTTTATTTTATGTATTTAAAAACATTAGAGTGAGAAGAGCTCTGTCAGGCTGCCAGAGGGGTCCTTGACACAAAAAGGTTAAGAACTCTTATTAATACTGGAACAAATGAAATTATTCATTTTCCTAGCAAATATTTCTAAAATTGGCAGTGCTGAATAATAACAATGATGATGATATTAAAACAATTTCACAAGTTTGTGTGTGTGGGGGTTTTAGTGTATTATGTTTTGATTTGTTATGATTTCTTCCATTTATTTTAGTGCGACTATATAGCATGACTACAGTGAAAACATACTCAATAGGGAGGTATATGTAGAACCTACACAGAATTGTATGCTGTTGTGGGGAGGGAGGGGGGTAGTGGGGGGAAGGTGTGGGGGGGATAAAATCTTAATTTTAAGGAAGTGATTGTAAAACATTAAAAAAAATAATAAAATAAAAAAAATTTCATATTTAAAATATCTAGGTTGTTTTTTTCCATAAGGAAGAACAATTCTGGGGTAATGTTTTTATTTCTAGCCATTTATTCTCATCAAACATATTCCTGCATGTAAATTAGGAAGACAATGTGGTATAGTGGAAAAAATGCTGGGTTTAGAGTCAGAATAACTGAGTCTGAATGCTAGTTTCTTTATGTCCTTATGTCCAGGTATATGATTGTCAGGCAAGAAGACTTCTATATGGGCTTAGGTTTTTTCATCTATAAAATGAAAGGGCTGGGCCATGGGATGGTCACTAACATCTCTTCACATGATCCTGTGAGGAAGGTGGTGTGATACAATGTAAAGTTTATTGAACTTGAAGTTACCGGAGGCGTGTTTGAAATCCAGACCTGCTAGAGAATAGTTTGGCAGAAATAAGGTATTGACCAACATCTCACATTCTATTTTGTTACTGATATTTGCTCATGCCCAACATTTCATGACCCCATAAACCACAGCATGCCAGGCTGTTCTTTCTCATACTCTCTCTTAGTTTGTCCAAGTTCATGTTCACTGTTTCCATGACACTATCTATCCATCCCATTCTCTGCTGTCTCCTTTTCATTTTGCCTTCAATCTTCCCCAATATCAGAATCTTTTCCAATGAGTCCTGCCTTTTCATTATGTGGCCAAAGTATGTAAGCTTCAGTATTTGACTTTCCAGTGAATAATCTGTATCAGTTTTCTTAAGTACTGCCTATATCTACTTTTGTTTAACTGACTACACTAAAGTTTTTGCCTGTGTGGGTCATAAAAAAATGTGGAAATAGATATACCAGATCATCTTACGTGTTTCCTCAGGAACCTGTATGCAAGCTAAGAAGCAACAGTTAGAACCACACATGGAACAACTGGTTGGTTTAAGATCAGAAAGGTAGTACAACAGCTGTATATTGCCATCTTATTTACTTAACTTATATGCAGAGTACGTCATGTGAAATGCCAGGATGGATGAATCAAAACCTGGTTGCTTTTAAGGTTGCTGGGAGAAATGTCAACAATCTCAGATACGCAGATGATAACACCGTGATGGCAGAAAGTGAAGAGGAATCAAGAAGCCTCTTAATGAGGGTGAAAGAGGAGAGTATAAAAGCTGACTTGAAGCTTAACATCAAAAAAACTAAGATCTTGGCAACTGGTCCCATCATTTCCTGGCAAATAGAAGGAGAAGAAATGGAAGTTGTATCAGATTTTTTATTCTTGGGCTCAAAGATCATTGCAGATGGCAACTGCAGCCATGAAATTAAAAAAAATGTTTGCTCCTTAGAAGGGAACTATGGCAAACCTGGACAGCATACTAAAAAGCGGAGACATCACCTTGCTGACAAAGATCTGTATAATCAAAGCCATGGTTTTTCCAGGAGCAATTTATAGCTGCGAGAGTTGGACAATAAGGAAAGCTAAACACTGTAGAGTCAACACTTTTGAACTGTGGTGCTGAAGAGTCCTTTGAACAGCAAGGAGTCAATACTTAAAAGAAATTAATTCAAGCTATTCACACTATATACAAAAGTAAAACCCAAATGGATACATGACTTAAGACACATAAGGTGAAAACATGAGCAAATCAGGATCGAGGATGAAATTACCTTTCAAATTTGTGCAAAAGGGGAGAGTTTATAACTAAACAAACAATATACAGGATCCAAGATAATAAAATAGAACAATTCTGATTATATACAATTGAAAAGCTTTTGCACACACAAATCTAATGCAGTTAAAACTGAAAGGGAAACAGGTAATGAGGGGGAAAAAATCTTCACAGAAAATTTCTCTGATAAAGGTCTCTTATTCAAGATATATACCTAAATAATTAGAATTTATAAAACTAAGAGCTATTCAGAAGATATAAGCAGGCAACTTTCAAAGGAAAAATTCAAGATATGAATGATTTATGAAAAATGTTCCAAATCACTAATAATTAGAAAAATGTATATTAAAGCACCTAATAGATTGGCAAGGATGACAAAAAAAAAATGACAAATATTGGAGGGATTGTGGGAAAAATAGGCACAATGGTGCTGTGAATTTCCAGGAAATTCTGGAAAGTAATTTGTAAGTAATCCTCCAAAATTATCAAATAGTATACACAAGCAAGGGGAAAGGAGCAGGAACTGTTCTCAAAGAACAACACTGCCCCAGAGAGATGACAGTTATGGGAGAACAGAGGTCTGTGGAGAAGAGCACAGGGAAGTGATCTTCACTGTCCCTACCTCCATGGACAGGCTAGTGGCTTGGACATGCAGCTAAATCTGTATCCTGATCCAAGGTCTTGAAGCCACTAAGGCTCCAAATTACAGTATGCAAAAGTCTGGCACTAGCCTTGTCACCTGTAAAATCAGACTGTTCTTTGAGTTGCCTAATAAGGAATGAGGGGCAAGGACCCAGGAAACTTAACTCTAATGGTGCCACAGCAGGCAAGTATTAGGGGAAGGGGGCAATGCCCTATTAGTTAAGCTTTATCATATATGCATCACTGGTTCACAAATACTCTGACTTATTACTAGGTCCATACCCTGAAGACATCAAAGAAAGAGGAAAAGAACCTATGTGTACAAAATGTTTATAGCACCTTTTTACAAGCAGCCAAAAACTAGAAACTAAATTGGTATCCCACTATTAAGGAATGGCTAAACACAACATGCTAAATAAATCTCATGGAATATTACTGTAAAATATGAGAAAATAGATACTTATAAGGGAAACAGGGAAGACCTCTATGAGCTGATGCAAAATAAGGTTGAACAGAACTAGGGGACCGATTTTATATAATGACACTGACATGATACAGGAAAATCAAATTTGAAAGACTTTAGAACTCTGATCACTACAATGTAAACCAGTCCAGAGGCCTAATGATGAATGACAATACTTACTTCCTGACAGAAAAATTATGGACTTAATTAAAATGCATAGTGAAACATATTTTTAGAAGTGGCTAACATAAGAATGTTTTTCTGGGTTAAGCATATGCTATAAGAATTTTATTTTTTCATTTAAAAAATTTTTCAATGAGGAAAGATAACAAATGCTCCCAAAATAAATAAATAGAAATCTAACTCTGCCATTTAGTACTGATGTGACCTTAAAAAAGGGAAGGGAGTTGGGCTAGGCAATTTCTAGGTTTGTTCTTTTTTTTGTGTGTGTGTGTGTTAGCTATTTCACCCATAATAAACTAAATTTCAATTTCACACTATAAAATGAGCTATTTTTCTCTTAATGATTCAGGAGGATTTATAATCTTATTTTTGAAATTAATATACGTTCAATTATTGTCTAAGGAAGAAATGATACTTTGCGTAGGAAAATGCCCATAATAAAATTCATTGTCATAGGTTCAGTTTTATTACACCGCTGGTCAGATTATGTCCCCAATTATCTCTTTCACAAGGAAAAGCGTTATTCTTGACCTTGACAGTAGTATCACAACTACAATGAACACCTAATGTTTGTAAATAATTTTAAGTAACAAAAATGTACAGAATGGTCTTTAATACTCCAGCTAATATTCTTCATGGAGTTAAATGTTCATTGTGTAGGACCTTTTCCGATTATACTTTTACAAACTTAAAAAAAACTGCTTACTAGGTCTTATGGATGACAAATTTCCTCAACAGTGAACATTCCAAAGATAGGAAAATTCTCATTCTATTTTTACTTTCCATTCTACGTAGTAATGATGACGATGATACCAGCTGGCATTTCCATAACACTTTCAGGTTTATACTTTACCAACACTGTCTTGTTTTATCCTTGCTATAACCCTGGGAGATGGGTGCTATCATTATCTCCATTTTTCAGATGACAAAACTGAGGCAGACTTACCCAGAATAACACAGCTATTAAGTATCTGATCAAAGAGTTGAACTAAGATCATCCTGACATTCTTTTTGTCCAGCAAAGGTATATGAGGAATTACTTTAAAGGACAAGCCCAAAGGGGTGGGGAGGGGAGAATGTGTGTCAGTCTGGGGACTGGTAAAGCACAGCAATAAATTCTGAGGTTTATTCTCTTCAACCTCTTTACTGATGTCCTGGCCACTGAAAGCTTGGGAGACTGTTAATACCTCTAAAGGGAGAAATTGAATTCACCATCTTCCTAAGAAATCAGGTGGGTTACAAGAACAATGAAATTCAATACCAACAGGTATAAGCTAGTACTGGAAAGATTAAAATTCAATGCACAGCATATGGGAGATAGAAGGACTGGCTAAACATAAAGTAATGCAAAAAGTCAACAATCTTTGCTACCCATAAAATATGAATAATCAACAGCAGCACTATTAAAAAGGAGACAAAAGGACAAATCAGCTCGCTTCGTAAACATGAACATAAGAAGGTTTTGAATGCATCCTTCACCCTATGACAGTACTAGGTCCACGTCTGCTGACTACTCTTTAAGATGGGTATGAAGGAATCAGAGTTTTAGAGTGGGGGGAAAAACAGTATTGAGTTCTATGAGCAGACTTACAAAAGGATTAGAGTTGTTTAATCTGAGAAGAAAAAAGGCTAAGGGATAACTCAGTGCTTTAAATCATACAAAACGTTTTAAATTAGAGAGATGCTGATTATCGTTTCCTCTATCTATGACCAAGAAGAAAAATGTTTAAACTAAAGCAGAAAGGAAATAAAGAACATCTTGTGCAAAACAGTACAACAAGGAGTATCAGAAGGCAATTGTGAAATCTTTAAGTCTGGAGATCTTTGATACTGAGCTAGAGGCCAAAAGGGCTGCATGGTATAATCTTCAATATCTCTACAATTATTGCGATGGCTTATTCTTGCACACTTCTCACCTACCCCTCACTTGCAGCAATCCAGAGTAACACATATATGTGAAGTATGCTTGAAGGATTTAATGGCTCACATGCCTCTAGGAATAAACTTTTTTGTTGAATGTAACCAAATTTTGTTCTTCTACAGGTCAAACCAAATCACATTATTAATAAGTCTTACTTTTCCCCACATCACACATAAGCATTCTTCTATCTTATTCTTTCCCAGATTATCCCATTCTCTTGGCTCCAGGAAAGGCTAGTCACTTGTGCTGTTTATAGAGTCCTTAATTTGCAACAACATAGTGTCTGCCTTTGTAATTACACAGAAATTAGTTCCATTTACATGTTTTTCATCATCATGTTAACATCTATTTCTAGCTCTGCTCATTTACTTAATCAAGCATTGCATGCATGCAAGAATGGTATCTGCTTCTCATGTTATGGAAAATGTTGGCATATTCTCTCTTCTCATATTAGTAACTTACTTAAGCACATGTTTCATCTCTTAGAAAAATCTCTTCAGGAAGTGATTGGTTTTTTACTTTGTTCATGGATGCCATGGTATCTGGCACATTATCCTGTATGTAGTACTCAAATATTTGTCTAATTGAATTGCATGCTCAAGATCAGGCTCATTATTAACCCTTTCTAAGCATACAGAACCTACGATAGGAAACCTATCAACCTATTCAACACACTGGAAAATTTATAGTCTGATTAAGGTCTTCATCACCTGCTCAGCAATGACCTGAATAATTTAAATGTATGGAGAGAGAGCAATTGCCAAGCCTTGAGAATGTATTACTTATGATTTAAAAGCTGCATACCATTCACCCTTGTAACATCCATCCAGCCTAAGGTCAATGACAGTTCAATGCTACTATTTTTCCATAAGTTGACATTTTCTGCAAAATCCTTTCCTGAATCCCTAAGTATTTCACCAAGTGCCTGCTGGGCCTATTACTGTGCAAGGTCTTATGGGAAACATTTTTCAAATGCATATAGCACTACTGCCAGATAGGAAGAGGGCATTTGCACTGATCTTGAGCTACTTGGAACCTTTCAGGGTTGGAAAACAGATAATATTAATATATGGTTTTCTAAGTAAATATGAAACCTGAAAGAAGTCTTATGTACAATTTAGTGCCCTCCTTTCCTATTTGAGATTGATATGGATGATCTAGATGACTTTTTGAAATCTCTTCTAGTTCCAACATTTATAATTCTAAGTATGATGTAAGTTGGCCTAATATGAAACAAGGAACCAGGAGATTTGAATTTCATTATAAAAGTTATTATTTATTCATTGCATGACCTTGAACAAAAAGTTTTTAACTATTTTCTTTTTGGGGACTACAGGGTCTCAACTTTTAAAATTGAATGCTCATTGTTTACTTTAGGGAAATGTTAAGAAAAATAACAAGGTTATGTCTTAGAAAAGCTGTCAACTTTTTCGAAGAAAAATCTCAATAATGAGATCAACAATTACTGCTTGGCTAAAAACTGGACAGACAACAACAACCCAAACATAGCTCTTCTTATGTTATCTGACTTAATAATCACAAAATTAAGCAAAAAGCTGACAAGTATACTTCTCCACTCCCAAGATGAGAGGATAGCTTTCATTTATGTTTCACATAAGACTGAATATCACTCTAAAAGGGAAAAACATTTGCTTGTATTTTCACAGGTTTGTAATGACTATATTCACAATAAATACCTATAGATTAGAAGATGATAATTTTAAAAATCCTGAGTCAATGTTACCTCAAGTAGCATTATTTGGCAGGAAAGGGAAACGTAACAAATAAAGTTTTACTGGCAACCTGCTTAGAAACTGACCAGATAAAGTTCTGAGATCTATGGTTAGATCCTGAAGCCCAAACCTCACCTGGTCACTGTTTGGATTTTGATGGCTCAGTGTGAGCATAAATAGCAAGTGTTTCTGTTTTGGCCAGAAATCCTGAAGGTCTTCCCCTCCTAGATTGATTTTTTTTTTTTGACTAGGTAAAAGAGGCCACTCTGCCTCATTTTTACCTAGCCTTAATCACTGAGTGGACATTGCCTCAGTCAAATTGAGACCTGGGAGAGATTTTAGCTTAAAAAGGTTAAGGTTTCCCACTGCATCTGGGGTCATCTCCAGTTGTCTTGATCTACATCTGGCCACTGGACTCAGATGGCTCTGGAGAGTAAAGTGAGGTTGGTGACTTTGCATAGCCTTTCCTCACTTAAATTCAATTCATTTGCAAATCATGATATCTCATTCCTGGTGTTATGGTCCTCTTTAAGAACAAAGGATCAACCACAACAACAACCTAGATCCTGAAGTTACTAAGTTCATGGTAGGACTGGGTTTAGAACTCAGATATTTTCCTTACATCATACTACCTCAGCTTTGCTCCTAATTAATTCTGTCTCTTCTGGCAAACCATAATCTCTGTGGACCTGTTTTTCATCTGTAACACTGGAAGGATTGGCTTAGGTGGTCTCAAAGGCTATGACACCTATCAACGAAAAACTGCTAAAGTTAATCTGCTGAAGAGAAAAAAAGTGCATGTGTACATATGTATGTGCATATAGATAAATATGTATATGTATATACACACACATATATATTATACCTTCTATTTGAGATGTATAATTAAATTTAATTAAAAGGTAGAATGGAAAGTAATTTGTAGTTCAAAAATCAGTTTTTAATTCCTGACAGCTATGAGGTCTGCCATCTTAAGCAAGTCATTTAAACCCCAGAGGGTAGCTGACAGACTTTGGACTTGGAGTCAAGAAGATCTGAGTTTGAATCCAACCTCAGACACTTATTAACTATGTGATACAAAGCAAGCCACACTCTCTCTTAGTTTCAGTTTTTTTATGTATAAAATGGAGATACTAACAGCACCCAACTCACAGGGTTATCTATGAGGAACAAAGAAGATAACTGTATGTACATCTCACACACACATACATATGTACAGACACACAGCACTTAGCACATTTACTATGTAAATGTTAGCTACTCTTATCTTCCTGGGAGGGGGGTGGGGGTGGGAGGTGTCTCAAAATTGAAGAGATTACACTCAATCTCTAAAATTCCTTCTATCTCTAGATCGATGCTCCTATAAGTTTAACAGGTATTTATTACGTGCAAGGTACAAGGACTAGGTACCAGAGATAAAGACAAGTAACACAGGTCCTGCTCTCAAGGACCTTATAATCTGATAGGGATGAGGGAGAGATTAATTAATAAATGCACAAGCATCAATGATCAAAGAGAACCAAGAAGTGGAAAAGGGAGAGTGGTACCAGAAGAATGCAACAGAATCACTGATTGGACAGTATCATCAGGGTGTGCCTTATGTGTAAGGGAGACGTCTAGATTAAAATTCCATCTTACATCATATCTTTAAAGAGGAAAAAGTGGCACTGAAAGTCATCTAAGTTCAACCATGTTTTATAGATGAAGAAATCAATCACCAGAGAGTGACTTTTCCAAAGTAATAAAATGCCAAGCAGAAGAAACAACATTCAAACTCAATTCCTCTTGCTGTCAAATGAGGAACCCTTTCCCATAATTTGAAAGGTATCTGCCCCAAATAACTTTCCTATTAACACACCAAGGTGGTAGTTTACAAACTTCAATTTAAAAATATTTATTAAACACCTATTATTTGCAAATAACTAGAGATATAAAGGCAAAACTGAAAGCAATGCCTGCTTTCAGGGAGCTAATAACACAAATACATATAAATAAGTACAATATAAGGAGAAGTGAGGAAGGGGAGAACACTAGCAGGTGGAGAAATCAGTGATGGCTTCATGAAAGAAGCGGTACTTGACCTTTGACTGAAGATAAATATTTTGAAAGGTAAAGATGAGAGAAACAGTGCATTCTAAGCAGGAAAGGATGACCTATACAAATGACCTTTAGATGAGATAGTGTTGAATTTGGGAGAGAGGGAAAAATAGTAGTAGTCCACTTTGACTTTAATGTAGAGTTCACTGAAGGCAGGTGATAAGAGTGAAAGAAAATAAAGCTGGCTGCCATATTATAAGGAGCCTTAAATGCCATTCTGAATTTGTATGTTATCCTGTAAGAAATGGAGCACCACAGATTGACAGTTGAGACCATTCAGCTTCTGAGGCTTCCAAGCTTTGTGACTCTAGGCAAGTTACCTAACTTCTCTTTGCCTCAGTTTCTGCAATTATAATTATAGGGATATTAACAGTACCTACCTAGAAGGGGCTCTGGTGGAGATCAAATGAGATAATATTTGTTAAGTGCTTGTCATATCGTTGATATTATATAAAGGTTTACTCAAATCTCTTCCTCCACCTTAAAAAATTCCCAGATTTTGAGGAGTCAGATGTAGAACATATCTCTCAAAGTAATAAACGTCACTTATGCATGCTATTTACCATGTATGCACAATTGCCATGAGATAATTATATGAATAATGCAATGTGTCAGATTAATTTTATGGTAACACAACTGTTTGCACACCTTGGATATCTATTCACAACTTAAAAAGATAAGAGGAAACTTAAATCCATATCCTGTGAGGTTAGTTTACATTATCAGGTAACTCTGGGTTGAGTCTTAGTGACCCTTTTTCAACCATCTCTCTCAGACTGTAATGACCCAAAGCTGAGTCTCAATGAAACCTGATAGCCAGCCTGAGAACTTGCTCCCAGACTCACCTTCCTTGGCCAGGGACAGTTATTCTTTGACTGGGTCAGATGTGGGAATTCCAGGTTAAGGAAGCTCGTGCCAAATTCAGAACTGCAGCGTTACGATTAACTGCTGTTACTGTGGTATTATCATTACCGTGAGGGCAATGACCAGGACAGTAGTAATTGTTACAGGGTTTCCCTATCCACTGTGCCAAGCTGCCTTTACGTACGGCTAAATACACTTTAACATCAGTTTGTCAGAATGATATTACCAAAACTACTATACAAAATACATTTAAGGGATTGTAGCTTAATATTAAACTTGGTTTGTCAATCAAGTCTGGACTATGAGCAAAAAATAACTTTCCGAGTGCTGGAAGATCTGATTTCAGATTTTAGTTACAAGACCAGTCATTTAATGTTTCTGATTCAGTTTTCTTCCATTAGTATAATGGGGATAATTAATTGTACCACATAGCTTAGAGGGGCAAAGATATCAGAGAGTAATGGGAAACAATACAGCCTAGCTGTCTCCCATAACTATTCCAACAATGATCAAGGAAGGTCACCAGAATAAATGGCGATCAAGAAATCCAAGGAGAAAATACAACGGGTCATTTTTCTAGCCCAGTTAAGTACAGGGAACACAGAACAACCGTGGCTGTTGCTTTGACTCCCCTCACCCCCCTTACACTAAAGAAAAACATTTACACAAAACCAAGAGAAACAGAAACTGAACCTGACAGCGAATAGACAGTATTTCATATAAATATGAATCCTTCTGCCCCACCCCTACTTCCTCTTTATTAAGAGGAGTACGCTGGGCTGAATTATCAGTTCTGTAGGGTGAATGCTTGTAGGCATGACCTATATTGGGTGAAGTTGAACTGGCTCTATGGGATCACTGCTTGCTTCCCTGGAGGCCTATTAGCCGTCAGTGGCTCAGCAAACCACTGGTTCCTTGCTCTAGAATGCAGTTTGTATGGGCCTGGTAGGAACACATTAAGATTAACTGGATGTTCTCTTACTGTCTTCCAAACTTATCTTGAGTATCAACTCCCTATTATTCGTTTCTGAACCACTATTTCTGATCTAAAATTTCATTTTCCTGAAAATGAAAGAAAAACAAGAGTTGAATTGTTTTGTTTTCTCTCCACCATAATATTCATTAAAGCTAGCTTAAGGCAGCTATTCCCCCTATCTAGCTCAGTCTCAACCTTCCCTCCCCGACACAATTCTGTTGTTCTTAGCATGACTTGCCAGTTTCTGTTCATTCTGAGCTAAAACACTTCTGACACTATTCTAAGAAGACCACTGATAAACCATGTTGTTACCTTTCCTTGCTTTTATACTCTATATATGTATTTCAAAAATAGAAGTCAAATGATGATCTCCATCTACACCCTTAGTCTTGTTGAAAAAGCATCTCTTTTTCATCTGGATTTTCTCTTTGAGACTTAACAATATTCATTCTTATTTTCCCATGCGCTGATTTGCCCTACAGAGAATCAGGCCATGGAAACCTATCTATCCCTTCTCTGAATACTTTGAAATTTGTTGTCCCTAAATCTAGGCTGCATGTCAGACTATGCCTGGCTTTTCTTTCCCCTGATATCTCAAAATCTAAGGTGGATTAGACACTCTACTCCTCTCCCCAATGTTTCCAGTATTTCTGCTTCAGCAGACAGTCTCTCCTTATCAGAACTGAGTCCAGAACGACAGTTCCCACTGTTAGTTCCTCCTCTTCTACAAAGGTAAAACTATCATTAGGGCAAGCCGGGAAATGACTAGTTGTTTTTCTTCTGACAAAGAGCTCCAGAAAATGTCCAGATAACTGAAGTTATCTATCACTAGGATATCATGCTTCTGAACACTGCTGACTTTTTTTATCCGGGTGGTCAATGGTAATAACCTGATGACAATACTGTTTCCGTGTATACTTCTGCTGAATGTCCTTGCCTTTATTTCCTTCTCAGATTCCTAGACTTCTTTGTAAGTATACCTTTCCTATTATGTTCAATGCTGTTCCTATACCCTTCAAGAGCCACATTCTTGTCAAAGACACATAATTCATCTAATTTCAGAGATATCTAATGAGGTAAAATTTGCTTCTTTTCATATGAACATAAAGTTCTAAAAAAAAAAAAAAAAAGGAAAACCACTAATTATAAGAAAGAATGCTACAAATGAAATGCAAACCAAAACAACTTGTACTGCACACATAGCAAATTGATGAAGATGACATAAGATGGGAACAGTCAATGTTAAAGGAGTAACAGAAAGAAATGCAAACTAATGCACTGTTGCTGGAGGTGTGAATTGGACCATTCTGGAGAGCAATTTGGATTTATGCTAAGAAAATGATTAAAATATCTTTATCTTTTGATTGAGAGATTCCACTGCTAGCCAAATGGAGGCAAATGATTTCTTTTAGAAAAGGTTCTATTTTGCAGCAAAATATTTATAGCAGTACTTTCCGCTGTAACAGGAAACTAGAAACCAAAGAGATGTTCATTGACCAGGGAACAGCTCAATAGGTCATGGATCAATGGAATAATGATGTTGTGTGTGAAACTATGAATGTGATGAATACAGAGAAAAATGGAAAGACACATGAACTGAAGAAAATTGAAGCACACAACAGGAAATGAACAAATATGATGACTATTCAATGTAAATAGAAAGAAAAGCAACAAAACAATAGAAATTGAATACTGTGAAATTATAATGACTAAATTGGTTCTACAATGACATAACCAACAGTTAAATTCAATAACAGCTCTAGCTTCGACTGTTTTGAAACGCCAATATTATCCAAATATTAGGTGCTAAGTGGTATTCTATTACTTCTATTTCTACCCCAGTCGAAAACAGCATTTGGGACTTAAAATATCAACAGTTATGAGTAGAAATGATCAATTGATATTAATTCATATATCAATCAATAATTCAATCAATCATGATGATGGATCAATCATCAATCGATATGCTGATTAAACTACGTTATCAGCTGGAAGTTATCCTTCTGTGTAAGGAGAGCTTAAAACAACAGGCTGAAATTACTCTATTTGCATAAATGTTTTAAGGATTTAACAAATAAATCTTTGACTAATGAAAATCTCATTTTTAGATAATATCAAGTAAACTGTGAAGCCTTCATTAAATAACAGAAAATCAGTGCCAACTTCGGAGAAAAAAAAATAAGGAAATCTTTTGAAAGTTTTATAATACCGCTTCTAGATCAACTTCAAGGAAAATAATTCTGGGTAATAAAAAAATAATAAATAATGGTTTAATAATAATTCAAATTATTGAGATAGTTTCATTTCTTTTTCAAACTTAAAACTAAGCACCTAAAATGCCTTTACCCATGGCATTTGTTATATGTGGAACATGACATTTTACCAAGGATGGGAAATTAATGAGCACAAAAGAATTAAAAGCCCTGACTAAAAAAAGACCTACTTTTTATTTTTAGAACTTATGCCAGTCTTTTTTCTTACCTGTAAGAACGGTTTTACATAATATTAATGTCTATTCAATGTCAGGGTGATTTCAGAAAAAAATTCAAAGAATAAGAGGTGTGTGTGTGTGTGTGTGTGTGATGGTGGAAATTCAGGTTGTCCGAATATACTCATAAAATCCAGTTAAATACTATTCTAAAATTATTTGTCTGAATGATTTTATATTGACTGACTACATGTGAAATATAATTTGTCTGTGACCCAGATCAATCTCTGGATCATGATTTGAGAATATTTTATAGAAAAGTAAGGAATGGCATACAGTGGATAACCTGTTGTTTTTTTTAAAATGCAATTCAGCTATGTGGCAAATTAGAGATGAAGGTACAATCAGACCTTAGACCTCCTGGTTTTAATGCCTAAATTTTTTGGACTTCATGAGGTGATAACTTCACATCAGTTAAGTAGACCATTGTAACTAGGAAAAGGGGAAAATAACAAAGTCTACTAGCAACTTTTTCTGGGTAAATAATAGTTCTATAAATCATAATTTGGAGTATGCTGCATTAGATTATGTTGTCCTTCAGAATACATAAGGAATGAGTTCCCTCACTGATGAATTTTCAAAAGCTTAAATTAGTCCTGATATGCTTTTTTCCTAAGAGAAAACTCAAGTCTAACATGTAAAAACTATGTTAAAGGGGAAGTCATGCTGCTAAAATGTATTCACCTAAAATATAAAGAACACATTTGAAAACACTATGATGATAATGAACTCTGAATATAAACTATTTTTAAGGTTAGGTACTGAATCCCATAATTTCTACATAAAATGAAAGAGCTATTGCTAAAAGCTTCCCAAAGGGATAATGAAAAAAATGCTCCAAATATTCAAGATGCAATTTAGTTAATAACTGTCTATGTATAATGACTTATTTTAATTCTACAATCTTTTGCCAGAAGTCACTTGCCTAGTTTAAGCCAAAAAGTGACACTGAGGAGGCCAATACCAAGATCGCCTTATGTGGCTCTGTGACACCACAAAAGATTTGAAGGTTGATTATAGTGTATGAGAAAGAAAAAAAATGGAAAAGAGAAACGAAAAGTATGTCTTTCTGTGGTAACTACCATTTATGTATGAACTTGGGTCTACTACATGACAGTATAATTGGCTGCTGTCAAATATTGACAATTCTCTGAAATGAATAATTTTCTAAAATTCAAAAGGCAATAATATCTCATGACTGAACTGCTACTTTTAAACTTTATAGCCATATAGAACAAGTTGCAAGTTTTTTTTTTATTAAAAGCAATTCCATTATATTAAACTTAGAAAATAAGAATATATTTAACACGATGCCGGTAATGATGAATGTTGAATACTTGCCATTGTTATCACTCTGTCTTTCTATTTTTACCCCAGTCGAAAACACCTTTTCACAAAAGACTATTCAGTCTTCAAACAAATGTTTTACAATCCACCTTCTCCTCTCCTCCAAAATGAACATACTAAAAGATAAGACAAACTTTATGGTTTAAAAGGACGTTCTAATTCCATTCAGAGCCATTTCAAAACCCAAATTACTATAGTTTTACTTTATACATCATTTAAAACTGCTGTGCATTTGTGCTCAAATTGTGGGAGATCCCTGGGTTGGCAACTATCTCGAGGACTACAAAGAACTTTAACTTGAGGAGTTCTCAACTCCTTGGGGGACGATGGAAAGATTTCAGGGAATCCATGAACTTGATCACTCTAACTGAAGAACACTGGCAACAAATATCATTCTGAGAAGGAACCCATAGGATTTGTTAGATTGCTAAAGGGTTCAATGACACACAAAAAAGAACTGCTGATCTAATTTAGACCCTCCCTTACAACTTTAATCATATTTTCCTTGTTTTGTAAATAAACTAAAGACAGATCTTCAAATATCTGATGACAGTTATGGTATCCTCCAAATGTTTTTTTCAAACTAAAAACACTCACAGTTCATTCTACTGATATTTCCAAGGCATAGCATCAAAGACCTTTGACATTCTGGCAGCTTTTCTCCAGATGAAATGTAAAGAATTTTATCTTTAGATAAAATTCTGACAATTAACAAGTAATTCTGATCAGGAAGGAAAGGGTGGCCAAATAAAAATGACTGGAATGGAAAAGCACTTATAAAATGCTTGCTACATACAAAGTTCTGTACCAGGTGCTGAGGGGCACAAATGGAAAAGTAAGACAATTTCTGATCTCACTGGAAATTAACTTAGATTTTAGGAAAATGTATATTAAAAATGGAAGCCAAGAAGGAAATTGAGCATAAATACAAAGGTATGATTTAAAAAAAAAAAAGGTTTTTAAAGCTTCAGACCAGGAAAGTGAACAAAAATAGAGAAATCTAAAATAAGTGAGGAGATGGTTGGAAGGCATCTCATTACCCTCAAAGAATTCAAGACATTTGCCTTGAATGGACTATGCCTTGGTGTACTCAAAAAAGAACCCACCCCTGCCTCCCCACTTTGTGGATATGATTGCCAAGTTGCAGATGACCTTTGAAAAGAAAAGGAAAAAGGAAAGAAAAGAGACAAATGGAAAGATTCTCAGGACTGCTGCAGAGAGGACTCCTTCCTGGCTCAGGTAGGAGTTGGAATATATGATCTCTGCTATTTCTTTCCAAGTCTCAGACACTCTGTAGATTGTCAATGCTCTCCCTAAGAATGACATTCAGAATTGAACAACATGCCAGATATGTTTGATCTGGACAAAAGTACAGTGTGATTATTACTTCTCACATTCTGGAGAGACTATGCCTCTGTTAATATAGGCTAAAATCATAATGGTTCTTTTGGCTGCAAAGTTGTAATATATTGATTTACACTAAGCTTGTAGCCCACTAAAATTCCCAGGGGAAGAGCAGAGATCAGGAAAGGTCCCAAGGAGAACAATTTAGTTAGTCTTTACAGAAAAGTTATAGGTTGCAGGTTTCTTTTAGAGAAAGCTAACGAATAAAAATCCTTTGGCTTTTCCCTTCAAGAGTGTTTATTCAAATTAAATAAAAATATAGTGATGTTTCTCCTACTCAAGAATCAAAGTATGAATAAATAATATTTTGAATGTTTTTAAACATACATGGTTAAGTTTAGTGATTAACAATTATCTCAAAAATTAGAAACAGATGGCCATATGGCCCAGTTAATAAACATCTAGAACTGAAACCGACTTCACATTCTTTTTGTTTAACACATAATATTTACATTTTGTTTTTACAACCAACTGCATAACTCCAGAGAGAAATACTAATTGGAATTCAATTTTGGAAAATGTTCAACTCTGAGAAAGCTTCATATTTCAGTCTTCTGAACACACTGTTGCTGCAGTATTTTCTGCAGATGATAATTTATTAAATGCAGATTAATGCAGATGATATTTATTAAAATTTCTTCAAGGCAAGATGAATTTAAATTCATGTATTAAACTCATGCAATTAAAATTTTAAACTATTAACACTCCAAAGACTTTTAGGATACACTGTGTTGATAAAACATATAAGTTATGTTTTCTCATGCTACTAATAATCAAATGAGAATTTTCTTAGGCAAATCTATTCAAAAGGTATAACCTTTGTAAGCTAATAATCTCCCCCTACACATATTTGTCCAACATAAGAAATTAAGTAGGAATTCTATACATACTTGATTGAGTTCTAAAACAATTTTAAGAGGATCTACTTCATTTCATAATAGGTCTTTCTAATTTTTAAAACAAAGACCTCAGGATGTGTCACATTTAATCTAGTTTATTTAGCTACATAGGTTTTGAGTATAAACAATAACAACAAAAACATGAATTATCTTTAAATACAGTCATACAGCTGAGAAAATGAGAGTTTCTAATGGACCAAGCTTTTAACAAACCAAGTTTCCTTTACTTCTTTCTAATTTCTGTTATGTGTCTATGGAAAAAACCTTGCTCCAAAGATGTAATAGAAATAATCCTAACATTCACTTCAAAGGATACATTCCCCCTTCTCTTAATGCAAAATCTATGCTTTCTAATTTTACCATACATCCCCTGCAGGATTAGTCAAATGGACAATTCATATCACCTTTGTGTGCAAATTAAAATACAGTGAGCTAATTCTTTTTATTCTCTTAAAATACAATCCTCAAACACTAATCATGTAAGAAAAAATATTTGAATAAAATAGGAAAATATGTACACTACTCTGCTAGCATTCTAACACCAGTGAAAGCTTTATGAACTAGGATGCATTCTTTTCTGGTTACAATTTTTTTAAACTTCTTGCAAAGCTGCTTTATTTTATTTGGCAGTTTTGGAATATGTTTATGGTCAGATTACAATTAAATGAAGTTAGTGCCGCTCTTGAACTTAATGATGAATTGCTTTTTTTTTTTTTTTTGAGGTAGCAGGAAAAAAAAGAAGTAAAACTAGCGAGTTCTTTGGTCCAGGAGACACAAACAACTGGGAATAAGGAAGCACTTCCTTTTCCAGCTCCCAAAGTACTACCTTTGCTCCTGTTACTATAACTCCCAGGGCCTTCCTTCTTTCCTTGTCACTCCACTTTGCCTTGAAGTTATAGGCTATTGGCTGTGTCAGTGGGGAATGGGATTTCCCTCTCTTTTTGACTGAATGAAATCAAGGAGAATGAGGCTTAAGGATTGGTTTGTTTTCTAGTTGCAACTCTGAGAAAAGTTATTTCATACCAAGTTATAAATTGAAATTAAAATAATTTAAATTAAATATGTGGCATGAGTCCAAAATTAAATTTCCATTTTGGTTTACTAGTGTCTAAATTGTGAGTTCTTATAACCAGTAAGTTCATTAATTTGCTTTAAAAAAAATTTCTCCAGATTAAGTGTAGTTCAAGTGTAACTATTTCAGGTTCGTTTTTTAGATAATGGGAGAGGAGACATGAACAGGTTTAAAATTGGCAGAGAATACATTTACAGATGAGGGGAGATTGAAGATGTTGGGGGGCAGGGGGCCAAGCAGAAAGACTGATGAGGGAAATGCCCACAAGGGACACTAGAGTTCAAGGTACAAGTTGGGGTTAAGAAATGGGGGAGGAAATATTAGAAAAGAGATGGGACTTAAAAAAAAAAAGAATGAAGGTGATGATGTAGAAGGGTCCTGAGTTAAAGAATAGGGGAGATGAGGAAGCTCACAAAAAATGATCCCATTTTTTTCAATCTAGCTGAAGGCAAGGTCATCTACTGAGAGAAGAAGTTTAGCGCAGAGGTGTCCACGTGGGGCCCATAACACTCCTGAGTGTGGCTACAAGACTAGTGTGTTCATGTATTCATAAAAATACAAATCTATAAACATGTGTGGTTTTCTAGGTCAATATGCATCCTACAGGATTTCTTCTATTCAGTTTTGGGCCCCCACTTCTATCTGAATTTGACATTCACTAGTTGAATGTTGTTATCACAGTTAGTCCTGTCAATGGAGGATCACTCAAGGAGTAGTATCAGGATAAAGCAGTCCCAAGCAGCAGCATAGTCAGAATGGATCATAGGGAGAGGAGAAGGAGATGAGTGAAACCTAGGAACAGCAATTATGATAGATTTTAGAGTTCTGGTGATCACCCATCTGGAGCAACTGACAATATGTGAGGCACAAAATATTGGTCGGTTTTGCTTGCATTGCCTTTTATCCTCTTCACCACCAAAGTTAAATTTTTCAACAGTCTATTCCACTTAACTTCAGCTTTCATTTCCATGATAAATCTCTTTACTCCCCCCCCCCCAAAAATCAGATTACAATTATTTTATCTACTTCTCATGATCCCTGTTCTAAGACTTCCTTTTATTTCCCAAAGAATTTCCCTCAAAATAAATTCATCAAAAGATTAATTAAAATTTCAAAAAACATAAGGCTTAAATCTTACCTGATTCTAAATAATTAAGAACTCACTTCTCTTTATTTAAAAAAGAATGAGTCAAAGTGAATTATAAATAAATTCTGGCTATTTTCTAGATATCTTAAAGACAGCATCTTTTTCTAGAATCTACTGTGAAGAATGAGGAGTCATATACTATGTTTCTGCTCTAATATAAACTACTGAAGGTAACTGCCTTTTTTTGGGAAATCCTAGGTAATCTTACCGCTCATGCTGATGAGATTAAACAGAGGTGAAGGTATAATTAGTTTTTAATCAAAATTTATAGGATCATAAGATTTAGAGGTGGAAAATGTCTAAGTTCTTCAATTTACCAAGGAAATGTGGCACAGTGGATAGAGTGTCAGGCCTGGAGTTAGGGAGACTTGAGTTCAAATCCAGTCTCAGACACTTACTTAAGAGCCTGGGGAAATCACTTAACCCTGTTTGCCTCAGTTTCCTCATCTATAAAATAAGCTAGAGAAAAACAAATGGCAAACCACTCCAGTATCTTTGCCAAGAAAACCCCACATGGGATCATGAAGAGAAGGATCTAACTGAAGAACAAAATCCCTTCTAATGAACAATACTATGATCTCGGGGTTTTACTGATCCAATTTAGAGTGGATGCCATTCCCTAAGAGCACCTGTGGGAAAACAAGAGATATAATGACTCACAATGAAAAATTTCTTCTATTGCATGAAAATTCACTTATTCCGAGTGTTTCTAATTTGAACAATTTAAGTACTAAAATAATCATTATTAACATAAATTTTTCTGGAGCATTTTTTTAATCATTAGTCTTAGTATCTTATTGTTTAGACAGACTGACCTTTTGAAAACATAACTGGCCCAGGTAAAGGATAGGGAAGGGAAATCAAGAAGCATCTGTTGGCGCTTATTATGTCCCAGGCACTGTGCTAAGTACTTTAGAGGTGTTACCTCATTTGAAAGTTCACAATCACCCTGGAAGGTAAGTGCTATTAATATCCTTACTTTACAGACGAGGAAAACTGAGGCAGAAGAAGACTTCAGTGGTTTGCTCAGTGTCACACAACTAATAAATGTCTGGGGCAGGATTTTAACTAAGGTCTTCCTGACTCCGGGCCCAGCCCTTTAGCCACAGCTCCACTTTGCTACCTTATATATAGATTGTTTTTATATGCAAATTCTACTACCCAAAAGAAACATTTCTTTTGAGTGGGGCTTTTCCTACTATCACATAATGAATCAATAAGGGTTTCACAGAATTCAGACGAAAATGAATAAGGAGTAAGGGATATTTTAAGAATAAGCCCTTGCTTGTGTTTGAAAGTTACATGGAGGAATTTGTGGTTTAAAAAAATATTTCTGTACAGAACTAGATGTACTCAGATGCACATATAGGAAAAAAATAAATACCAGAAGCTTAGATAACAACTACCTCACAAACTTCAAGAATATATAACTTCAGTATATATATTTATATACATTTCCAAAGGATTTGGGTTTTTTTTTTTTTAGGAGAATAACGTACGACTGTTTCTGTGTTTTCCTAACTGTTCATGGTTCAGATGTCTCACAATGGGAGCTGCTACTTTACAGCTGGAAATCCAGTAAGTATGATTTTTGAACATGATTACCATTTCATATACTAAAACTGAAAATGTGTGGAAACTAACATTCTTTTTCAAAGGTTTTTTAATAACAGCACAGATATTTTGGTCCATCAGTTAATATACAAAATTTCCAAATCTAAGTTAGAATCTACTCCATTTAAAATATATAATGAAGATAAGTGGTTTTAATTGAATGACATATCATTTTCTCATTATTATTCTTTCTTCTTCCTTTCGAAAAAATTAAATAAATTCAGATCTTGGCTCTGATAAACTAATGGTCTAATTATACACAGACAACTGACTCATTGATAACTCCCACCTCAATAGCTAGTCTTTTCCCATCTATTAAAATGTGGTCAATTTCATTCTCAGTGGTGCTTACCAATGACAAACATGCTGATTGAACTTAACCTCAAGAACCTGGCTATAGGACCTGATAGAGATTTATAACCACCCAAAGAGTTGGATCATCACAAAGGAAAGACCGAGTGGATGGAGAATGTCTATTCCTCATATTTCAAACTGAATTTGGATGGATGTCACCTAGATTCTGTCCAGGATCTATTGAAGATACACTTGGGACAGACTGAAGAAATGGGAAATGAGTTGGGTCCAGAGTTAAAAGCCAAGTGGGATGGACAGTATTAAATAATTTTTTACTGATCCCAATCTTCCCATGAAAAGTTCATATCCGGGGGGCGGAGCCAAGATGGCGGAGTAGAAAGACTCACCTATGCTAGGTCCGAACCCACAGCCCATAGATTTCCTGTAAAAAGAACTCCTGACAAAGTCTGGAACAGTGGAAGCCGCGCAGCAACACAGTGAAGGAGATTTCCGCTGCAGAGAGCCCTGAAAAACCGACAGCAAAGGTACCCTGGACGAGAGCACAGCCCTGCCCAGCTGAGCGCTCCCCTCCCCCGCCCTGGCCACGCGGCACTGAGAGGAGCGAGCAAAGCCCAGCAGACGGCAGGGACCTGAATCTCTGGGCGGCCGCGAAGGTCCCACCACCCACAGACTCACAGGTCAGTGAGAGAGACGGGCTGAGAGGGGAGCGGGGGATCTCCAGGACTCGGACCCCCTGGGAAGTGGCCGCTGCGGCAGAGGCTGAGGCAGCTCGGCCAGAGGCAGAGGCAGCTCAGCCAGAGACTCCCAGAGTGGGCTGGAGCCCCACCCCAGCTCCACTACAAAGGATCTCTTTATAAACCCCCTGAGGGAACTGAGCCTG
>CM053773.1:87240713-87374387 GCA_028658325.1 Potorous gilbertii | reverse complement strand
ATATGGGTAATTAGAATGTCCAGTGTATCGGGGAGGGGGGAGGGGACAAAGGGGGAGAAAATTTTGGAACCCAAAATCTTGTGAAAATGAATGTAAAAATTTAAATAAATTTATTTAATAAAAAAAAAAAAGAAAAAAAGAAAAGTTCATATCCTCATGCTAATATTGTGCCAATTTTGTTTTAGGGCAGCAAAATATGAAACTGCCTCCCATGTTAGCTGCACCCACTAGAGGGCAGAGGAAAGACATGGTAAATTCTAGAAGTGTGTAATACATAGCCAATAAGGAACTCAAAAGAATAGGCGTAAAGGACAATATCGAGGAATTACAAATAGATAGCCAAAAGTGTTCCACTGGTACCTCTGTAATGTTGAAAAAGAAAGAAGAATCTTGGGTATGAAAGGACTGCATAAGATGGGCAGTCATTGGCAGGTTGTCATTTGTATTACTGGAAGGAACTCTAAAATCGGTAAGGTCACAGGTATATTTGAATACTTGAGTTCTAATGGAAATGACAGAGCATTTCCCTCTAACTTATGGTACAGTAACTTCAGTCTTATAAAGAAATTGCTGTCTCAAGTGTACAATGGGGATTGGGAATATGGGATTCTTTCCCTGTTGTTTATACTTATTTGGTTGAGAGAGAAGATGGCCTATTAGAGCAACAGTCTTAGAGTCAGGAAGGTACGTGTTTGAATCTTGCCTGAAACACTACTAGCTCTGTGACTCTAAGCAAATCACTTAGGATCCTTAATTTTCATAAGCCTTTCTCTGATCTAAAATGGGAATATTAATACCTACAATAATTGCTTTACAAATTTTTAAAGTCAAATGAAATAATTATATAAATTATTTTGCAAACTTACGATGCTGTTAGTTATTACTGACAAAAATCCAAATAAACAGGTTTAATTCCCTCAAACTTTTAAGTTGTTTTTTTTTTTTTTACAAAATAAGAACTATCAGACTGAGAAGACTGAATTGATATCATTTTTTTTATTGATCCTATTTATAAGTAATTGATTTTGTCCCATAACTTTTTTTGTCCTGTAACTAACTTAAGTCATGACTCTGTCTCTGAACTTAGAGATTCAGATGGCCTGTAATGGGTTAAGTTCTAATCACTGATCTATTCTTGTCTCATGGAATTTAACTGATTTTGGAGGATGTATGAACGTAAGGGAAATGAGTCTAATATCTTACACCATCAAGCTATCCTTCAAGGGTATCTGATTTTGTTATCTTGTACCTAGATTTTCAGGTGGGAAGAAAAATTGTTGCTAGCTCCCATTTTTCAAATGCCAAATAGACGCTTTTGAGTTCATGGAGAACTCACACAAGTCAAGCATTCACATGGTGGTGAGAGAAAGCGACATGGAACTCTCAAAGTCTCTTTGAAGAACTCTGGAGCTGTGTGACATGGGAGACACCTAGCACGGTGAGCCAGAATCAAAGAAGGTGCTATACTCTATGAGTAAAGTGGAACTTAAGTAGGTCAAAAGAATACAGGATGCACAAATTTAGAGAATGTTCACGTGGACTATTTGTGCCCAACCTGTGTTAGAGTATTCTGAGCTCATCCTGGTATCAGTCATTGATATCAGATATACTGTAATTTGACTTTAACATAGTGATATCCTTTTTGATTCTCTTCAAGAACAAAAGATAACAACCAACCAACTCATCAAACTTCCCGCTAACCATGTTGCTCCTGTACCTGAGCTTTGTAACCAATCATGTTGTCCCTAAACCCAGGATGTCATCTACCCTCCTCTATTCTTCATTTATTTACTCTGCAAAACTCATAAGAGAAACTGTCCTCTGGCTTGAGGTCTTTGGCATAAAATAGAGGCAAGCCACTGATCCATTTTACAAAAATTTAGTTATTGATTATGGCCATGCTAAGCATTTGAATCTTGATCACATTTTAATAATCTTCCCAACATGGTAGAATATAAGGAATAAATAGAGACATTATGTTTGGTATTCATATCTTTTGTAGCAAGAGAAGTATGTGACTGCTAATTATTTTTTGCTTTTCAAAAAAATCAAAGGTACACAAAAATATTTACAGCACTTCTTTTTGTGGTGGCTAAGAATTGGGGATCAAAAGGGCACCCATCAACTGAGGAATGGTTAACCAAGCTATAGTATATGACAATGATGTAATATTATTGCATTATAAGAAATGATAAGCAGCATGATTTTAGGAAAACCTGAAAAGATGTACATGAACTGATTTAAAGTCAAGTGAGCAGAACCAGGAGAACACTGAATACAATAACAGCAATACTGTATGATTAAGAACTGTGAATGACTTAGTTATTCTCAGCAATAAAATGATCCAAGACAATCCCAAAGGACTAATGATGAAGCATAGTATCCACTTGCAGAGAAAGAACTGATACTGTTGAATACAGCCTGAAGCATGCTATCTTTCACTTTCTTCTTTATCTTTTATTCAAGTCTTCTCAACAAAAGGACCAACATGGAAATATCTCACATGATTGCACATATATTACCTATATCTGATTGCTTACTATCTCAGGGAGCGGGGAATGGGAGAAAGGAAGGAGGGAGGGATAGAACTTGACTCTTAACTAAAAAGTTTAAAACTGTTTTAACATGACATTGGGAAAATTACATATATTCATATCCACATACATATACATAAATCAAAGTTAGAACATACCAAAAATATGTGAATTTTAAAATGTTCTCAATAAATACATTCAAGATAGTATGATGAGAGGATGAAATATCTCCCACATCCATCCTAGAAATCACAATTTCCCACAAAATTTTCCTTGGTGTGACTACAATAAAAATAAACAAGTCTTATAGGCCAACAACAAAAAGGAAAACCATGTAATGGATACTAAATTGGTTAATGTTATAAACTATTATGGTTTCTCAAGTATTAAATATCTAGAGGCCACAAGATTCATTCTTGGGAGAGTAGATATGGAACTGTATTAAACTAAGATAAGATCAACCAACAGAGCAATTAACCACAAAATGCTGTTATAATTTTAAGCAAAGCATTGCTAAAAATTTTTAATAAATTGCATACAAATTTTCTTTGCTGACATGGGTAACACTTCTAAAAATGTGAAATGCTGCCAAATAAAATATGAAAAAATTTTTTTCTTGTTCACACTGAGCTCTTAAGTTGTTCTCATAAACTATGGCAAAAATACATAATTAAATTAAGATTAACTTGTGTCAAAATGGCCTGATCCTCCCTTCCCGGCTCTGGTAATTTCTGTTTCCCAAGGACTAAAAGGTAAACTGTATCTTCCAAGGGCCAAAAGCAATATCCTTATTTTTTTGTACTACATGAAGGGTCAGTGGTACTTCAGTAACATAATATTCAGTGTACCTTGCTAACACACTTTGTTATTTTACCAGTGTGGAGAACTGCATTCAAGGTTAAGATTGGTACTCTTAAAAAAAAAAAAAAGACTTCATAGAAAGTGGCCTGTCAAAACATTTGTTCCACTTGAATTTTTAAATGAAGTATGTAGAATAAAATAATATATAACGTTGAGAAATCAGATAAGTTTTGAACACATCATACATTGTTAATGCCTTCATCTAAAAATTTCTCTCTCTATATATATCCCTAATATATTCAATTTAAATGAATAAATTCAGCAAATATCAGGACTGCTATTACTGATAGATACATCAAAACTTTGAATATCTAGATAATATTTCCAAGAGTTGACTGCTGTTATTTGTTTGTATGAAATTACCAAGTGAGGCAAGACTATTTATTGCCCCTACCTTATAATTTTGATACTTTAAAATGTAATTAGTTTCCTTTTCACAAAACTTTCCTTCTGGTGAACTCTCTGATTAGTAGCAATAGCTAGAGATATTCTGCAAGTTTGGTCAAGGCATTTGAAAAAGCCATTAGATGGTAGTTCCTCCAGGTCAGAGACTATTTTTTTTTTTGCCTTTCTTTGTATGCCTGGCATTTAGCACAGTGTGTGGCACGTGGTACAAGGTTAATAAATGCTAATAACTGAAATGCTTTTTGAAAAGGCATGCAAATTTCTGATGACAGTATGAGTAAATTTTTTTAAATTGTTTTTTATCGGCTTTTGGCTTTTCTCCCAAGCTTGGTGCCAGGATCTGCTAATTCAGTCACATCCCAGAAACAAGATGGTGAAGGGCTGATTTGGCCATATTGGGCGCCTAGTGACCAGGGCTGCATTCACTTCAGGTGGAGTAGATACTGTGGCCATCAATGACCCCTTCATTGACCTCAACTGGTTTATATGTTTCAATGTGACTCTACTCATGGCAAGTTCAAGGGCATAGTCAAGGCTGAGAATGGGAAGCTGGTAATCAATAGAAAAGCCATTACCATCTTCCAGGAGAGGGAGCCCATCATTATCAAATGGGGAGATGCTGGAGCTGAGTATGTTGTAGAGTCCACTGGAGTCTTTACCACCATGGAAAAGGCTGGGACTCATTTGAAGGGTGGAGACAAGAGGGTCATTATTTCTGCCCCTTCTGCTGATGCCCCAATGTTTGTGATGGAAGTGAACCATGAGATACATGATAATTCCCTTAAGATTATCAGTAATGCTTCCTGCACTACCAACTGGCCCCCTAGGCCAAGGTCATTCATGACAACTTTGGCATTGTGGAAGGACTCATGATTACAGTTAATGCCATTACTGCTACTCAGAAGACAGTAGATGGCCCCTCTGGTAAGCTGTGGCATGATGGGCATGATGCTGCCCAAAACATCATCCCCGCTTCCACTGGTGCTGCTAAGGTTGTAGGCAAGGTCATACCTGAGCTGAATAGGAAGCTCACAGGCATGGCCTTCCGTGTTCCTACTCCCAATTATCTGCTGTGGATCTGATCTGCCAAATATGATGATATCAAGAAAGTGGTGAAGCAGGCATCAGAGGGACCCTTGAAGGGCATCTTGGGCTATACAGAGGACCAGGTTGTATCCTGTGACTTTAACAGCAACACTCACTCTTCCACCTTTGATGACGGCGCTGGTATTGCCCTTAATGACCACTTTGTCAAGCTCATTTCTTGGTATTTACAGCAACCGTGTAGTAGACCTCATGGTCTACATGGCCTCCAAGGAGTAAAGTGGAAAGTCATGGATCTTCATCCCCAGTCAAAAAAGGACCACCACTGGGGAGCCTACATTCTTTAACTTATGTTTCTGTACTGGGGCTATCATGTCCCATTCATATCCTTGTCCCACTACATCCCTGTAGTAGAGGGGAGAAGCCTAGAGTCCTGTATTGTGTACCACCAATAAAGTCACCACATTCAGTGCAAAAAAAAAAACAACAACTTTTTTATCCTAAAACACAACACCAAATAAAATGAGTACTTTATTCATACATAAAATAGAAAAGAGGAATGTTTGTACGTGAAAATGAGAATCTCTATTATGGATAGCTTGCTTTTTCTCTTACGTAGATAATATATTCAACACTTGTCTTTTAAAACACTTGTTTTTTGCTGTTCTGGCCTTCCTCCTATTCTCTTTTATGAATTAAAAAATGCTTCAAGCCACTCTTTTCTTTTGGCAAATCTAATCCCTCTCTTTCCTTCTCATTTAACTGAATTTTTTTTACACAGAAAAAAAATACTTCCCCTCCACCCCTACCCCTGCAACTAATATGTACTGTCAAGTGAAATAAATTCTCACATTGCCCATGTTCTGAAAATATATGCCTCATTCTACATCTTAAGCCAATCACCCCTCTGTCTGAAGTACATGGCACTCATTAGCACTGGTCCTCTGGAATTAGAGTTGGCCATTGCATTGCTTATAATTCTTAAGTTTGGGTCTGGGTGAGGGGAAGAGAAGAGGGCCTAGGGAACGGAAGTTATTTACATCCAGAATAGAATCAGTGTGCTGAAGTACACACCTGTTCTAGTCCTCTCTTCTTCTAGGTTTGGGGGTGAAAGGAGTACAAAAAGGAAAAAGTTTAACAGAATAAGATGAAGGGAAATAAATAAAATTAAAATGCTTTTGCACAACCAAACCCACTGAAATTAAAAGGGAAAGTTAATGAAAAAAAATCTTTGCTGCAAGTTTCTCTGATAAAGGTCTCATTTCTGAGATACATAAGGAACTGATTCAAATTTATAAGAAACATTCCCCAACTGATAAGTGGCCAAAGAATATGAACAGTTCTCCACGGAGGAAATTCAAGCTGTGTGTAGTCATATGAAAAATGCTCCAAATTACTACTAGAGAAGTGCAAATTGAAGCAAATTTGAGGTTAGACCTCACATCTAGCAGATTGTTAAAGCTGATAAAAATGATGATGTTGGTGGGGTTGTCAGAAAACAGCACTGATGCCCCCTCAATGGGTCTGCGAACTGGGATAGCCACTCTGTAAAACAATTTGGAACTAAGCCCCAAGTTATTAATTAGTGCATTCCCTTTGACCCAGAAATATTATTAAGTAGTACCCACTAACTAGGCAAATAATTAGATCGATACCCCAAGGAGATCAAAAAAAGGAAAAAATTCTAGATGCTCAAAAATATACATATAGCAGCTCCTGTTGTGGTACAAAGAACTAGAAACTAAGCGGGTGCTCATCAACTGGAGGAATGGCTAAACAAATTATGGTATGTGAATGAAAAAGGATACTTGTGCTGTATGACATGAGGAAAGAGATGCTTTCAATGAAACCTGGGAAGACATGTATGATCTGTGGCAAGAGTGAACTGAGCAGAACTAAGAGAACCATTCATAATATCAACATTATAAAAATAAACCACTTTGAAAAATTTCAAAACTCTCCTCAATGCAATGATCAACCGCAACTCAGGGATCTATGAGGTATACTGCCACCTATATCAGGATGTAGGTGGCAGTATATGCAAAATGAGACGTATGCTTTTGGATGTGGCCAATAAGGTACTTTGTTTTGCTAGACTGTGTTTGTTAAAAAGAGTTGTTTCCCCCGACCCCGGTAGTGTGGGGGAAGTGGGAGAGAAAAAATAAAAATCTGATAATTGAGAAATACAAAATTTAATTAAAAATACAGAAAAAAGAAGTAAATTCTGAAAGAAACAATCATGAAAGCTTTTAAAATAGCACACTGAATTTATTATATGCTTTTAAAAGCATGCTGAATGCTCTATTTTGAAAATGGAAATGTTTATTTTTGGAAATGTTTGTCAAGTTCAGAAAAAAAATTATATTAAAAAGCTGATTAGAGAAGGTAAAGTGAAAGGGCATGTTATCTTCCTGCCAACACAAGAATAGGAGCTGTGTGTGTGTGTGTGTGTGTGTGTGTGTGTGTGTGTTCATCCTTTGTTGATGAAGAACACCATGCCATCAGAGAAATAATGACATGACTTGCACTTGACTACTGTGCAGGTCAGCAGCCTCCCTTCTCCTCCACAGCCATCTGAATCCAATGACCAAACATTCATCAGGATGACTGGAGATGACCCAGGAGGAGACTATTGGGGTTAAGTGTCCAAGGTCACACAGCTAGTGAGTGTCAAGTGTCTCAGGTGAGATTTGAACTCAAGTCGTCCTGACTCCTGCACTGTATCCACGGAACCACCTAACTGTCCCAAGGAGCTAAATATTTACCAAACAGATGAATCCCACTTTCTTGTTAAAAGATACAAATGAGGAAATAACATGGTAATACTGAAGTCTAATTTCCTCTGGAGGAGACATGCTTATTACTGTCCAGAAAGGATGCTACTATAGTTACAGTCTCCTGCAACCTCTTGTAACTAGGCCTCACATTTTCTATTTACACCACAGGCAGGTGACCCGAGATAAAGCAGGAAGAACTGAGTTTAAATGTGGTTGTCTACAGTTACAAGCTTTGTGATCCTGGGCACACCACTTCACTTCTCTTTGCCTCAGTTTTCTTAACTGTACAATGAGGATGATAACAGCACCTACCTCATATGGTTATTTTCACCAGGTTGTGGTGAGGATAAAATGAAATATTTGTAAAGCACTGAGTGTAGGTCTGGTAGGTAGTAGGCACTGTAATAAATGCTTGTTTCCTTCCTCTATAAAAGGGCACATCTCAAACCTTTTTTTAAAAATTAGTGGCCATGTTCAAAAACCTATGTTTCATTAGGTACTTTCATTTCATCACCTATCAAGAAGTGAGCAGCACTGCCTCAGCACTGATTTTTCTGCAAATATGGTTGCTCAGAGTTCTTAAGGCTTTCAAAACTGTTTGTCTTTACAATGTTGTTTTTTATTACATAAATTATTCAAGTCGTTTGAGTGTTCCTTCAGAAGTTTAGGATGAGTAGGGATGACAGAAGTCGACTATTAGGCCAGAGCTAGGTAACGGAGACTTTTTGCCAGTATTATAATATTTTGCTAGCTTGTATTTCATCGTACCAGATAAGGACACAGTGTCTAAGTTTATCATTTTCTAGCTCTTTGAAAATGAAATCTTTAGGGGACATGTTTATTTGAACAATAATTATTTTTGTAAGTTGCTACTATTTGTCTTTTCTTTGGCCTATAAAATTACTAAAAATAAAAATCTGACATTTCCCATAGCTCTGTGGAGTTTATAAAATACTTTCTATACATATATCACCTCACAGGAGTTGCACTGTCATTGTCTTCTGTAAGCATTATAGGCATCTTTATCCGTTTTTTCCAGATGATGAATTTGAAAGCAAACTGACTTAGTCATACAGTTTGGTCACACAGCTAATAAATGTCAGGGATGAGATTCAAACCCAGTTCTTGCTGATTCTATGTTCCAGTACAGTATTCTAAAGATTCTGTCATGTTGCCTACCATAATAAATGCCCAACTAAGCTTATGATTATCTGATTCTTCTAGAACGTTATATCTTACTTTTTCAATGACTCTTGTAACAGCATCTTGAGAAGGGGGTGCATATATCTGAACAATTTTGTATTGTCTCACTATACCTAGAAGTGCACTAGGCAAAGAGTAGATAGATATTCAAATATTGAACTGCCTATTCAAGATTTGGTCAGCAGAAAGCAGGGGTTTTTATAATACCATAGTATAACAAATTTCAACTAGAATAAAATGGACAAATGCTTCTCTAATACTAAAATAATTTTTGTCCAAGTCATTTTCTATCAAGTGCATTTTGCATAGAGTACCACACAGTATCTTGCATGTAGTAGGCAATTAAATCTTTGTTGATTTGGCTAAGGAAATTGTATATAAGCAAACAAAGAACCACATGTCCTTCAATCTATCATTCAGAAAATCATTATCGAATTCAAGTGAAATTAAAATTTTACAGAAGAGCTTGCCAATGTGAAATCAGCAGGATGTGTAGGCAACTAGAACGCTTATGTTCAAAAGTAAAACTGAATTTCAGTATGGATTGTGCCACAGCTCTTAAAAAAAAAGAAAAATCACTTTTAAGTGCTGGAAACTTATTTGTTAAATACTCTACATGCAAAGAATTTGTTTTGATTCTGAATGGAAGTATTGTTAGTAACTTGAAATGATATGGTGATCCTCAAACTCCTATACACTTATGTTTAAGAAGAAAATAAGTTTTGAGCCCAAGTACAATAGTATTTACCTAGCCAATTCCTTTACATTTCCTTTTATTTGATATTTATTAGGTCGGGCATCTAGTTGATGCACTGGATAGAGTGCGGGGCCTGGAGTCCAGAAGACTCATCTTTGTGAGCTCAAATGTGGCCTCAGACACTTACTAACTGTGTGACCTTGTGCAAATCACTTAACTCTCTTTGCCTCAGTTTCTTCATCTGGAAAATGATATGAATAAGGAAAGAGGCAAACCATTCCAGTATCTTTGCCAAAACTCCAAATGGGGTCCTAAAGAACTGGACACAACTGAAAATCAGTGAACCACAAAAGAGTAAGTCAGTTACCTTCAAACAGAATGTCCTACTATGGCAAATAACAAAAACTCCAAATTCCATGCTATCATAAGGCTCATTATGCTCTGTTTAAAATGGTAGAGAAGTGACACTACACATTTTAAAAAAATTTCCATTTAAAATGACTTAAAAACACACATATACAAGTTGTGGTATTTGGCTATTTAAAACTGGGCTATCTAGAAAGATTCCATAATGTTTCTCAAATGTAGAATGGATGTGACTTTCTATTCAACAAATCTACAAAATAAATATGCCTCATCAGCTCTAATTTAAAAAAAATCTTCTGTACAAAAAAAAATATAATTTTTTATAACAATTTTTAAGAAGAGATTGGGAAAAGAATTTTCTGGATGAGATGGTACAAAAAAAATACATCTAAAGTACTCAAAAAACCTTAAAATTGTACAGAGGGAATTCCTAGTGCATAATGTATAATTAGTAAAAAGTTTTAACAAGTAAATTTTAGAAGAGTTCACTCACTAATAAAGAGATACAAATTGATACAATTCTTGAGATACTACCCCAAACCCAGAAAATTGACAAAAATAATTAAAAACTATAAAACAAAATATTTGTGGGAGCATGCAAAAATAAAATATCTACACTCATTTCCAGTAGAATAGTAACAGAAAAATTTTTGGAGACCAATCTGGCAGTACACAGTAAGTTATAAAATTAATCATATCCTTGGGTCCATTATCTATAACTGTATTACTTCCTTGATTCTGAAATCTTAAATTCCTCTTTCTGATCACAACTTCAGTTTCTCCTCCCTATCTCATTCTTTTAAAAACCATTCTTCATCTGCCACTTCCTGTTCCAGATTCTAGAACATTCCCTCTGACTTTACTTTAATCTTTAGTGTTATAGGAGACTAGGCTCAAATATGCACTGTGAATCCCTCTCCTCACACCCGGTTCCATGTTATCCTTGTACCAACTTTGCCAAATCTGGATTCTTCATTAACTGAAGAATATGCTCTTGAATCATGATACTGAAATTCTATAATGACGGTGATGAAGGTCATCTATAAGTATGTTAAATTAGCCATAGATACACCAGAGGTAATAAAAGGTTGTACAATAAACCAACCGGAGGATTAGGGAAAGAAATATCTCTACATAAACTGAAAAGTTTACATACAAACAAAAAGTTAAAATCAGAAGTTTAGCAAGTTAAAATTAGAAGTGGAATTAACTAGGAAAAAAATCTTTGCACAATGTTTCTCTGAGATAGCCCAACTATTCAAGATAACACAAGGAGATGATTTGCAAATAACAAGAATCATTCCCCAGTGAATGGATGGTCAAAAAATAGGAACAGTCAGTTCTTAAAGATATTCAAGTTACTGACAACCTAATGAAAAAACTCTCCAAATCGCTAATAATTAGAGAAATAAAATTACAACAATTCTGAGATTCCACATCACACTCACTAGATTGGCAAAAATGACAAAAAAAACCCAAACCAAAACAAAATTCCAATTGTCAGTTAAGAAGCTCTTTATGAAGTGCTTATTATGTGCCAGATAATGAGCTAAGCTATGGTGATACAAAGACAGACCAAAATAGTATCTCTGTTCTTTAAGAGCTCACACAGTAATGGAGGAAATAAGACGCAAATAACTATGTACATACAAGATATACACAGAGAAGACAAAAGATAATCTCAGTGGAAAAGCTCTAGCTGCATAAGTGGGGACAGGAGACACTAGGAGAAGCCTTCCTAAAGAAGGTGGGATTTGAGTTTGAATCTACAGAATTGAGAAGGCACATCACTCCAGGCATGGGAAAAAGACAGTGCAAAGCTGGCAGGTGGAATGTCATGTAAGGAATAGTAAGAGCTGGCAGGGTAGGAAGGGTTTGAGATGCCCAAATGCATGATTTCTTTTGTTTGTTCAATCCTGGAGGTAATAGTCCAAGAAAAAGGTGATGAGGACTCGTAGGTCAGGGGAATAAAACCTGACAACAACTCAGTTGGAAAGACAAGACAAGGTAAATAAGAATAGGTAAAGAGAAATTACTAGAGTTATTTTTGACATCCCTGACTTCTTTCTAGACGCAGCTCAAATGAAACTTTGTACAGGAGGCCTTGCTTTGTGTACTGCCCTTTCCATCTTCCTTCTACTCTGTGTGTATCTTGTATGGATCCACTGGTTTACATATTGTCTCCCTTATTACTATGTAAGCACCTTAAGGACAAAAACCCTAGTTATGTCTTTCTCTGGATCTCTAGCACTTAGCACAGTATCTGGCATATCGTAAGTGCTTAATAAATGCTTGTTGATTGATACAACTAGCTCTAGAGTTGACAGTCTCTTATGTTTAGGGATTATATAAACCTGAAACTAACATTCATAAAAAAATAACAGGAAACAAAGAAAAGGAATTATCAACTTAGAATTTGAGAAAAGGTTTCCTTCTATGAGTCTCATTTTTTTCTTTCTGATTTGGAATTTCTTCTCTGAAAATAATGTGACATAATTTACTCAGTCTGAAGCCTTGATGAAGGGTAAATGCTAAGACAAGTCTGACTGAGAGCCACTATTAACTATAGGATTAACAAAGCCAGTATTTAGATTCAGATTGAGCAGCTTTCCTTAAGTGCTGAAATCTATGCAAATTTAGAAAGAACAAACAAAAATAGTTGTAAGTCAACTGAAAAATCTTAGCTTAGATTTCAACAGAGTTAATGAAATTCCACCCCCTGCATGGCATTATACAGGGTAGCAGGGCACTGAGAACAAGCAATGCCATTATTGAGGTTTCTTCCAGAACCATTAATCAAGGTCTTACTGAAATACCACTCAAAGAATTTATTTCTTCTAAAGTATTAGTACAATTGCTTCCAGTTAAAAAATGCTCACCTAATCCAATGAATTCACCAGGAGAGAAGAAACAATTTGCAATGGCAATAATAACTTTTACAAAAAAGAAAAAATTTCCAGTGTAGAAAGTAGACATTTCCTCATCTTTCCTTTATGCTCCTGGGAAGGACAGCATTACTGCCCCAAACCTTTATGTCATGAACTTTATCACCTAGATACCAGGTAACTTTACTATGTTCTGCAACAAGTACCTGAATTTCCTGATGAAACTTATTAACATTCAATGCAAAATAATGTTTCATGTTATTGTTTTCCTCTTACCTGTTTCCCCACTGTTTCCTGCAAAGGGGGTTAGGTAGATTAATAAAGTCCAGTTCAGTAGCCCTTCCTGCCTTCAAATATTACTGTGCAAGCCTAGGTAGTGCAGTCAACAGAGCAATGGACCTGGAAGCTAAGGAGACCAGAGGCTCAAGTCTAGCTTCAGACACGTACGTGTGAGTCTGGGCAAATCATTTAACCTCTCTGCCTCAGTATCATCTGTAAAGTTGAGACGATCACAGCACTGACCTCTCAGATACACTGTAATAAATGAAATAATGTATTAAATGTGCTTTTCAAACTTTACAGCACTATATAAATGACATTATTATTACTTTTTTAAAAAGTTTAAAATTAGCCAATTTTCTCACAATGCCCTTATTTTAACTTGGTAAAAACTATGTTGCACGCTCCCTTAGAGTAAGACGTATGTCTATGTTTCAGTCTGCACTAAGGAGAACAGGGACACAATGCTAGTTAGATAATGTGGTATCCCAAAAGAACAAATACTTTCAAATAAGATGAAGACAGACACTAAAACTTTAGTACTTAATAACATCAGTTGGACTTTTAAGACTGAATTATTCCACTGTTGTAATATAGTCCAGTTATTCAGAAAACATTTATTCTATGTACCAAGTCACTGTTCGTGATCATGGACTTAATCTTGTCTGGAAAAACTTCTTGACAAGAGGAGATATCAGAAAACAGAATTAGCTCTCTGGGGAGATAATGAATTTCTGGACAAGTGGATCTACAAGCTGGGGCTGAATGATTTATCATCTTCTGGTACGTTGTAGAAGGGATAAATGCTTTAAATAGGGATTGGCCCAGGTGACCTCGAAAGTCCCCATGAGGATTCTATCATTTCTTGCAGTCATTTATTGTGGAGCAGGAGAAAGGAGGGGAAGAGGAGAAGAGAGTCCGTATGACAACAACAGTTATTACTGTAACTAGCATTTATGTAGCGTTTTCAGTTCTGCAAAGTATTTTGCAGATAGTGTCTTATTGGATCCTCCCAACAACCCTATGAGGTCAGTGCTATTGTTAGCCTCACGTAACAGATGAGGAGGCTGAGGCTGAGGGAGAATTCAAACTCAGGTTGTCCTGACTCCAAGTCCATCAATCTATCCACAATGCCACCTACCCGCCTAGGCTGCTTACCTTCCTCTGTAAAACAAGCCATTCGATTTTTTGGACACTTCTTGCTATAAATTGATTTCTTATACTGAATTCGAATTCCTTGTGCCTTCCCATCAAGTACTGAAATGTAGGTTGATTTGGTATAGAGGACTTAAAAAAAATATTTCTATTTCATCTTCTGCATCTTGGTGAATAAAGTACAGTTTCATAGTGTTCACCTTGCCTAAGCCCCAACATTGCAGAGAGAGAGAGAGATAAACCAAACAACAGAATGATGTTTGATATTGCCCCTGGTTCTCACATAAAACCACTGTCCCAGTTCCATTATTCATTTGTGTAAGGTGAACCTGTGAACTAACCTTCCATTTAGCTACAATCCTAATCCTATTCATTTATGGCAAAAAAAAAAAAAGTTGGAAAAGGAGATACATGGAGCTATTAATCACAGTTTTTAGATGACGTACAAGACTATCACATTAAAACAGAAGGAATAACAGTAGTTATATCTTTTAGATGAATACTGTTAACTGCAAAACATTCCCTTTTGTACTATCTCATCTCTGTCAATCTGTTATTGTTTGTAAATATAGTGTGCACTGAACATCTGCTCTAAGTAAACAAAAATCAAATATTACCTTATATTCTTTTCATATGAGATTATAACCAGTTTCTATTTTTGAAAGTTGAGATGAGATTCTTTTGATGAAATTTAAGTTAATTAGTGATTATATTAGGTAAACATCTTGAAAGAATAAAAGATTTTCAGATTTAAATCCTAAAAAAATGAAACAAAGAAAAGAAGCAAAAACCTCTACAACATTAAATTCTAGGCAATGTTTTTGTCTTCACATGTAGAATTCTTACCTGGGTATACTGCCTGTCAGGCTTCTTTCACTCGATGATGATGATGATCCAGGTCTCTGTTCAATTTTTGTTCCCAGATCCTCAGTTTCACCCTTCTGGGGTTTCTCTCCCTCTTCTTCTAGCTTCTTCTTTTCAGTGTCACTGTCATCACTTCCTTCTCCTAAGATGTCATCAACCTATCAATTGATCAAGAGTCAATGTGTACATGAACTGATGCAAAATAAAGTAAACAAAGACAGGAAAACAACATACACAATGACTACAACACTGTGAATGTAAAGATCAATCATAAAACACACACACACACACATATACACACAACTTTTCTCAGCTCCTTTACAGAGGTTTAGGGTTGAAGCATAGAATATTGCATATAAAGTCAAATTTTTTTTGATATGCGAGTTGGTTTTACTAAATTATTTTTTCCTTATTCCTCTTTTTAAAAATTCTTTGTTATGATAAGTAACTCTGGGAGGAGGAATAGAGTGATGGGAATTTTAGGAGACATAAAAACAAAAATATCAGTAAAAATCTATTTTTAAAATGTTAATAAGTTCTTACAGGCTCTCTTATATAGTTACTAACTCAGATTTTAAAAGTTCATTCATCCACACAAGAAAAATGAGCAGTAATTTAAATATTCCTATTTTAAAAATCCATGAAAGAGACATACATAAATTATGAATTTTAGACACAAAAATTAACTAGCAACTTATTCCCATGCTAACACTTAAAGATGACCAGTAACTCTTTTAAATTAGTTAGGAGAATATGAAGGATAACTATGAAAGGACAGAAGAGTAAAGAGCAGCAGATTTGAAGTCAGAGGACCAATCACAGCAACTACTTAATAAAAACATGTTGAACTGCAAGTCACCATTAGCTTCTTAAAACATGAAAAGTGTGAAAGCCCATTACAGGAGCAACCAACGGATCCTCTCACTAGTACTTCTTGCTCATTTCACCGAGCCTACACCTGAATGGCTTATAAACAAAATGTAACCTTACAAAAACACTTGCTATTATTTGTAGGCCCAATTGTTTTGCTAACAATTAATGTGACTGCTGTGAAAATTTTCTTTTTATTAAAATCTGAAGATTAAGGTGAACATAACCAGTGTCATCTTTGGGGCAAAGTACTGTACCATAAGTTCCTGTAACTTTCTTGCCGATTCTTCTGTTCTCCACATTAAAACATGCCCAGATTCCAAACAATAGGGCTTATACATTTTTTCCTTTTTAATGCTCCCTTTATGATCTAGCCTCTAAAGTTGAAGCTTGTTCAGTTTGTACTGATTCTCTTCTCTAACTCTACTTTTCCTCTTAAACATGTCCCATTTCCCTGTCTCTGCCTGTTTCCATACTGAACTTAATGTAATTTTAAGTTAAATTATGTGTATGTGTGCTGCATTCTCCTTTGCTTAATTCAGATAAGACTGAAGTTTGTGAGATGACTACCTATCTTCACTCCCTTCTCCAATCTCACCCCAAATGTAAGAAATACTAAGTTTCTTTCTTCTTCCCAATTTCTTTGCTAATGTACTCCCTTTTCTTTCTTCTCTTAAAATCAACAAGGTGAAATCAAACGACCCCTAAATTCTGTTTGTCATTTTTAAAAAAATTTATTCTAAACTTAAAACACATAAAACACCAAAAAGAGATCACTTCCATAATACAACACAACACAAAATGAGATTTTTAATTAAACTGTCAATGTCCACTTAATATCTCCTGCTTTTTAAAAAATGTAAAATAAATTCTAAGTATTTACTTCAAAATTGTCCCAGTTGTCTGTTCTTCCTTCTGAATTCTCTTATGTTAATATTTCTCATGTTTGTCTTTCTGTGACACCTCAAGACAGTGAAATTTTGAAAGGACCTCTCTTTTTTTCCCTCATAATAAAGTAAGCACTTTATCATCATTTAACCCCTTCCAATTTCTCAAAGATATTTTACCTTTTTAGGTTTTTCTTGTTTCCTATATTTTTACTTTAAAGGTTTTACCCAACTCTGATCTTTTTATGAAGAATGCTTGAAAGTTCTCATTTATTAAGGGGTCACATTTTCTCCCACATGCTTATACTCAGTGTTTTCTCAATAAGTTATTTTTAGTTCTAATACTTAGTCCGTTTGCCTTTTTTGAAAATCATATTCCAACACTTCCTGTTCTTTGTAGTAGCTGCAGTATAACCTTGTATGATCTGGTATGTGGCTCCTTGGTACTGAACTTTCTTTCTTGCAGCTTGAAGTATTTTTCGTTGACTAAGAAGTTCTGAATTTTGGTTTAGAAATTCCTGGTTGTTTTTTATTTGGGATTTCTTACAGGAAATGATAGATGATTCTTTCTAGTTTCACTGTGTCCTTTGGTATTAATAGATCTGGGAAGTTTTCCTTTATTATGTCTATAAATAAGATATCCAGGTTCTTGGAATGGTCATCTTTTTCATGGCATCTGATGATTCTTTAATTCTCTAACTCTTTTCAGGTTAAGTTATATTTGATATAGAGATACTTAATATGGTTGTAATCTTTAAGTCTTTTTTTCTTTATTTTGTTCTAATATTTCTTGATGTCTCAGGAATTAATGAGTTCTCCTTGCACCATTATACTTAAAATAAAAACTCTCTGCCATGTACATTCCCTGTTTTCGGTGTTTTATTCTTCCAATTTTCCCCTAAAGACCTCAAATTTCATTTTTCATTTCTTAGTTTATTTGTCTAGCCATTTTTAGAGTCCTTGAGGCCAAACCATTCTTCCCCCACTCCCCTAGCCACCATACTTGGACTTGTAAAATTATTCTTTTCTTTTGGATTTCTCTTTGGCTTCTCTTAACGCACAGTATTTCTTCATTGTGTTCCATATATTGCTCTGTTAACTTGTCTCCAGTCTTAGTTGCTAGCCTGTGATTTTGTGCAAAGACTAGACTCTGTCCTTCCATAACCTTGGATGGGGAGTGAAGTTTGTCCTCACTGTAGTTTGGATGCTGTTGCACTTCTGGACAGAGTGATTTATACTAGGTCCTAGCCACTGTAATCCTTGGTTTCTAACATCCTTTCTAGTTAGCCCAACACAGATATTAGCCTCTGCCAATCACTGTCTCTTTCTCCTTTAACAATTCTTAATCAGAAGTTCATTCTGCTCACTTGTTGCCTGGTCAGAGAAGACAGCTTAAGCTGATCTCAAAAATCCTGCAGGTCCCTGGAATATGTGACTATTTGTTGAGTTGGGCATGCCTCTTGCTGTGCCTCCAAGTGCTCTGAACCGAGCACTGGTAGGACCTGTTTCCCAGTTTAATGATCTGTGGTGGGAGGAATAATGATAGTGACTCTGTCTGTTACTGCTACTCTCACAGGCCAGGGTCCAGATTCTGTAGGCTTCAGTGCTCATTTGCAAGAGGTTGTTGCTGACTGACTCCTTCCCCCTACCCTGGCACCCCCAATTTCCTCTGTAATGATATCTCACTCCTTGCTTGTAGGATTTCAGGACATGTTCATTAGAGATTGCTGGCTCAGGACCTATTTCCTGGAGCTTATGCTGGCTTCAACCTATTCTGGCTTGGTCCCTCTTTGAGATTTCACAGGCTTCTGTCTTCTTGAGCAATTCTGAACTAGATGTAGAAAACTTTCTAGAGTTTTTTTTGTTCTTCATATTCACTATTCTATTTAGTGCTCTTTGGCTAGGATTCTTGTGGGACAGCTGGATCCTTTAGGACCTTTTGCTGCACCATCTTAGTCTGAAGTCAGGCCATAGTATCTTAGCTAAAAGTGTTCATCTACTCCAGTAATACTCCAATGTTTCCCAAACCAGACTAAAAGTTAATTTGGAAATATTTAACAAAATAAATAAAAATACAATAGAATTTAGATAACATAGTTTTCAATATGTGGCCTGCTACGATGGTTCAGTGGCCCATTTCTATTTGTGTTTGACAGCACTGATGTGTTCCATGTTACAATCCCCTCACTTTAGAGATGAGAAAACTGAGGCTCAAAGGCATTAAGTAACTAACCTAAGATCAGATATTAGAGGAGGAGGGGGCGCAAATGAAAAACCCAATACATGGCAGTTGCAATCAAAGTTTGTTATAATTTTGATAAAAAAGGCATGAAAAGCATTATCATCTAGCAGGGTTATTTTATACATTTGTTAACTCCAATACTGCCTAGATGGAAGGAATCATGCATGACCCATCCCTTGATAGTCTACATGGCAAAATATTCTAATATATGATACAGAAAAATGTATCAAATTTCATCTTAAAGAGGTGATTTTAAACTAATGTTACATTAGAAATAAAAGTGTGTTAGTTTACTCTTAACATGGCCATATATTCTCATAGTTAACCATATAGTCTCAGAAACATTTTATGCTAAATAGTCAAATTTCATTTCAATGTCATTTTGGTTATCTTTAGGTTTTACTATTAGGTAGTTACAAAAAGTCAAGTATAAAACCAAAAAGCCTTCCTGAGAAGACCAACAGAGTCTTCTCTCTTAATAAAGAAAATCAAGTTCATTATTGGAATGTATCCATTGGTTGATTGACTGACTGATACTTTTTGTATTACTGAATTATATATAGAAGTATTGATATGTCCTGATATTGTGAATTACTGAGTCTTGCACAAATACAGATAGAACATTTAATGTGAGAAATCTGATATTACTAGATTGATACTGTTGAACAGAAATATTCAAATTGTTCTTTGGCATTCAAACTGATCTATGATGCCTGTCTAGAGAAACCTGGGCTAAATTTTTGCCTATTTGCTTTATATATACATACATACATACATACATACATACATATATATATATATATATATGTATATAGGTGTGTGTATGTGAAGAGAGAACAGAATGAAAGGGAAAGAGGGGAGAGAGAAAACACACACAAACACACACAGAGATGTATATCTGTCAATTGAGAGCACACTAGTTGAGTTTGGAGAGGCTTGTGACAAGACTAGGCACAAGAGATGAATTTTTTTTTAGGCACAGAAACTGACAAAGACTATCTATAAAGACAAAGAGCAATAAAGAACTATGTTGTTGGAAGGTGTACACCGAAGAAAAACCTTGAGATACTGATTAAACAATTAGCACAGATTAAAGTACCTACTATGTGCTAGGTACTGTTCTGGGTTCTGAAGCTACAAAAAAAAAGTGAAACAGTACTTGCCCTCTAGCCATGGAAAACAACATGTTTGTAATTTGGTGAGAAACCACAAGCAGTGGGAGGAATTTGGAAAAGATTTGTGTAAGTGGTGATACTTGAGTAAATTCTGAAAGATAGGAGCCAGAAAGGAGTTCATTCCATGCATCAGAAACAGTTAGCACAGAGACAGATGAAGTGACAAGGGCAAGGAACAATAAAAGACCAGCTTTTCTGGACCATTCTATGCATACTTGGAGATTCTATCTAATCCAAGAAGTAAGTGGGAGCCACCAAAGTTGACTGAAAGAGGAATGACAAGGTAAGATTTGAACTTTAGGAAAATCATTTAGTCTGTTGTTTGGAAAGTGAAGTCCACAGAGAAGAGACTTGAATCAAGGAGACTAATTGATGATAATGATGACCTGATGTCACTGTCTTGTATTTATACAGATAAATGGCGGGGATTTTAGTCTTCAGGATTCTGCTACTCTAAGTATATTTCCCCTATGGAGAACTTGTAGCAGAACTTCCAACATTTTAAAAATAAAGATCACTTAAATATAAGTTTGTGGAATAATTTATTCTCTCATTAATCACTGTCATTATTATTGAAGTTAAGATGATCAACAAGTTGCTAAAGAACCAAGATGCCACAATAATTAATACAATAATTTCACCATAAAATATGGGTCAGGTTTTGTTGGCAAATCATTTTTTAACACAATAAAACCATCTGTTTACACAGCTTTAGTCATCAACCAAAAATATTCAATATGGTAATCCAAAATTATTATACAATTTCTATCGTCTATGGGCAAAGATACTAGAAAGCAGTGTCTTTCTCATTTTAGATGAGTTTAATTGTCAGGGAATGACGAGTCAGCATTTACATATAAAATAATTTTTTTTTAGCAGTAGAAATGCTTGTATTCCTGCTTGTTTAAAATACATGTTACATGTCACTTCTGCTCCACATGAGCAGATTCTGTTGAGATTTTTTAAACTAGAAATCTTTATAGATGGTGAAGTCGGAATAATATGGACTCTAATTACAATAGAGCTGTTGAAGAACAAACAAAATAATGTATACAATTTTCTTTGCAAACCTCCAAGTGTCACCATGATAGAGTTCTAATTAAACCACAGGCAATGGGACATAAGTTTAACTGGCACAGATTCCTCTATAAAAATGTAAGTTCTGAATTCGTTTTATTACATATGTAAAATGTAAAAAGAAAAGGAAGGCAGGCTTATAAATGGGTAATAAAAGGGACAAGATCAGGGGGAAAATTAGCCTGGAAAAGGAAGAAAGGGAAGAAAACGGAAGTGTAAGAGAAGAGCCAGAAAAGGAAGAAAAAAGAACGCTATGAATAAGCAAAGTAACTGAGTATGTGATCTTTGCTATGTTTTTATAGTACCTTAAATAAAAACTGTTCTCACTTCTTAGTCATGAATTTTAGCTTCCTCCTTTCTTTAACCTTTCTCTAAGTTTCTTAAAGATAGGTAACTCATTTGACAAATTGGAGTTTCTTCTGCCTGTCTACTGATAGATATTAATAAAACAGTTCAAATTCAAGCAGAAAAGTAATCCACATCTCATCAGCATCTCAGCAATATGTATTATAAAAATACAGCCTACAATGTATGAATTCAAAAGATGGCATCATCAAAATGTCCTACATTCTAAACTCTAAAATTTAGATTCACTTTTTATTAATTTTTATTAAAAAATTTCAAATATTACATAGACGGTTAGTATTTAGTAAGCATTTAGAACCAAAGTAAATGCATATTTTTACATCCCTACCTCTTCTAGGTTAAAAGTGTTTAAAGGTGAAACAAAATAAAACAAAACAGGCAGAAAATAACTGCTAAATTCTCATTTTGGATACTAAAATTTTATCTAAGCTATTAAAATATAAAGTAAATTATACAAAGTAAAAAATTTCCTCTCATTAAGCTTATTTCAACATGGCATAAGGAAGCAATAATGAGGAGAAAATGTTCTAACCTAGTGCTTTTGGCCTTGTTCACACCACATATTCGATACTGTTCAAAAAGGCTTTTGACAAAAAGGCTTTGAATGCTTTGTGATAGGTTAGCATAGTTGTTCAAAAAACCCATTTCAAATGTGTGGTTTTAAAAAATGAAAATGTGTTCCTAATGCAGGTATTCCTACTAACATAAAAACTCAAAGATAACTATCACTGAAGGGGGGAAAAACCTTATTCATACAAAATTAATTATAAAATATTAAAAATAAATTTTAGTATAATTTTAGAATAGGATAACTAAACTGTTTAAACAAATGTCTTAAATTATGTGGAGTCAAATGATTCATTTAACGTATATTTATTTACTGAAATAAAGGTTTTTTTAAAAATTTGGCCTCTGTGCAACAGTAGTGGTAAGGAGATAGAAGATGACTTATTATTCAGTATTGAATAAGACAGTGTTGGATTTATAATTAGGTGATAGGTAGAAAGAAAAAGGAGGATAAATACACAAATAGTCATAATACAAAAGAGATCACTGGAGATACCTTAGAGTTTGTCTAACTTCCTTATTCATATTGACTGCATAGAAGGAGTATTATTTCCATTCCACTTTTCTATAAACCATTCTCAGAGGAACTTTTTTCTCCTAGAACCACCTGCATTCTCTCTCTGGCCTTGCAATGTTATTTTGGGGAAGAACACAAGAGAGTGAAGAACACGAGAGCAGCAGTGTGCTCAGAGAGGTTTCCCTACTGCCCTACTGACATGAAGGAGTTCAGGACAGGACTGTTAGCATAAGAGAACAGGCAGAGAAGAGAGAAGGAGGAAGAGAAAAGCATGGTATTGTATATGTAAGCATTAAGGTGACTGACTGTGTGAGTGTGTATGTCTCCTGTGTGAAGATGTAACGTGAAGAAACAAATTCAGGTTCTCAAAAACACTGGGGAGGTTTTCTTCAAGGCTATATAGGCAACTTCAAGCGATAAATACTGTAAGTAAAGCTTAGTGAGTTGAAAAGAAATAATAAAAATAGAGTGGCTGGAACATAGCCTTTGACAAGAAAATAATGGCCTGAGTTTCCATCTCACTCCATCCCTACTCAATGTTGGCGGTAAGAGAAGGATTTAATCTACATAAGGTATGATAAGTGGTCTCCTTTTCTTTCAGTAGATTGACCTATGATCTGCTTCATCTATTTTCAGTCAATTGGGGTAGCTAGGTGGTGCAGCGGATAGAGCACCAGTGCAGGAGTCAGGAGGACCTGAGTTCAAATCTCATCTCAGACACTTGATACTCACTAGCTGTGTGACCTTGGGCAATTCACTTAACCCCAATTGCCTCATCCTGGGTCATCTCCAGTCATCCTGATGAATACCTGGTCACTGGATTCAGATGGCTCTGGAGGAGAAGTGAGGCTGGTGACTTGCACAGCCCTCCCTCACTCAAAAAAAAAAAAAGTCAAATGCAAGTTATGTCATCATTTCTCTGATGGCATGGTCTTCAGCAACGAAGGACAAACACACAACAACAACACAGTCAACTGGTCACTGGGCATGCAAGTAGGTCAGTGAGGCTGCATGGCAAAATGAAATATGGTCTCCATACTGTGGTCTATTTTATTAGGGCATGAAAATGTTGCTTCATTTTTACCAATTTTCAAAAAACCAATAAGAGACCACTTATCTGTTTAGAATCAAAATGCACTTGGGAAAAGTCTATGATTTCCATGCTAAGATCACATAGTTCCCAAAATGAGTAAGAAAAAGTGTTCCAAGACAAACTTCGAGTACTCTACCTAACAGGAGGCCAGAAAATAATAAGCTTGAGACAGCCCTGACCTTCAGCTTTTTGCAGTATACATCAGAGTCCTGATTATCAAAAGAGAATATAGGAGAATCTGGTTATAACTGTCACAGAGTTAACACTTTAAAAACTGATTTAGCCTTAGAATAAGATATTATTAATTGCTGGGGGAAGAAGCAGTAATATAAGTATGTGCTTTCCTCATGCTACTTTAAGTAATATATGCAAAGCTTGGAATGGGATGATCTAGTTTTTGCTGTAAGTGCATAGCTTTCTTGTTCCCACAAACCTTCATGTGGATAAAAAATGGATAGGTCAGCAAAGACCTACCATATATTCCCTGTCTGCTGAGCCTTAGTAGTAAATCATATCCACAAGAAGAAAAGGAAAGTCTATTCAATCTATTATTAGAGATGCCAGATAAGTACAATCAAAGCAATGTGGAGAATTCTGTCTTTTCTAAATTAACTACAGGTTCTGAACTGTTACTGAAAATATGTAGCTAAAATATTAGGATAGGTGTTAACAATGCAGAGAAAAAAGCAACAAAAGAAACATCTGCTGATGTAAAAGTAATGTAAAAAGTCATTGTTCACAAATCTGATCATACCACTAAATACGAGTAATAAGATTTGCTATTTTCGATGCATATATTCTTTACTAAATAAAGAATGTATCACAGAAAGAACTGAGAATACAAGAAAATATTTACATAAAGGATCAGAAATATCTATTAATGTATTGCTGATATTTATTTAGCACCAAGTTTATATACGTGATCTCATTTCATCCAATAAACAAGCTTAGGAGGTAAATAGAGGAGGTATTATAGGCCAATTTTATAGATAAAGAGAATGAGGCTCAGAGAGCATGAGTAATTTGTCCAAGGCCACAAAGCTATTAAGTAACAGATCCAAGAGACATATTGAAGATTCTCCTAAGTTCAGTATTCTTTCACTACAGAAGTTAAAACACTGACACTTGTAGAAGAACCAATGCAGTGTTCTAAGGAGAAGAGAATGTCTTTGGTATTGTATAAACTTGCTTCATTCACATTTCAATATCTTAAAGATAAAAATAAGGATGAGCAAATCAGCATCTCATTAAAAACATACTTTGTTCTAAGGAAAATAAACATCTCATGCAATTCACATATGAGGATGCACTGTGGTTAATATTTCAGGGGGAGGAAGAAGCAATCATGTGAAAAGTGATTTTTCATTAGATCATACTGGCGCCACACTGAGAACAGCTGCTATCCTTGAAAGAGGAAAATGTGGCAATGTGAAAATATCATAGCAGTTATTATCAAGACTTTTCCATCAAGAATCATGTCAGTGTCAGAAAATTTTATAAAATGAGTAGAGCAGTTTAACCGATAGCAGTTAATACCACTATTACTGTCTGAGAATCTATCATTTACAACTGCTGCTCCAGGGAATGATAGGGTTGAATTTGAAAAACATACTAGCTATGAACTGTAATTAACTCACACCAAACTGCCTTTCTGTTTTTCACTCATTTGTTGCAATGGTCCCAGCAATCCCTGAGATTCATAACTTTTTCTCTATTCCACTCTCATCCCAATTCAAGGTTCTTTTCACCTCATACCTGGATAGTAACAATACTAGTCACAATACCCGATTGTGGTGAATCTAGTTTCTTCATTACAAACATTACAAATTATCCATCTGTTTCAACATATCACTGACAAAAGAAGGAACCTTCACATTTGCACTAGCATCACATCTAAGATGCTAATACACCCTACTTACTCTGGCCCAATTTACCTATTCAGTTTTATTGTCCACTATTCCCTAACACAAACCCTCTGTTCTAACCGCTCTGGTTTCCTTATTGTGCTCCTCTAGCACAGTGATGTCATTTCGACCCTCTTTTAGAAGGAAGGACAACCAAAGACTTCTAACGAAGGAAGCAGGGGGGAACTGAATACCCCACAAAGCCATACATACTAATCTGAATTGGGCCCTCACCTGCAAGGTAGTCCTTTTATTCGACCTCAATTCCCTCTTACTCCCAAAGAAGTCAATTCAAATCTGTTACTTCAAGCATTCTGTAACTCTCCCTCCATTCTCTCTCAACTGAAGATTTTAACTTTTACTTTGTTGAGAAAATTATGGTAATTAAATGTGAGCTCTCACTTTTCCCATTCTCTTCATCTTATTTATTACACTTTTGCTCTTTTCCCCAGTCTCTGACATAAAGGTGGCCAAAATCAACCCTGATACATTCATGTGACCTTGAGCCCAAACCTTCATCTTCTCTAGAAGAATGCATCTTCCCTTTTTCTCTTCTCTCTTAGTTTCTTTCATCTTCAAAAATGCCCATGTCTCCCCTATACTTAAAAAAAGAAACATCTTCCCTAGATCCATTATCCTTTCAAATAATTATCCTATATTTCTCTTCTCTTTCCTAAACTCCTTTAAAAAATAAAAATAAATAAGAGTTATCTACACTGCCTGCCTCCATTTCCCCTCCTCAACTCTTTGCAATCTAGCTTCTGACTTCATCACTTAGCTAAAACTGCTCTCAAAGTTAAGCAATGACCCTGAAATGACCAAATCTAACAATCTTTTCTCAGCCCTTATTCTTCTTGACCTATCTATTCCATTTGACACTAGTAATCATGTTTTCCAGCTGCACACACACTTTCTGTTCTTTGGGTCTGTGAGTTACTGTCTTCAGGTTCTCCTACTTTTCTGTCCACTATTCTGTCTTCTTTGCTGCTTCATTGTCCAAAACAGCTCTCTCTAATTGTGAAGTTCTGTCCTAAGTCTATTTCTCCTCTCCCTCTAGAGTTTTCCTCCTGCTAATCCCATCTCTATGCAGATGATTTATGATCTATACATAATCTCCCCCAGTCTTTCTTCCCTGAGCTTCAGTCTCACATCACCAATTTCCTATTGTGAACTTCAAACTAGATACGCCAGACACATCTCAAATGTAACATGTCTGAAACTTCACTCATTTTTCCCCCCCAAACTCTCCCCTCTTCCAAACTTTCACATTTCTGATGAAGGTACCCCCATTCTTCTAGTCCCCCAAGTTAACAACTTTGGTATTACTTTCAACTTCTCACATATTCACTTGGTAGTCAATTCTTGTCATTTCTACTTTCACAAAATCATGTATATATGTTTCCCTCTTTCCAATCACACAGCCATCACACTGGTTTAAGCTCTCATCACCTTTCACTTAAATTATTGCAAAAGCCTCCTAACTGGCCTTCTGGTCCAAGACTCTCACCACTCTAGTGATGTTGATGCCAAAGTCATTTTCCATTAAGTGAGAATATGTACACATGCACATGATGTATTCATAAGTATATATATGCATACACACATTATATTATCAACCTTTAATGTGAGCTAAATCCTCAACTTCTTAAAAGCATCATCTTAAACATCTGACACACAGCAATAGTGCATCCATCAGACAGTGTTGTGTACAACATAAGAACTGGTAGCAACACAACCTAGATCATGAGTTGTAAACTGAACAGCAAATGTCAAACGTTCTTTTTTTGAGACAAAAGTTTTTCATAACAGTGGGGGCTCTACTCTACATTTCTTATATAATCCATACCTATTAGCACTTGCATGTTTGATAAATACTTAGAAAATAAAGGGAAACTATCCCACTGAGCATTTTGCACTGATGAAAGTAAAGATGCTGAGCACAGAAATTAGAGAAAAACATAATGGTGCTTGTAACAAACTACCTAGACAAAAGAGATAATACTTTCACTTAGAGAAACAGAGAAAAACAGTTAACCAATATGTTGATTAAAATGTCTTCAATGCCATTATGCCATCCAGTGCAAATAATAGACATCTCCCCACTAGTGGGAGGGAAGCAACTAGAGACCTCTGGTCATTTCTCTCCTCTACCCTACAGGCTTTTATGGCTGCTGCTTTGGCTTCTGCACCTCATTATAAAGTAGAAAAATGTGACTTTTTAAAAAAACACTCCCTCCCTCACCTCATGCCTCCCATTGCTGTCCTCCCTAGCCCTAAATCTTGATGTCTCACTTCAACTTTGACCACCTGATCTATTACATCTTCTGGATTCCCAGTCCATAACTAACAACCTTTCCTTCGTTTTACATTTCTTCCTGTCTTCTTTCTTCCAACCTCTAGGTCCTCAGAAACCTGGCTTCACAGATCATACTACATCATATCATAATATATAGCACTGACTGCATCTTATTCCATACTTCTCATCTCACTGGATTTTTGTGTTACAGAGTTATTTCTAAAATATTGGGTTGCCATCTTCACTCAACAACCTTTCCTCCTCCTCTGAAGTTCATGCTACCAAAATTTTGTTTAATCCACTAGATTTAATAAATCTAAGCAGTTTTCTTAAATGATTTCTTAACACATGTAAATCAAGTAACTATTTGGTTACGCATTTCAGGATGTCTAACGGCACAAATTATTTTTTCTTGACCTATTTCCCAAGTCAGTTGTTCTGAAGGGTAGATACCTTCAGCTTTCTTCTAATTTTTTAAAAACTCTACCAATTTCTTCTAATATTTCTTGTCTCCTAGAGTGATTGAGTTCTGCCCAATCTATTTTTTAGGTAATATGCTATTTAAGGTTTTTCACTTTCTGTTCTAAGGTAGTCAACCTTTTATCAAGTTTTTTCCTCTTAAATTCTCATTTCATTTCTAATTTTTAAAAACTCATTTCACTATGTCCAGTAACCATAGTAGTCCTGGTATTCAAACTTTTTTTCTCTGACGCTTTACCTGAAGTTATAGTGGGGTTACTCTCTTCATCTGCATTTATCTCTGGGATTTATCTTAACCCATAGTATTTTTTTACTGTGTGAAATCTTCTGTTTTCTAATATTTTCACTTTTAATTTTTAGATTAGGATTTTTGCATTCTGGCAAGTCATTCTTGTATAGGTTGAATGGGCTTTCAAAAAAATCTTATTTCCTTCCAGTTTAGACACTGTTGTTGCTGCCAATCTAGATGAGGTAGTTGGTAGAGTCCTATGCTCTGCCTCTATTTTCAACCAGTTTCCTGGTTGCCCACCAGAGGTTCTGACCTCTGCTGGTCTTTCTTCTTCCTGTTGAATGATTCCCAATCAGGAGTTGGTTTCATCTCCTGCTGTGGCCATGACAAGCCCCATGTTAGAGACTACACTGGTCTCAAGTCTCCTGCAATCTTCCTTGCCCTGATGCTACAGGTGCTTAGTTGGCATCTAAGTGCTTTTTTGGGAGGAGGGGGAGATAATGTCAAACTTACTCAATGGTTTTCAAAAAAATTTTGTGTTCTAAATTGTCTCTCCTTAGCCCCTCCCCCACCCACTGAGAAAGCAAGCAATAGGGTATCAATTATACATGTGAAATAATTCAAAATATATTTCCATGTTAGCCATATTGCAAAAAAAATAAAGTAACAATATAGGCTTCAATTTACACTAAAGAAGTCATCAATACCTCTTTGGAGGTAAACAGAATTTTTTATCGTGAGTCCTTCCAGAACTGTCTTGTATTGCAGTATTGATCAGTGTAGCTAGGTCTTTTACTACAATATCACTGTTACTTTGACATTGTTCTCCTGGTTCTGCTTACTTCACTCTGCATCAATTCATACAGGTCTTCCAAGGTTTTTTCTGAAACTATCCCACTCATCATTTCTTATGGCACAATGGTATTCCATCACAATCAGATGCCACAACTTGTTCAGCCATACCCCAACTGATGTGCATCCTATCAATTTTCCATTCTTTGCCACCACCACAATGAGCTGCTATCACTATTTCAGTATATATGTGTCCTTTTTGTTTGGTCTCTTTGGGATGTAGGCATCAGAGTTGTATTGTTGGGTCAAAGAGCATGAATGTCAGATTGCTTTCCAGAATAGTTGAATCAGTTCAGAACTCCACCAAAAGTGCATTAATGTCCCAATTTTTCCCCAGCCCCTCTAGTGTTTGTGATTTTCCTTTTTCTGTCATGTTAGCCAATCTCATAGGTATGAGGTGATACCTCAAGAGTTGTTTTAATTTGCATTTCCCTAGTCAGTGGTGAGTTATTATTTGCATAATGACATTTTTTAAAATATAAATTTGACTCCGTTCCCTATATGTTTGAGAAATGAGGCCATTATCAGAGAAACTTGCTGTAATATTTTTTCTCCAGTTGCCAGTTTTTCTTTTAATTTTGGTTGCATTAGTTTTGTTTGGGCAAAACCCTTTTAACTTCATGTAAGCAAAATGATTCATCTTACTTCTTTTGATCCTCTCTGTCTCCTGTTTGGTTATAAACTCTTTCCTTATTCATATAACTAACAGGTAAAATTTTCCCTGCTCTCTTGATTTGCTTATATCACCCTTTATGCCTAAATCATGTACCTACTTTGACCACATCTGATTCAAGTGTTTTATGAAGTGTATATATCTCTCTATCTCTGCTCCTTCTGGAAGACAGTTGTTTCCCGCTTCTCTTCTGACATACCAGGTAGGATCACAATTCTGATTGCTGGAACTCATACTCACTCGCAACTTCTCCGATCACAATGTTGGCTGGCTTGAGGTCCATTTGGGTGAGCTCACATTGACTTCTCTAGTGATCAGAAGACCAAGTCATGTACCACTTCCTAGCCATCTCCAAACCAGGCTACCACATATGTGCCATCTGTCCCCGTCCTCTGCCTCCTACTTGCCAACTCTAGATCCCTGTATGTGTAACCTGGTACTATTAGAATTTTATCTCCTTCAGACACAGAGGCTGCCTAGCTTTTGAATTTGTATCCCTAAGGCTTAGCATAGTACTTGCCGTATTTTGTTGTTATTCAGTCATTTGAATCACGCCCAACTCTTTCTGATCCCAATTGGGGTTTTCTTGGCAAAGATACTGAAGTAGTTTGACATTTCCCTCTCCAGCTCATTTTATAGAGAAAACTGAGGCAAAACAGGGTTAAGAGACCTGCCTGCAGCCACAAAGCTAATGTCTAAAGCTAGATTTGAACTCAGGTCTTCCTCCCTCCAGGCCTGGCATTCTATCCAGTGCACCACCTAACTACCACACAGCAAGCACTTAATGCTTTTACTTTCGTTCCTTTCACTGCTTACTTGGCAAATATAATGACTGTTTTCTCAGTTCCCCTGAGTCTTGATCTCTTGGCAGCATAAGACACTGCTCACCACTCTGCCTTCTCACAACACTACTGTCTCCTGGTTCTTCTCCTACCCACCTGACTGTCCCTTCTCAGTTGGCTGGTTCATTACCCAAATACATCACCTCTAAAATGTGGCCGTGCCCTGATTCTCCTGGGTCTGTGCTTGGCTAAGGATTATAAGTGGCAGAATTAGAAGGAAATGCTTTCTAAGAATGTGGATGGCCTCTGGAAAAATAAGAAGACAGGAATGCAAGGCTAATTTTGGGGAACAAGAAATAGGTCAGTATGTCTGGAACACAAAACATGTGAAAGAGAGGGATGTTAACTAAGTTTTCAAAATGAGACTGGAGTGAAAAATGCCAAGCTTAGGAGTTTGTATCTACAACATGTAGCTATGGCAGATTCTGAAATAGGAGAATAACAAGCTTAGAAAAACTGTGTGTAGCAGAGAGGAGAAACTATACATAAGAACACCAGCTGGAAGACTGTTGCTATGGGTCACCCATCTTCAGAGAGACTAGTTTAGAAGTTCACACAGTGAAAAAAAAATGGATGAAAAATATACATTTCCAAGATAATGATGTGGCTGAATGGAATGGACATGGACAATGACCTGGCCCTAGAGCTGAAAGAGATGAGAGCAGCTAGATTAAGAAATGAAATGTGCTCAGTAAGTACAAACTCTTCCCTCCTACCAAAACCCATTTTTTTAATGCTCACATTCTCCCAGTAGGATGATGTGTGTGTGTGTGTCCATCAATCATGGAATACAACGTCTCAGAAGAATAACAATCACAAAAGTCTCCCAAAGTAATAAGAAGTTGCACAGTAGATGTAAATAAGTCACTTCATATCAACAAGGTCTTATGCACAATAAATAATAATGAGAAAATCAAAGACATATATAATCCCAAAAGAAGGTAGGCTGGTCACACAGTAAGAGTTGTGCTTATAAAAGACAGCTACCCTTTCATATCAACAAAATATTAAAGACCTAGAGGAAAGTCTCCAGCATGATGGGTTGATCGTCTATGGAGTATTTATGAAAGGACAAGGATAAGCACTGCACAGCTTAAAACAAAGAACCTACACGAATACAATGGTATCTTGTCTCTGCCACTCAAGCAAAGTCAAAATCTTTTTAGCCATAATCTCTTTCCTCATCTATAAAATGAAGGATTACACTATATGCCTCTAGGGTTTCAACCTCAATCTTTGACCTTATAAACCAATGAGATTACGTTTCACTATCTTTCCTTTTTTAATTAAATTTTTTTCCAATTGCATGTAAAGAAAAATTTAAATATTCATTTTTTTAAAACTCAATATGTACAAAACCACTCATTATTCTTTTCCCCACTAAATAACTCCGCCTGCCTCCTACCTTCTTTATTATTGCAGAGGATGACATCTTTGTCCCAGTCCCTCAGGCTTGCCACCTATAAGTCATCCAGGATTCCTCACTATCTCCCATCCCCCCATATCCAAATCTGTTGCCAAGGCAGATTTCACCTTTGTAATAACTCCCAATTATGTCCCCTTTTCTCCTCTGACGTTGCCACTAGTAGGACAGGTTCTCATCATGCTATATTTGCATTACTGCAACAGTCTGGTAAGGGAAAGTAAGTCTTTCCCTACTCCAATCCATCCTCCACTCAGCCACTAAAATGATTTTCCTAAAGTGCAGGTCCTCTTCAGTTGCTCCTTAACTCAATAAACTCCAGTGGTTTCCTATTGCCTCTAGAAGCACCCAAACACTATGGTATCCAAAGCCCTGCATAACCTAGTTCCCTCCTATATTTTCAGTCTTCTTACACCTTACTCTTCAACATATACTTTGATCTCAGTGACACTGACATTCCATCTCTTGGCTCGGGGAATTTTCTCTGGCTGTCTTCTGTGACTACAATGTTCTCCTTTCTCTGCTCTGATTACAGATCTCCCCCCCTCCCCCCTCCCCCGCCGGCTTTCTTTAAATCTCAACTAAAATTCCACTTTCTACAGGAAGACTTCTCCAATCCCTCTTAATTCTAGTGTCTTCTCTCTGTTAATTATTTCCTATTTAGGTTGTATGTAATTTGCTTCATATATATTTATTTGCATGTTGTGTCCTTCTAATGTAAACTCATTGAGGGCAGGAACTGTCTTTTGCCTCTATCCACAGCACTTAACACAATCCCTAATGAGAAAAATGATTACTTTTCTGCTACTAATAACTAAATTAGGACTGAGGTTTTTTTCCTCTCTATTTCGTCACTCTGGTTCCAGTCCCCATAGGTCAGTCAGTCTCTAAAGGGCAGGGCTAATGATGAGATGGGCCTAACCCTCCAGGAACATTCTCCTCCAACTTGGGCAGCACCTCACCACCCAACTAGGAGAGATTATTTCTAACCAAAGCGTAAAGAGAATATAATCTAGGTGAATTGCAGCTCCCAAAGTATTAGGCTCACGCCCTAGAAACCCCGCTCCATTGTTCAACTTGACTAATCTGAGTCGAGATGGATTCCTGTGTCCTGATAGCTGGAGGAAACCGAGTTTCATGATCAAGTCCCATTTTCAGCAGGAAGAACTGAAGACTTTTAGCCCACCTCCTCATTAGAAAATGTCCACGCATTCATTAATTGTTCATGAATCAGGATTAATTTTCGGCTGTCAGGGGCACTTCCTTTTCCAAAGGTATTTAAGCATAAAAGGAATCTCCATGACTTGGTCTTTGGTTATGGAGAGAGGCCAACGCCCAATCAACTTAACCATTATTTGCTAACCTAATTAATTATTAATTACCCAGAAATTGTCTCTCATATTTTACATTCATCATGCAAATAAATGTTTACTAATTGAATGATAGGCCCTTTAAAATACTGCTGAATTGAACTGACTATAAATGTAGTAAAAATATTAAGTTTTACCTGATTTTGATGAAAATAGTTTCACAAAAATGAAGACTTTCCCAGCAAATCAAAATAACCAAGCAAAGCATTAGGACTTAAATGAGATATTTTGTATTTCTGCTGATGATATGACAGAGGTTGAGTGATCAATTTGCTTTCTTGTGCCATAAAAAAATCTAGATGAGATGCTAGGTCACAGCAATCTGGAACCACCACACCAAACTAAAAATATGGTCCACGATTTAAATTTTCAAAAAAAGTCTTCTTCATAGCCTAACCCCAACCTACCCTTCCAGCCTTATTATACATTTATATATTTTTCTCTGAAACTGGCATTCTTAGTCTTTGTACACAGTAATTCATTTCTAATCGCCATACTTTTGAATTGTGTGGAATGCCCTTCCTCTTCATCTCTGCCTTTTAGAATCCATCACCTACTACAAAACTCAGCTCATATGCCACTGTCTATACAAAACCTTTCCTTATCCTACCAGCTACTAGTACCCTTTCTCTAGCATCATCTTTTATCTGTTTTTTTTACATAACTTTATATTTTTCTCCTAACACAAAGTAAGCTCCTTGAGGGCAGAAACTGTTTTACTTCTGTCTTTATATGCTCTGTGCCTAGCACATTGGGGATTGACACAAATGTGTGACATCCTCTAAAAGATTCAGTCACCCCTGTACTGAACACAATTGTAGACATAATCTAACCTCACATATCTATGAATTATAATGTTGATTCCTCTGACACATAAAGTATTCTTACTTTCCATAATACTTGTTATAATGGACTCTATTATTTGGCCAATGGCCAGTAAAAGTACATTAAATATCTCACTTCTGGAACAGGTGAGTTTGCCATCTTCAAGTATTTCTTTTCTTTCACAGATAAACATAAAACATATGTGTGCACAAACATTCCAATGATGGGAAGTAGTGGGGTCATTAATTGAAAAGAAAAATCATCTCATTTTTCTTAGGTCTCAGTGAAAGAATGTGGCATGCACAAGGACGCTCTTAGCCGTTTCAGACAAGTTTTTTCCAAATGACAGATAATGACCACATAATTTTACCTAAAAGAGAACCTCGAATGCCCATTTCTTATTCCATTAGATAGGCTCGAGAACTTAGGTCTATCTAGTGACTATCTTTAGGGACTCCCTGTTTCTTAAACATCAATGACTAGTCGACTTGGCTAAATTACTGAGCTGAAATCAACCTTTTAAAATCCATCTATCCACTGATACCAGTATAAATTCTAGTTAAAATAAAGTCTAATCACTCAACTACATAACAACCTGCCAAAGTAAAACCCCAAATACACCTCATGTGAGCCCTACCATGTCTTGAAATTCTACAAATGTCTAGAGGTATGGCTTCAAATTTCTATGCCATCTTATTTGCCTTTGTCTGTACTGTACCCAAGCTCATCAATATCCTTCATAAAAACTGGGAACCTGAACTGAACACAATACTCCAGATATAGTCTGACTAAGTATTATGAGTGAGCTTTTGCTGACCAGTGCTTTCTGATACAGGCTGTAAAATCTGTCTTAAAATTTAAAGTGCCTTTCAAGTAGGAACTTCTGCTCAAAAAAGTAAAGGTTAATGATGGATCAAGTCCCAGGTAAAAGTGAATTAATTTTTTACTTATTAATATGGAAATTGCAGTGTGACCCACATTTTGAGGAAAGTTTTACTTGCTTAATAAATTCCTTTGATATCTATCACAACCACATTTAACCTCTTAGCTTGCCTCTGACAAGTTCAAGCATTTTAATATCCTTCTTCAGAAGTCTTACAAAAGAGGCTTTGGTGTTTCTTTTCTAAGGTACAATAGCTTCTTCAAAGTTGTTCTTGAGACAGTTAAGAAAAACTTCACTGGACTGGCTGCCTGCCCTCTGGTAAGAGCTGCTTCTTAAAGATGCTGAGTATGTGCCAAAACTGAACTGTTCTCTAGCCATACCATGAGTTCAGAAAAACTGGTTCACAAACTCAGTCAAGTGTATGCTAACCGATCAGCAGTATCTAAACTCAGGGATAACAGAATACAAACTACAGAGCAAGGATGATTTCATTTTTGCATATGTACTGAATTTTTGCACTGTATTCCCCAAAATACAGTCAGTACTGAATAAATTATTGTTGATTATGCGTATGAGTAATAATTAAGCAAGAATGGGCACAAATATGGCAATCCTTAAAGTAGTCTGTTACCCCAGAATTATTTTGTAAATTTGAATGTAAGTAAAATATTTATACACTATAAACTACGCTGATGAACTGTGCCAGAAGTGAGGTATTTCTCTCTAGAAACAAGAATAAGTAAACTGAAGATCACCATGTTGAAAAGTTTCTGTTGTCCCTTCCCCGAAACATAATAAAATGGTCCTTTCCCAAATAGGTCAGGGATCGTATAAGTTTGAACTTATCATGACTATGTGTTTTCTGCATATAAAGTACCTATGGGAAATAGTTCATATTTAAAAGCCCACTTGGCCCAGGGAGATTCTTTCTCTCTATGTCAAATGATAATATTTCTCTCCTACCCTGTTTTGAAACATACAGCCATCATAAGCTAGCTATTTAGTGACTTGTAAATTGTAATCATGCACATTTTGTTTCATAACAATATAAAGCACAAAAAGCAACAGACGAAAATTATTCAAAGAAAATATTTTTCTTGACTTCTCAATTATTGTTTTCTGTGATCATCATAAAAGCTTTCTCCACATATCTGAGTTGTTGGAGTATATTTTACCTAATCCTATTTAGTAAACTCCAGTGGTTCCCTACTTCCTCTAAGATAAAGAAAAAGCTCCTCTATATTGCTTTTAAAATGCTTCATCATCTGTCCTCCGCTGATCTTTCAAACCTCATTACACATTAGTCTCCTCACATCCTATGGTCTAGTCCAACTGGCCTCCTCCCTATTCATGTTACTCTTCCTTCTAGCTCTATGTCCTTGCACTGCATGGTACGGACTCCTCTGTCTGTCTGTCTGTCTGTCTCTCTCTCTCTGTCTCACCACCCAGAATCATCTTGCATCACTTGCTAAATGAAGCTCTTCCTGATACCAACTGTTAATGTTCTTTTCTCCCTAATGACTTTCTATTTACTTACATGAGTATATACTGTTTCCAACAGAACGTACACTAGAGAAAAGGATAGTTTCGTTTTTGTATCTGTATTACATTTTTATTTTTTCATTGTAACCTCAAACATACAGTATATATATTATCATATATATTATATATAAATAGTAACTATTATAAGAGGAGGCATAACAGTAAACATGGCAATCCTGAAAGTAGTCTGATACTAGAATGATTTTATAAATTTTACTATAAATAAGATTAAAGTGATAATATGCAGTTTCTGATAGAGCTAAAAATAAACAAAAATGTTATTTTTCATTAGTATGGTCTATTATTCTCAATCTAAAGTTTAAATTTTTTACTCCAAAGTACAAAGAACCAAACTAATGTGGCTGGTTAAATAAAGGATTTCTGAAAGACACCCAAGAATTAAGAAATCAATGACAACTTTCACCTTAACCAGAATCACCTGAAAACCTTAAAAAGGTGTTATAAATCTATATATGTGGTTACTACACAGAACCAAAGAATGATAGAACCAGAAGAACCCTTACATTAGAGAGTCCCGATCTGATGACTGCGCAATTACTGAAAGAGGTCCACAAATCTCTAAACAAAACTTGTCTGCTGGAAAATAAGTGTCTTGTAAATATGCATATTACAATTTTTTTCAAAAATATGTGGGTGTTACTCTAATTAATAAAATTTAAATTGATTTAAAAGCATTCCTGAATTCAGACTAAAAAAGAAATTTAACCTATTACGTTCATTCAAGACATCATTGCTAATAGCTTTTTAGTTTAACTTGACTATAAATTGTGGATAAAAATCTTAACTTAATTTTAATTATTAAGCTTCAGGTTTTTTTTCCTTTGAGGAAGAAAACCACTATATTTAGTCTGCATTTAAACATACTGTAGATTCCACTGTCATTAGACCCACAACGCAACCTTTAGAAAAAAGTTAGTCTAAAATCATTTTTACTGTCTAAAAAGGCAGCATAAAAGCAACAGGAACTAAATTCCTCACATAACAAGATATAAAGTGAATTACAGAAGTTGAAATGATATTAAAATTCATTAGGAAAGGTCATTATTACTACACCACAAACAGGTATTTTTAACAACATTATTACTGGGTTTTTAGCCCAGGTCCACTTGTTATTTGCATTTGCATATGCATAATGAAGTAAAAATAGCACATAATGGGAAATGCATCACAAAGTGACACATGACACTTTCTGCCAACATCACTGAATACTTTCAAGGATCTAATTTAATTTAAAGTATTTCGAGATGCCAGGAGTTCTAGTACAAGGAACATGTAAACATAAAAAATAACAATATAAATACAGTAGCATTTCAATTTTGCTTCTGCTAAGCAATTACTAAAATCTAGAAAAATAAAACTCAGCTGGAAGAGAAAATGCACAAGTATAAAAGTGGTTATCAATTATTACCACTGTCAAAAACAGCCAGCACCCTGTTTTATATTCCTAAAACCATTTCTTTGGATTTCTGGCATTTGGTCATGGCTCACCTCTTTATCCATACTTTCTAAATCCTCTTTACAAAGTGTGTATAGCGGCATTGTCTCAGACATACTTGGCTGTCGTTTTCTTCTGGATGGACCAGGCTGCTCGTCTTCATCTTGAGTGGCTGGCAATTCTTCATCAAACATCTGTTGTTGATGTGGTTGAACAACTCTGAAAAAATTTCACAGGTCCCGTATGAGGAAATATTGTTTGAAGTACATCATTTCAGAAATGAATCAGATTCTTGACTCTTGGGAGTTCACAAACACAGAAACACCAATACAGGGAAATAATTTAGTGTAGTAAAAAATCTGTAAGGTTTCAAAGCACTTTGGTTGCTTTCCCTTCATTATTTATTAGTAATTCTGCTTACAAAAAAATGATCCATGAAACTTCACTAAAACAGATCCTACCTTAAAAAAACAAGACACAACAAAAAAATCTTACGAAGGCTAGGACCTGTTTAAATTCTGTCTTTGTACTTGTCACTTAGGTGACTTTGGGCAAATCACTTAACCTCTACAGACTTCAGTTTTCTATGCAAAATAAGAGAATTGTACTAGATTACCTCAAAGGTCCCTCACTGCTCTAAGACCATGACTCATAATCAAAACAACAAACCTTCCTCTTCAAAAAAACACACAGCTCTACAGAATCAATGATCCAACAAAACAGTTTTTGACGTTTGCTTTTGTTCAAGTTGAAGGATAATTATCTTACACTGTTTTTTCCCTCATCATCACAAATTGTATGAGTTTAAAGAAGAAATAACTAGTCAACTCAGTTTAAAAATAATGTTAGGTGATCTACATTTAAAATAAAAACACCCAAATCCTGAGTAGTACCCACTGTCCAATCAGCGTTCAGGGGGAATATTTCTATTTTCAACTTAGTGATTTATTTGCTCCCTGGATATTCTATACAAAAAGCGATCTTTAGCCTATCAAGATGCCACGTGGTGAGTATGGTAAAGTATTAAGTAAGATTCACTTTTATTTCCAAGACCAGTAATAACTATTAAAAAAAAAGATCACTCTGAAGTCCAAAGAGCTCCTAAGAATAGTAAATTAAATGATTAAGTTGATGCAGAAAAACTGCACAGGTATATACTATTTAGCTGTTGTTCAATAGTTTTTTACTCGTATCTGACTCTGTGACCCCACTTGGAGTTTTCTTGGCAAAGAAATTGGAGTCATTTGCCATTTCCTTCTCCAGGTCATTTTAAAGATAAGGAAACTGAGGTAAACAGGATTAGGTGACTTGCCCAGGGTCATACAGCTAATAAAAGTCTGAGGCCAGATATGAATTCAGAAAGATGAATCTTCCTAACTTCAGCCTTGGCATTTTATTCATTGCACCACCTATCTGTTCCCTTGGATCCATTTCAAATAATTTAACAGAATACTAGTCGCAAAAGCAGGGGCTAGTAAAATTAATATCTTAGCTAGCAGAATTTCTATAACACAAGCTTAAGTACCAGCAGTCAAACTGGTTTATGATGTACTATATTTACAACTACCCAGAATTCTGTGATAAGAAGCTGGTCTCCAGCTTTATTTAACCTAGTTTGGGGAAAGTACACAATCTAGTGATATTGCTCAGTTGACAGTTTTCCTAAAGAGGGAATAAATTTCCCACCTACAGCAGGTTGAACACTTGGATGAAAACAATTAAAGGATTGTGAATAGTAGTGAATTGTTGAAAAAAGAACTCTGAAAATGGAAGTAACAAGAGCTGATCAATGAATAAACATTCGTTAAGCACCTACTATGTGCCAGACACTGTAATGAGCACTGATAATTTACCCCAAGAACCTACAGATTTTAAGATGTCTCTCCTTCTGCAGTTACTTCTGCCCTAAAGCTTTTTAGTTCTACATAAGCTCTTGTCTCCTCCACCCAGTGAGTGACCCTTCATGGAGAAAAGATTCTTCACTCTTCTGCCATTAAAGTGCAATGTGGTTTAAGAGGAGTCCATTTACTGGGGTTTCTTCCATTTAGTTCGAATAAACACAGATTAAGTAAAGCACCCCACGTGGAGTCTCCACTTGGGTTTCCATAACACTACCCTCTCTTGATTCTCTTCTCACCTGAGTTTGTAAGAAATTTCACCTCTTTCCACATCTCCAATTTCATGTAATTTCATGATTCCAGAAGAAGGTAACCGTTATCCCTGTCCCTCTATTTGTGTGTGTGTGTGTGTGCGTGCGTATGTAAGGCACTGGGGCGTGGGGGTGCTGTTAGGAACTTGGAAGCAACATTGATGCCATCTGGACTGCAAGGATGGGAACATTATTTTTCTAGGCTATTTAGATGCAATCATCCTGCAGACAGCTTGTGCATCTCTTCTGCTGTCTTAGATAAAAGGGAAATGTATGGAAAGATGATCTTTTCCTAGAATCAGTAATAAGGAGAATTCATATTTAAAATGTAGGTTCAGAGTGTAGAACTGTCATTAAAAATTCTTTCCTCAATAAAACTTAACCGAAATTCTTGAATAATGAAAATAGGAGCCAATAAAGTGATTTAAAAAAAAGGGGGGGGGGGATCAAGTTCTAGGGCTTTGTATTTAAATGAACCATATTTTGCAAAAGCTTTCAACCACCACATGATACAGGGAGTTTTGTGCTCTTATATAATCTGAGTCCCAAGACAACCCAATGAAGAAAGTAGCACAGGTACTATAATTTAGTTGTGTCTTAGAGATGAGAAAACTGAAGCTCAGAGAGGTGAAGAGACTGGCTGCAGGTCACAGAGCTACTAAGTTCCAGAGAGAAACAGCTTTGAGAATAAGTCTAGTATTTATTTGTCATGAAAAGTCAAATGAAAAAACTGTTGGGAGGAGGCAAAACTCTAAAGCCAAATTTCACGCAGGTCACCACCCTAACCAGATCAAGATGGAACTGAAAAATAACAATAAAAATACCCCAAATAATAAGAGTAGATAGACTTTAGAGATTCATGAAAAGTATGTTGATAAAACAAATAAAAACAAACCCCAAACCCACAGGTAACATTCAATTTTAAAATTAGGTCAATATATGACTGCAGGGAGACATCCTTATGTATGGGTTGACATCCTTCCTTTCAGTGGAATTTGATAGGGACTACTTAATGTAACAGGTAAAGGAATGAATAGAAAACAACAGCATAATTATTAAGCACTTATATGTGCCAAGCACTGTGATAAGCAATGGGTACAAATAAAAAAATGAGAATATTCTCACTGACCTCATACTCTAATTGGGGGAGACAGCACATAAGGTCAGATGGAAAAAGCCTGGAAATCCTAGGAGTTCAGTGGTGGTGCAGACGGCAAGGTCAAGAAATCCTTGTTACATAAGTAAATCAGGAGAGACAGAGACAGACAGAGAGACAGAAAGCCCTGTAGGGCACAGAGGCAGGGGAGATGCTAAAAACTAGAGGGTCTTGGAAAACAAGTGGCAGATGTTAAGACCTAGGAGTCAGTCCTTTATCTCACTGAAAGGAATGGAGTTGTTGATTACCACTTCCAACCCTTGTAAGTAGTCAAGAAGTCCTGGGAAAAGTGTAGGTGCCCCTGCTCCCATGGTAATGAGAAGTGAGGGATATCACTGAGTTGTCTGGCCAATCTGGATGAGTCCTAGCATGGCCTAGGGCCAAACAGGTAAAAATACAAGGAAAATTACATAAATAGAGAGGCGAGAGGAAACTTATATGACATGGAAAATAATCGTGAAATATAGCACTCTGCTGCTGTTCAGAGAACTTTTACAACTCTTGGTTCTTAGAACAACCCTCTGGGTTAGGCACCCCTATTTGGATGATGTAGAAACCATGGTTCAATGTACCGATTTGTTTTGATTGACTTTACTTATCTGTTACAGTAGAGGGTTCACTAGGAAGAGAAAAGGGAGGGGGAGAAAACTGGAAAAAAAAAACAAAACGTAACAAAAAACTTCAGAGAGAAACAAATAGCAATTTTGTTTCACTGCAAAACTGAATACTTAAAAATAGAAATTATATCTCAGAGAAACCAAGGTCTTTGCCAAAGGATTCTTAGCCAATAAGCAGAACCAGAACTATAAGCTGGGTTTTCTTCCTCCTGTATTGTTTTTCCTGCTACCTCATGAACAATGAACTCATAATTAACTGTGACAGCAAAGAGTTACAGGCTTCAGGCTAACAGTTTAAAAAATGATCAACATACTTTTCATGAATCTCTAAAGTCTATCTACTCTTACTTTCTAATGACTAAGTGACATTAGGGATATAACTTTGATTAGGCCTGTTCCATCCAGTTTTCTACTCAAAAGGTATGCTACCATTTAGAGACAGGTATATTATACTGGGAAATTATCACGTTTTCTGTTACAAGTAGTTTCTTGAAAGTCACTCTCCATAATGGTACATTAATATGCATTAATAATATAATAATATACAGTTATATACTATACATTAATATGGAATAATATTCTATACATTTTTCTACTTTAGAATTTTTTTAACTAGCATTTGCTATACTATAAACGAAGTTTGTTTCCACTTGTTAACTGCTCCTAGAATACAGAAAATTACATGTGAATATATTAAAACCTGAAAACTTTTAGCCTCGAAAGAAGCTACAGCATGGAATTTGGTCATGAAAGCAGCTGCCTAGTTGGAATAACTCCTAAGTGTCCTATGTAGGCTACCTCCCACTAATTATTTTTTTCACTACATTTCCACTTGTAATCAACAAGTGACTTGTTGATTACAAGTATAACAAGCACATACGAAAATTGAAATCAGAGAAATATAATACACAATATTATTAAAGTTGAGATTACAGAATTGAAGAGTAGTAGTTTTTATTGTTTTCCATATACAAATAGCTAGACTAAGCATACAAAATAAAACTTTTACTTTAATGAATAGATGACATTGATCTGATACAAAGTACTAGTCTGAACATTACAGGTCTGTTCTCATACTGCAATCAAAATACAGACTGCTTGAACATAAAACTTGTACTCTTGAGAAGGAAAACATTTTTCTTAAAATTCTATTTACTTTTTGCATGTGTTTAGCAATCTCCTTTTTTTCCCATAGAGTATAAAAATAAACTTTAGAGTCAGTTATCACAAATGCCAAATCATCAAACTTGTGCCATGAATGAAGAAACATTTCACATGACATGAAGTCTCCTGACATTTGATTAAATTCATCACTACTATGTAGTCTTCTGATAAAATATTTTTAACTAGAGTCTTCAGCAGATGATATTTTGGTAAATAATTTTTTTTAAGTTGATCATAAAACTAATTATATCTCCAACCTTAAATAACAAATTAGGTTTGTCCAATTGCATTTATGATAATTAATATGAATATGACTAAGAAGAGAATTAGTAGGGTGATGGGTAACAGTGGGTGGGTCAGATTTTTGGTAATTTAACATGACTATAAGCCCATCTGAATAACATATAGAAATATACTAAGTATAGAAAACATATCGCCTTGAAAGGAGCTACATCATGGTATTTGGTCAGGATCTTTGCTCGAAAAGAAATTATAACCTTCTCCTTTATCAATTTAGAAAGAAATTTTTCTGAAAAACATCCGTGTTTGCTTTCTGAGAATGAAGCACATATGTTATTATTATTAACAAAAACTTAAAAACATAACATTTTATGTTCATTTAGATGTGGTCGGCCACAAAAGAGTAATAAACAAATTTAAAACCATAGAACCTCAAACCACCCTTCAAGAAATCCAAGGAACACTTAACATTTTATTAAACATGATCTGAAATCGTTAAAGCAAAAAACAGCAATTCCCACCTGTTAGAAATTGTCTCCTCCTTTCCTGAATGGAAGACATGATTACTAGTGAAAAAAGGGTCTACATACAATGTAAAAATAATTATTTTAACTGCTACATGTCATGAGTAACTAACAGATTAATAGGTAACTCATAGAACACTGAACTGATGGAAAAGAAAAATCAGTATCTTTCATTCCTTTAAAAAGCATTCAAACTACTGACTAGAGAAATGTAAACTAAAACAACTTTGAGGTACCACCTCACATTTACTACATTGGCTAATATGAAAGAAAAAGGAAATGACAAATGCTGGCGGAGATGTGGAAAAACTGAGACACTAATGCACTGCTGGTGGAGTTGTGTACTAGTCCAGCTATTCTGGAGGACAACATGGAGCTATACCCAACGGGTTATAAAACTACACACACTCTGACCTAGCAACATCACTATCGGGTCTGTATCTCAAAGAGATCAAAAAAGAAAAAGAGGAAAGGGCTTATTTGTACAAAAAATACTGACAGCAGCTGTTTTTGTGGTGACAAAGAATTGGAAATTGAAGGGCTGTCCATCAACTGGCAGATAAATGAACAAACTGTATATGACAGTGACAGAAAACTATTGCATTATAAGAAAGCACAAGCAGGATGGTTTCAGAGAAATCTGGGAAAAATTACATGAACTGATGCAAAGTGAAGTGAGCAGAACCAGGAGAATATTATACACAGTAAAAGCAATATTGTAAGGATGATCACCTGTGAAAGACTTAGCCACCATGATTAAGACAGTGATCCAAGGTAATTCTAAAGAACCCATGAAGAAAAAGGCTGTTCACCTCCAGAGAGAGAACTGATGAACTCCAAATACAAATTCAAGTATACTTTTTTAACTTTTTTTATTGTTTTATTTTATTAGTTTTTTTTATTTTTACAACATGGCTGATATGAAAAGGTCTACTATGACCACACATGTATAACAGAAAACAAAGTGTTTGTCTTAAGGGGATTGGGATGAGAATAGGGGGGATATGAGGGTAGAAGAAAATTTGGAACTCAAAATTATTTAAAATGATTGTTAAAATGTTTTACATGTAGTTGGGAAATATTTAATGAAATAAATAATAATTTACAAAATAAAGCACATTCAGCATCATCAACTGGATCAATTCATATAAAACCACCTTGGACAAGCTGAGAGCAAAATGGAATATGACGAAGCAACACAGTTTTTATTACATTAGCTTTAAGCCTTTGTACTTCACTAAAAGTAATAATGTTATAGTGATATAAAATTACAGAGCAGTCCCATTACCTAAAGGAAAAATAGAGATTATAAACAAGTAATCTGGGTATTACAAGTAAAATTATTTTTCTTCAAATTCCTTCTAAATGCACTTGCTCTGAATTCTTCTCTACATTTAAATTTTCTGTCCAATATAATTTTCTAGCAGGTAGAATTCTTTTGTAGTTTGGCATGGGATAAATTAGGAACCCTACAGTCTTTGGATTATCATAAAGAAAAACTATGTATACACAGAGAGACATTCGTAACAATCCTAAGCAAGAACCAATTGTACTAATATTGTCATTGAAATGGGCTTCTCATTATAATTTGAGTGCATAAATATCACATAAAATAAAAGTAAAGGACAATGAGAAACAGATGGAGTTGTGATATGTAATAGACAGAATCCTCACACTGATGTGATCATGATTCACTGAAGCATCCATCAGGAAAGAGCAAATACAATATTTTCTGTTTCATACACTGAGAGTGAAATTAGGCTGACTCAAACCTTCCACAAAAGCACTACTACCACTATTATATCATAAAAGTCTGTGGTCTGAGATTTAAAAAAAACAGTGATGTAGAAGTGAACTGTCAATTAACTGGAAATTTAGACCATGTTATCTCTTTACTTTGTTTTGCCAGGAGGCCCTAATGAGAAGCTGTGCTGAGGGATCAATCAATCATTAAAAATTTTCAAATTAAAAGTGCCTACTATGTTCTAAGCACTGTTGTAAGATGCCAGACTCTGAGAAATTTACAGAAAAATGTTTTTCATTGTACAACCTAGGCCATAAGAGCAGGCTCCTATCTCTATGAGTACAAATCCAATAAATTTGCTATGTCACCCATTAGCAAAGTCAGGCTCTTCCCTCTTTGCCCCCGCCCCCCAACCAATCAGTTAAAATGCTCCAGGATCCCAAAGCATTTATGTGGGAGCAGAGATAACATACTACCTTAGACCCACTAGGAAGCAAGAAAAGTGGTACAATACCAGAGTTGGGACCTTTCCAATATTAAAAAGTGAAAGGTGAGAAGTCACTTTTTTGCTGTTGCATATCAAAAACTGAATCAACACTATAGGTAACCAATCATCCAAACAATTAGTAGAGCACTGGTTTGAGTTTTAGGTATCGTTATATGTAGCCTTCTGATTTACCAGACTGCTTGAGGCCTCATTTATACAAAATGTGCTTCAGTTCTGACAAATTTTTACATGGAAGTTTTGTGCATGAGTTCTCTCAATTTAGAAACACATGTGATACTAAGTAGTAGGAATTAAAACATACAGGATAGATCACCATCTCTATATCTATCCATCTCTCTTCTTTTAGCCCTACAAACTGAAAACAGAATTAGTTCCATGAGACAGGCAGAGAGCACAGGGGCTTAGAGTCAGATACTTAACCTCAAATCCAGTATTCTTTCTACTCTATCATGTTCTACTCTATCATGCTAGACAACACTAAATGTGAAAATAGCACAAAGCCTGAGTTGCAGGAAATCCTCAACAAATGTTTATTGTTTGACTACTCTCTACCACACTGGAGTAATAATTCAAATTAACATCTCACTAAAGACAGTAGTAATCTTAAAAACCAGAAAATGATGCAGCTTGCTGTAAATCAAACTTGCAAACTTGTAAATGAAACCCAAATTAAAAAGATGAAATTTATACAATATGTCAAACTCCTTGTACATATTTCAGCCATAATTGTACAAATTTTTCTCATAAAAAACTTCCAATAACTGAAATATTTGCCTCTTTATAACATGTTACTTGAAACTGAACTACTGCTTTTCACATGTAAATTATACACATTTTGGAACAAATCTGCTGTTATCTGCTGCTGTATTATTAGTGCTACGAACACACTGTCTTATTTTTTACTTTATTCAAGTTCAGCATACCATCTGCAAGTCTGTTTTCAGACAACACTTAATTATTTTCTCTCATGTATCTTTGTAATTCTATACTTCATTGCCATTTATTTCCAAGTAGAGCTGAGTGATTCAAATGCTTTTTTTCATTAAGCTGTTACATTTTCCATAACTTTTATGACAATACACCTGGGTTTTGCTCTTGATATTGACCAAAGAAAAACAGAGTTAAAAGCTTATGTTTTTATGCTAGAAATAGTATAATGGATTATTTTTTTAAATCATCTAAACTATACATAATTCAGATTTCACAAATGTCTTAACATGACAATATATAGTACTATAAGAATTACAAATCAGAAGCTAAATTTCAAAAGTATTACATTTTATAAAAACATAATGCTCTTAAGTTGTCAGTATACTTCTATTATTCAAAGTATGAGATACTGAATTAAAGCTCAGGGTCCATATTTTTAAAAAAAAATCATTATAGGGGAAAATGCTCAAAGATCCACATCTCGACATTCCCTCCTCTACTGATGTAGTTTACAACCTAACCCTTAGACTTAAAACTTTTTTAAAATGTTATTTATTATGAACTTAATCAAACAAAAATATTTCAATGCATAAAGAAGAAAAAAGATTTAAAATGCAACAGAAATTTTTAATATCATATGTAATCTTTAAAAACATAATGGAAATTTGTGCTTATGTATATAGACATATATATGAAGTATGTACTAAATTTAAACAAGTGCCAATAAAATTGCTTTGTGTTCCCTTTTGAATTTTTTCTTCTGTGTGTATTTAAATGTTTCACTGATGCTATTTTTTCTTTTCGTTTCTGTAATTATCTATGCAATTCGTAATATATAAATATATAGCATATATAAGTATATAAATTATATATAACTATATAAAAATAGTATATAAAAATAATAAACAAGATAATTTTCATTTTCTTCTTAGAAACAACTTACTACATATACAAATTACATATGCTCAGAATTTTATCTAAATAAAAAGCCCTACATCTTTGCAATATAAAGTGATAATACCTTTTGTTTCTGAAGATATACACATACTCCTTACTGAGTCCCCTTTGTGCTCTTTTGTCCTTAAACAAGTAAATGAGATATGACCTTTCAAAGTCTACTTTTAAGAAACGGTGTCATATTTACCATGGTTCTAGCAGTTGCAATAACTAGGGCAAACCATAAGTATGGTCGTGTGAGAGTCTGGAAGGATTTCCCAAATGCTCTGGGAATGTTATCTTTTGTAGTAGTAATGTTTATAATGGAACAATGTCCATACGAATATTCTCTGATATGAATAATTCTATCTCCTCTCCAATCCACTCTTCATGATGCTGCCTCTGTCATCTTAATGCACAGCTCTGATGCCATTGTTTTATTCAAGATCCTTCAGTGGCTTTTTTCTGAGTCCTAAATAAACTTGGAACGTGGCATTCTAAGCCTTCCTCAGGTTTCCAGTCTTATCTTAGAAATGGCATGGCATAGTAAATGGCATCAGACTTAGAACTGGGAAATATGCTATCAAATTTCACCTCAAGATATTTACTAATGGACAAATCACTTAATCTCTCAGGGACTTCATTTTCTCTTCTTTAAAGTGAGAATCATTTTTTTTCACTACCTATTTCACTTTCCAAACTACATAAATCATAGTATATACTATTTCATTTTCTTCTAAGAAAATTGGACTATTACCAATTTTTAATGTTTGTTTCCCTTACTGTCATGATACTCTATGATATGACCCCAATCTAATGGATTTTATTTCCTACAATGCAACATGTGGCTAGTCTCCAGTCTAATTCAATCCTGTAATCTCGCTGGGTTATGAACAGACTCATACTATTTTCCTTCCTTTAGAATGCTCTCCTTTTTCCTTACTACCCATTGTAATATATCCTATTCTTCAAGGCTCAGCTCCACTATAAACTGAACTTGAATAAATTACTTCAGTCCTCAATAATTTGCCCTTTCTCTTGCAATTCTTGCTTTTCTCACAAATTGATATTTACTTACATATTATCTTACTTTATTTACTTTTTCTTCATATACCCATAGATGGTAGAATCTCTGAGAACAGGGAAACCTTATATGTCTTTCTGTGTCTCCTGTAACACCACAATGATATTATCAAGGAAGTGTTAAGGTCTTCTTAGAAGAACACATTTCTTTCCATCCTGTACTTGTACAAATGATACTTTGAACCTAAATGCAAGACTTATTTTTCAGTTTAGAAAGTTTTCTTGTAAATTTGTTTTATTATCAGCACTCAATATGAGCCAACAGTGTGACTACCATTCAAAAAAATGAAATCTTAGACTGTATTAGTAAAAATGTAATATCTTGAAAAGTCATTCTTACGCTGTAATCTGCGTTCATCAGCCCATATTGTATTGTGTTTTGGAGCCCACAAACACTGACAAATCAGAACATAGAATTTAGATTGGTAAAGGAACTTTGTGATATAGTCTAACGTTCTCATTTTACAGATGAGGAGAAAGTGAAGTCCAAAGATTAACTTGCCTTACGTTACCCACACCCCAACTCCAAATCTAATGTTCCTCTATTACACTATGCTAGAAAGTATATCTGAGAAGGTGGAAATAACTGTTAGATTCTTCAAATATATGAAGGATTGTCATCTCGAAAGTTTTATGCTGTTCAATTTAGACCCCCTGTTACCTTTTGTTTCTGGTCTAGTGGCTTCTAAATCCTCTCCCTATACACAAATAACTGCCCCTTCTAAAATGACCTACACACCATTGCAAGAGGAATCTTCTTAATGCATGGGCAATATTCATGTATTTCTCCTGTTTAAATAAGCAAAAACTTTCTTACAGGCCTTCTATAACAGTGGTGTCAAACTCAAATAGAAATGGGGTCACTGGAGGGTGGACTCAAGATGATGAACTTAAGGATCACAATTGCCTTACTTCTCCCCAAACATCTCCTACAAAACGATCACAGAAAATGCCTGATCGAATTCTGAGCTGAAAAGTCAACAAAAAGTCAGAGACATAAGTCACTGTTCCAGCCCAGGATGGCTTAGAGAGACAGAAAGAGTTAGCTGCAAACACCACGGTGGGAGCTGGCTGAAAGACCATTGCACTGGCTGCAGCAGAAGTACTGGAGGCTAAAGCAATAAAAGCACTGGATTATGTCCAATGCATGGGAGCAGGAAGGCAACTTAACAGCTGGTCGGAAAGATTCCACAGGACATCTATGTTGACACTGGGTGAAGGATCTGGTGCCATTTGGCAACTTTGTAATGTATTACCAGTTCTGGGAGGGAATTCCAGAGTAGAGAGGAGTGGTCATAATCAAGAGGGAGCAGGGGCCCTACCTGAATCAGAGGCTAGAGCAAAAGGGAAGTGACCAAACCTCTCCCCAGATCACACTATCTTGGAAGCATTGAAAATCTCTAGGACCCCAGACTGAGGTATAGAAGCTCATGCTGATCATCTGCCCTACAAAAGGAGCACAGTCCAACTCTAATATAAAGATCAAAATCAAATAATTGGCTGAGGAAATGAGAAAACAACAAAAAAGGAACCTAAAAAGTTTCTGTGGTGACAAGGAAGCTCAAGACACAAACCTAAAAGAAGATAACTTAAAATTATCTAAAAGTAAAGTCTCAAAGAAAAATGCAGATTGGACACAAACTCAACAAAAAATTCCAAGAAAAGCTTTTAAAAAAGAGAAAAAAATAAGTCAAATAGAAGTGGTAGAGGAGAAACTGGTAAAAAGAAAAATGAGAGCAATGAAAGAAAATTATGAAAAGTGAATTAACAGCTTGGTTTAAAAAAGAACAAAACTTCAGCACAGATAATAACTTTTAAAAATTAGAATTGCTGAAATAGAAGAAATTCCATGGGAACAAAAAAATAAAAAATAAAAATAAAGTCAAAAGAATGAAAATAAATTGAAGAAAATGTAAACATATTAGAAAAACAAAATAACCTAAAAACTAGGTCAAGAAGAGATAATTTATAAATCATTAAAAAAAATCCATTGTAAAAAAGAGCCTAGACATAAATATATCAAGAAATTAAACAGAAAAAATCCCCAGATCTCACAGAACTAGAGGAGAAAGTAGAAATTGAAAGAATCCACCAATCACCTCATGAAAGAAATCCTAAAACAAAAATTCCCAGGAATACTATAGTCATTTTATATCCAAATCCCAGAGCTCCAAAGTCAAAGTAGAGCAAACAGTCAGAAAAAAATAATTCAAATACTATAGAGTCATAGTCAGGATCAAACAAGCTTTAGTAGCTGCCAGTAACTGGAGGGCTTAGAATATGATATTCTGAAAGGCAAAAAAAACTAGGATTACAACCAAGCAGAATCTACCCAGAAAAACTAAATATAATCTTACAGGGGAAAAAAATGTGTATCTAATGAAATAGAGGACTTTCAAGCATTCTTAATGAAAATACCAGAATTGAATAGAAAATCTGACACTGAAACATAAAACTGACAAGAAGGATAAAAAGGAAACCATGAATGAAAAATCAAAAGGAACTTATTAAGGTTAAAAAGTTTACAATTCTTATATAAGAAGACAATGTATGTAACTCAGACAAGAAATATTGTTGTAAGTCTTACTTTGAGATGACCTCAAAAAAAGAATGGGAAGGGTGAGAATGAGGGAGGCACTGAGAGAAGGAGGAAGAGAGAGAATGGGGAAATTTATCTCCTAAAAGAGGTACACAAGGAAGAGTTTTTAAAATGAAAAGGAAATTAGAAGGAGGGAGAATGGGCAACACTTGAATACTCATCCAAACTGGTTCAAAGAGGGAAAAATGAATACACACATACACACACACACACACACACACACACACACAAAGTTGAGCATAGAAATTCATCGTTGAAATTATAAATATAATTGACCATATCAATAATAAAAAAAAGACTGCATGTTTATATCAATAGATGTAGAAAAAAACATTTGACAAAATACAACACACAAGGAAGGAATCTGGAGAAAAAAAAATTATAGTATATTCTTCTGATAAAGGTCTCATTTCTCAAATACACAAGGACCTGAGCCAAATTTATAAAAACAAGAGCCATTCTGATTGGCAAATGGTACAAGTATATGAATGGGCAGTTTTCAGAAGAAGAAATCAAAGCTATCAATAATCTCATGAAAAAATGCTCTAAATCACTAATAATTAGAGAAATGCCAATTAAAACAACTGTGAGGTACCATCTCATACCTGTCAGATTGGCTAACAAGACAGAAAAGGAAAATGACAAATGCCAGAGAGGATGTGGACAAAATTACACTAATGTACTGCTGATGAAGCTGTGAACTAGCCCAACAATGCAAGAGAACAATTTGGAACTCTGCCCAAAGGGCCATGAAACCGCGCATACCCTATGACTCAGCAATGCCACTGCATCTCAAAGAAGTCAAAGAGAAAAAGGCTTCAATGTACAAAGATAGCCATAGCAGCTTTTTTCTGAAACAACTGGACACTGAGGTGATGTTAATTAGGAAATGACTGAACAAGTTTTTTCTTCTCTTTTTTTTGAGGGGGGGGTGGGGCTCCTCTGAATCTCTTTGTATGGACAAACTTGCCTAAAATATGTATTTGTGTGTATGTGTATGGGTGGCACAATGAATAGACAGCGCTGGGCCTGGAGTCATGAACACCTGATTTCAAATCCAGCCTCAGACACTTACTAGCTGTGTGACCCTACACAAGTCATCACTTAACCCTCTTTGCCCTTAGTTTTTCACCTATAAAATGACTTGGAGAAGGAAATAAGCAAATCACTTCAGTGTCTTTGCCAAGAAAACCCTAAATAGGGTAATGATGAGTTGGACACAATTGAAATGATTGGACAACAACAAAAACAACAACAACATGTACTTAATATACATATATAACATATATAACATCACATTCCCCCCCTCAAATTACCAATTATCCAAAGTTGTTCTAGCAGTTTCTAATCTTTTTCATATGGGGCATATTTTTGTGGTAGTTTTCAATACATTAAAATAACTTTTTTATTTCTTTTGAATTTACTATTCTATCCTTTCCTAACAAATAACACATTTTGTGAAAGTTTCTTCCATGAGATCAAATTTAAGTTATTATTATGAAATAGTAATTCATTTATAGTTTTATGAAAACCTTTCCATGCAACAACCCCGAAGTAGAATACTTGCGCTATCACCCTCATTTTGCAAATGAAGAAACTAAAACTTAAAAAGGCTAAACTGACTTGGTCATGGTCACATTGCTAAGTAACACAGCTGGAACTCAAATCCAGGTTTTCAAATCATCTACCACTCTTTACATTACATTGTACTATATGTGCCAAAGATGCTTTCAGGACTACCAGTTACCATGCACTATCAGAAGAAAATCTAGCATAATTCCTTTTGATTCTAAAACTGTTTAAGAAGCAGCTGTTTATTTTACACACACACACACACACACACACACACACACACTCTCCCTTTATGAGGCAAATCACCCATTACAAACTACCTGTCTTAGTTTGGAAGATTGATCAATACATCTATAACTCAGTCTCATAATATAAACTATTGGGATAGTACAATTCAATTTTTTTTAAAGTACAGAAATTCTACTCAGAGTCTCCCAGTAACACTTCATCTGTCTGGCTAAAATTTTTAATACTTTTTTTTCTCCTCCACTAATTCCTCTTAGTTCCTTCAATTTAGCCAACAAAGAACAAACCTATTCCTTATGTGCCTCTGGTGTATTTTTTAATCTCAACAAAATAAGGAGCCTTCTCTTGTGGATATCCCCTCCAGCAGTGCAGATTGATAACTTAGCTGTAACTTAATAGTCTTAAAGAGTTACTTGAGGTACCTAAAGGTGTTTCACATGGCCTGCCAAGAGCCTTTTTTGTCTTTATCCTTCTTGACCACTCTATGGCTTTTAATACTACTGACTAGTACCTTTCTTTGATTAATTTTTGTGACACTGCTCATTGGTTATTCTTCTACACATCTGACCTCTCTTTTGCTGGATCATCTTCCCATCCACTGGCTCTGGCTGCTCCTCTGCTATTTCATTCTGGGACCTGTCTACTCTGTAATTGCTCTTTCTTAGTGACCTAATAATTTCCTGTGGAGAACTGAGATCAATCATTATCTTTATAGAGGTGACTCTCAACCCTAACCCCTCTGAACTACACTATAATATTACTAATTGTCAGCTGAACATCTCCACCGGAAGTCCCAAAGCCATCTCAAATTCAATACAACCTTTGAAAAATGGAACCCCAAATCCTACCCTCTTCAAAACTTCCCCACCATTGATGGAACCACTCTTAGAAACTTGCTGCACTCTCTGCTTGAAATTGGTTAATTCTAGACTGATTTATTAACCTTTCTGCTAATAAACCTAAGCTTACTTCATCTAAAAACAAATCTTTCATCAGAAGAAGTAGAACTTAGAACCTTTGAAATAGAGAACTGAGAGTTCAATTGACTCATTAAAACAGAAGCCTCCTTTACAATACTGCTGGGGAAAAAAAAAGATCATTCAGCCACTTCTCAAAGTACCACCTGCCATTTTGGGATAGTTTTAATCATTAAGAAATTATTGCTTATGGAAGCAAAAATTATATTCCTATAGCCTTCTCATAAAATTTAATTAACATTTATTTAATACCTACTTACGTCTAAGTCACTGTCCTAGGTTCTTAAGATACATAAGGAAAAACAGTTCCTGCCATCCAGAAGCTGAACTCTTCAAATATTTGAAAAAAAAAAATCACCTCTAATCCTCCTTCACCACTCTAGTCCTCCACCTCTGGTACACTTCAGTTTATCAACAGATTAAGATAACTGGTTTTATCAACATAGTGAACTCTAGGTGTGAAACTTTCTCAATCAATACAAATCACAAACCAGTCTGTGATCTAGTAAATAAATCCTAAAGATTACTGAAAGTACTTATTTACACAGAGGATGGATTTGAATTCAGTTCAGTATGTTTGTAACAAGAATTTATGAAGTGCTTATAATGTGCTAGGCACTATGCAAAGGCCGGGCATACAAAGAAAGGTAGAAACAGTCTCTGATCTTAAGCAGCTAATATTCTACATGAGGGAGAAAACATGTAACTAACTAGACACCTAGATGATATAAAAAAGATATAAAGCAATATGATGGGAAGAAATTAACAGCTGGGCATAAGTCCTGTTGCAGAAAGTGGGATCTGAGTTCAATCATGAAAAGAAGTCAGGAAAATTGAGAGAGGGACAGCAGCAAAACATTCTAAACATGAAGAAAGCCAGTGATAAGGTACAAAGATGGGAGATGGAATACTAACCTAAAAAATTAGCAAATAATCAAGTATAGCTGATTTGTATTGTATGTGAAAGGAAATTAAGTGTAAGACTAGAAAGGTAGGAAAGAATCAGTTTATAAAGAGCTTTAAATGATAGAGGTCTCTGCATGTGACTCTGGAAATGACAGGTTCTTGAGCTCACTGAACAGAGGATGACATGGCAAGACTTTCACTTTAGGAAAATCGTTTTGGTAGCAAAGTACATTGGGGATTGGAATGAGAAGAGACTTGAGGCAACAGGAAAAATTAAAGGTTACTGCAATACTCTAGGAAGAAGTGGTAAAGGTCTGAACCTTTAGTGTGTAAAGAGAAGGGAATCTATCTGAAAGATGTAATAAAGGTAGATGTGGAAAAGTACTGATCATGCAAGGGGAGTGACAGCAAAAGATCAAGTGTGACAATAAAGTTTAAGGCCTGGAAGTATGGTGGTACTATCAATAATATTATGTAAGTTCAGAAGACGAGAAGACTTGGAGATAAAGATGGTACATTTTGTTTTGGATAGATTGCGTTTAAAGTACCTATAGGACATCATGTTTGAGATGTCCAAAAAGCAGTTGGTAAGCAATAACTGAAGTTAAAAAGAGCCTAGGGCTTATTACTAACAATAATAACAATGGAAAACACCTCCTCCTCATCACCACAGGGATGTGGTGTCAAAGTCTAGCATTCTATCCAAGAGCTCATGCTTTTATGATATAAATATATATATATATTATTTTATAAATAAATATATACATCTTTATCTCCAAGTCTTCTCATCTTCTAAATTTACGTAATATTACTGAAAGTACCACCATACTTCCAGGCCTGGAACTTTATTGTCACACTTGAAAATAAAGCAAATTTACTTTAGTAAATGAAATTTACTTTATTAAATGGAAATAACAGTGCCAAGAAAAAAAGAGATAAGAAACAAAAGCTATAGAAGAAAGACAAGGAAAAGGTATAGTTTGAAACAAAAGATACAAAACCCTGCCCAAGAAAATAATACCTTAAGAATTAGAAATGACAAACAAAATTTAATGATTCCAAGAAACAGTAAGAAATATTAAAAGGAAAAAGATTAAAGAGCCTTAGACAACATATTACAAAAAATTACAAAACTGCACAGATCTCTCAAAATCAAAGAGCAAAGCAGTAATTAAAAGAATCTACCTTCCACCTCCAGAAACTCCAAAATGAACTTCCCAGGATTATTATAGTCAAAATTCAGAATTTGCAGGTAAAGGAAAAAATACTGCAAGCAAACCAGAAGAAAGAATACAGCTACCAAAGAGCCACAGTCAGGATAACACAGGACTTACCAGCCACCAAAATAAAGAAGCAGAAAGCTTGGAATACCACATTCGAGAAGGCAAAAGATCTAGGCTTTTAAAATCAAAAGTAACTTACCCACCAAAATGAGTATAAGCCTGCAGGGGAAAAAACAGACCTTTAATGAAATAAGAGACTTGCAAGTATTCCTGATGAAAAGAACAGAACTGAGTAGAAAATCTGACACATACAAACACAGGAGTCAAGAGATAGATTAAAAGGTAAATGTGAACAAGCAATCTTAAAGGACTAAACAGTGTTAAAGCATTTACATTTTTAAAGGGGATATGACACATATAGCCCCTCAAAGATAATCAGCAGATATTATAGAGAGAGCTGAATTAGACAAGAGAGCCTAGATGTGATTCTGTTATATTTCAATGATTTTAAAGAAAGAATGAAAATGGTAGAGAAGAAGGGAGAGAGGGGAGGTCAGAGGAAGAATGTGGAAAATCAACTCATAAGAGGAATACACAAGTAGAAGGTTATACAACTAGAAAGAAAGAGTTAGGAGGGAGAGAAAGAGGTAAGAATACATATAACATACAGTGTTGGATACAGAAATACACCTTACTCAACAAGGAAATGGGGAGGAAAAGAGTTAAAAGAAAGGAAAACACAAATGTGGTCTTGATACCTAAAGCAGGAAAAGTTAAAACAGAGAAAGAAAACTATAGACCAATTTCCTTAATGAATACTGATGTAAACATTTTAAATAAAGTATTAGCAAGAAGGCAACAGCAATACATCATAGAGATAATACACTATGACTAGGCTGGATTTATAATAGGAATGCAGAGCTGGTTCAATATTAGAAAAACAATGAACATATTAATAACAAAGACAAGAAAAATCTTATTAGTACATAAACAAATGCAGAAAAAGCTTCTGACTCGATACACTACTCATTCCTACTAAAACACTAGAAATCATTGAAAAAAGAAGAGCTCATCTAATAATTATAAGAAATATCTTTTCAAAACTAAGAGCAACCAATAGCTGTAATGGGGACAAGCTGAAAGTCTTTATAGTAATACCACAGGTAAAGCAGACATGTCCATTATCACCATTATTTTCCAATACCATAATTGAAATATTAAATACAGCAATGTGAAAGGGAAACTGATGGAATAAAAACAAAGGTAAGAAAACTACATATTTTGTGCAGTTATATCTTTTGAGAACCCTAGAAAGTTAATTTAGAAAATTATTTCAAACAATTAACAACTCCAGCAAAACTGTAGGATATACAATAAACTTACATAAATCATTCACATTTCTATATCTTCACGTAGCAGAAAGAGATAGAAAGAAAAATTACATTAAAAAAACAAGAATATAAAATACTTGGGACTCTTTACCTGCCAAGACATAGTAATGAACTATATGAATACAACTGCAAAACACTCTTTAAACAAATAAAAACAGATGGAAATAACTGGAAAAATATTAATTGCACATGGGTAGGCTGAGCCAATATAATGAAAATCACAATACTACCAAAATTAATTTACTTATTCAATGTCATGCATGATGAGATAAAAAAACAAACAAAAAAAACCAAACAAACAAACAAAAAACCTAGGGGGGAAGAGTCAAGATGGCTGAGCATGCATTTTCTAGAGGGCTGCTCCCAAGCCTAGTCAAATACCTATAAAAAGATGGCTCTAAACAAATTCTGGAGCTGCAGAACCCACAGAATGATGGAGTGAAGCAATCTCCAGGTCAAGACAGCCTGGAAGGTCATGAGAGAGCATCTATCGCCACACAGAGGGCAGAGCGCAGTACAGTGTAGGCCATGCTGGCGCAGACAGGACCTGAGTAGACCTTGGGAAGACTGACTCTCTCACTCCTGTGGCAGTTTCCAGACTTCAGGACCCCAAAACAGCCAAAGACAAATTGGAAGGTCAGTGGAAAAAGTCTATGGGACCAGTGTGGGAGAGTGGTCCAGTTCCAGCCCCAGGGTCACAGCCTGGGGAGGGGCAGAGCAACCTGATGCAGGCACAGCAGCAGCAGGGGCAGAGACAGCAACTGTTTCTGAAGTTCTAGGACCACAGACTGTAGGAGAACCAAGCCGCTGACAGTACACTCCCTACCTCCACTGGAAGCAGAGAACTACCTTGACAAAGAGCTCAAAAGTCAAGTAAATGGCTGGGGAAATGGCTGGGAATGGCTGGCAAAAACCAGTAAAATAATCAGACTATAGAATCTTTCTTTGGTGACAAGGAAGACCAAAGCATGCAAACAGAAGAAAACAAAGTCAAAGTTCCTTCATCAAAAGACTCCAAGAAAAATATGAATTGGTCTCAGGTCATGAAAGAGCTCAAAAAGGATTTTGAAAATCAAGTAAGAGAAGCAGAGCAAAAATTGGGAAGAGAAATGAGAGTGATGCATGAAAATCATGAAAATCGACTCAACTGCTTAGTAAAGGAGACCCAAAGAAATGCTGAAGAAAATAACGCTTTAAAAAATAGACTAACCCAAAAGCCAATGAGGAGAAGAAATGTCCCAGAATTGGCCAGATGGAAAAAAGCAGAACTAAAAGCTCACTGAAGAAAATAATTCCTTAAAGATCAGAATGGAGTAGATGGAAGATAATAACTTTATGAAAAATCAAGAAATTATAAAACAAAACAGAAGGAATGAAAAAATAGCAGACAATGTGAAATATCTCACTGGAAAAACAACTGACCTGAAAATAGATCCAGGAGAGACAATTTAAAAATTATGGGACTACCTGAAAGCCAGGATCAAAAAAAGAGCCTAGATATCATCTTTCATGAAATTATCAAGGAAAACTTCCCTGATATTCTAGAACCAGAGGGTAAAAGAAATATTGAAAGAATCCACTGATCACCACCTGAAAGAGATCCAAAAAGAAAAACTCCTAGGAATACTGTAGCCAAATTACAGAGTTCCCAGGTCAAGGACAAACTATTACAAGAAGCCAGAAAGAAGTACTGTGGAAATACAATCAGGATAATACAAGATCTAGCAGTTTCAATATTAAGGGATCGCAGGGCCTGGAATATGATATTCCAGAAGTCATCACCTACCCAGCAAAACTGAGTATAATACTTTAGGGGAAAAAAATGGTCATTCAATGAAATAGAGGACTTTTCAAGCATTCCTGATGAAAAGACCAGAGCTGAGTAGAAAATCTGACTTTCAAACACGAGAAGAGAAGAATCAATGAAAATGTAAACGTGAAAGAGAAATCATAAGGGACTTACTAAAGTTGAACTGTTTACATTCCTACATGGAAAGATAATATTTGTAACTCGAGACTTCTCTCAGTATTTGGGTAGTTGGAAGGATTATATACATACAGACAGACACACAGAGGGCACAGGGTGAGCTGAATAGGAAGGGATGATATCTAAAAAAATAAATTCAAGAAGTGAAAGAGGAATATATTGGGAGGAGTAAGGGAGAAATAGAATGGGGCAAATTATCTCTCATAAAAGAGGCAAGAAAATGCTTTTTCAATGGAGGGAGAAAGGAGGGAGATAAGAGGGGAAAAGTGAAGTTTACTTTCATCAGATTTGGCTTAAGGGAGGAATAATATACACACTCAATTTAGTATGAAAATCTATCTTACACTACAGGAAAGTAGGGGAGAAGGGGAGAAGTGGGGTGAGGGGGGTTAAAGGGCAAATGGGAAGAGGGAAATAATTAGAAGTGGAAGGAAAAGGTCAAAAGAGAGAACAGAATTAAATGGGGGGCAGGATAGGATGGAGAGAAATATAGTCTTTCACAACCTGACTTTTATGGAAGTCTTCTACATAACTACACTTGTATAACCTATATTGAATTGTTTGCCTTCTCAGTGGGGATGGGTGGGGAGGGAGGAAGAGAGAGAAGTTGGAAGCCAAAATTTTAAAAAATGAATGTTAAAAATTGATTTTACATGCAACTGGGAAATAAGAAATACAGGTAGTGGGGTATAGAAATCTATCTTTAATAGGGTATAGAAATCTATCTTGCCCTATAAGGAAATAGAGGAGATGGGGATAAGAAAAGAGAGAGATGTGATAGAAGCGAGGGCAGATAGGGGAAAGGGATAATCAGAATGCATGGTGTCTTGAGGTGGGAGAGGGGAGACATGGGGAGAAAATCTGGAACGCAAAATCTTGTGGAAATGAAGGTTGAAAACTAAATATAAATAAACAAATTAAAAAAGAAGGAAAATACTAACAACAAAAATTCATCCTGATGAACCAAAAAGGACAAGAATATCAATGTAAATAATTTAAAATGGGGGTAGGGGGTGGAAGGAAGGGAGCCTGTGAATACTAGATCTAAAACTATCTAACAAAGCCACAATTATTAAATAATTTCATATTGGGTAAGAAACTGAAAGGCTAATTTATGGAACATTTCAGGTACATAACACACAAAAGTAGAAGAATATAATAGTGCCCTACTTTTTGATAAACCCAAAGATCACAGTTACTGGGGCTAGAACTCATTTTCTGACAAGAACCATTGGGAAATAATGGAAAGCAGTTTTTTCTAAGTATAGGATCAACATTTCATACCACATACCAAGACAAATTCTAAGTGGGTATGTGATTTAGACACAAAGGGTGACATATTAAACAAATTAGAGAAGCACAGAAGAAATTACCTGAATATCTAAGGAAAGGGGAAGATTCATACTTAAAAAAAAATAGGGAGAAGTTCATAGGAAATAAAGTGGATACTTTTAATTACATAAAATTTAGAGGTTTTTGCACACACAAAACCAATACAACTAAAGTTAGAAGTAGAAAATTGGTGTAAAATATTTGCAGCAAAATCTCTAATAAAGGTCTCATTTCTAAGATATGTGTATATGTATGTATGTATAGTCAAATTTGTAAGAATAATAGCCATTCATTCCCCAATTGAGAAGTGGTCAAAGGATATGGATTGGCAGTTTTTAGAGGAAGAAATTCAGTTAATAATAGCCATATGAAAAAATGCTCTAAATCACTAAGAACTGGAGAAATACAAATTAGAGTAATTTGAAAATTAGAGAAAAACAACTCTGAAGTATATCACCTCATATCCATCAAATTGGCCAACGTGACAAAAAAGTAAAATAAAAAATGCTAGAAGGGATGTGGAAAAACTGGTACATTAATGTATTGCTGGTGAAGATATGAACCGGTCCAACCATTCTAGATAGCAATGTGGCACTGTGCCCCAAAACCTATTAAACTGTGGATACCCTTTAACCCTGCAACACCACTACTAGTTCTCTGTCTCTAAAGAGATCAAAGAAAGGGAAAAAGATAGCATATGTTCAAAAATATTTATAGTAGCTCTTTTTATGGTAACAAAGAATGGGAAACTAAGGGAGTGCCCATCGATGTGGGAATAGCTAAATGAGTCATGATATATTAATGTCCTGGAATACTGTTCTGCTCTTAGAAATAAGAAAGGGATTGATTCAAAGAAATCTAGGGACACTTATATGAGGTGATTCAAAGAGGTGGGTACAACTAGCATAACAATTTACACAATGACAATATTGTTAAGACAAATAACTTTGAATGATTATGAACTCTGATCAACACAATGACCAGTTATAATTCCAGAGTATAATTCACCAGTATAATCAAGCCATCCTTATGATGAAATATGCTATCCAGCTCCAGATAGAGAAGTGATGAATTCAGAGTGCAGAAGCACACTTTTTTTTTGGCAGTAAGGGAAGGAGGATGATGGCTTACATGGCGAATTTCTGGCTTGACTATACATAATTGTAATGGGTTTTGTTTTTCTTGATTTCTTAATGAATGAGAAAGAGCGAAGTGGAAGGGAGAGAATTAAGACCTGAAAATAAATTTTAATAGTTTATTAAGTCATTATGAAAGATAATAGAACATAACTGTCCAGATATAGTCTGACCAGGTCAAAAGGATAACAGAATGCTCACTTTACTCCATTTGGACGCTATAACTCCTGTGCTGAATGAAGTTTATGATTATGTTAGCTTTTGAGCTGCAGAGACACACTGTTGACCCATTGAGCTGGAAGTCCATCATAGGAGTTTATGCCTATTTTATATGAACTACTTGCTATCTATAGCATCACCCTATCATATAAATGGAAAATGGGATTTATGTGCACAACAACTCATACTATAATTCTAGTTTTCTCTTTTGCTACTTGGGTGACCTTCAGTCCTTCATCTGACTTCCCTGAGCCTCAATTTCCTCATCTATAAAATGAAATGGCTGGACTACATGGTCCCTGAGGTACCACCTTCTAGTTCTAAGCCTATAATATACAATTTCTAATTATCTTTGCTAAATTTAATCTTGTAAGTTTCAATTCACAGTTTAATTCTGTTGCAATCTAAGCTCCTTATTTGGCACTCAATAACAATTTAATGACTGCTGATTACATGTTCATCCCTGGCTACCTTTTTCCCTCAAGCGTTTGAAACTGATGACACAGGTGAAAAAGTCACTAATTTGGGCCAGCAATTATTGAAACTTTACACAATAAAAATAAAACATGAATGCCATCTGGTACAAGTATACTGTCCTTTTCTACTAGTGTCAGAACTCTCATTGCAGGAACAAAAAAGTAACAGGCATTAAGATTTCAAAGGTAAACAATGAGACTAGATTAAATCAAGGTGCTTAATATAAGGAAATTCTTAAATGTTCGAAATAGAAAATTTAAACAAGATCTCAATATGTACTATCAATGTTCAGGTTTTCTTTTAAATCACAAAGAATTTCTAGTAATCCTGAAACAGAGCAAAAAATATTTTTATAATACATGGAATCTCTCCCATACTTTTAATTATTCAGTTTAATTAACCAGTCTTTTTTTTATTACTCACATGGTAAGTAAGAATTACAAATACAGAATAATGTATCTCCCTCACTCCCAACCAAATATTATTTCTACTGTCACACAAAATGTTTCACCTAATAGGGTGAGAAAATAGGAGGAAAAAATACACCATATCAGTCAATATTATTAAGAGTGCACATGAAAAAACATCTGGGATAAAAAAAAAATTCCTTCAATGTACATATTAATATTTCTTGTGGGGTTTTTGCCCCTATTGCCAATATTAAAGCAACTTTATTTCCTAAAGAATACTTTTGTTAAGTAAATGCATACTATATCATTTGCATATTTCTCAAGGATAAAATGGGAAAACAAAAGGATTACAGACAGGAAATAACCTGATTAAAAAAATCATCACAATATTTTAATGTTAATTGGTCCGTACAAAAAAAGAACAAGGGAGATAAAAGATTGCATCCTACTACAATGACTAGCAAAATTCAGCAATGCATTAATCCTATTCAAATAATGGTTATATTTTAAAATGAACAACCACTCAATTATCTCTGGATCCAGTTCAATTTATAAGAATTCATGAAATTCTCAAATTAAAAAAAAAATCGGTACAGTATAGTAAGGCAAATGAAGCTACCACAAGAAAAATCTATTAATATAATTTCCATCCTTCAAAAATCTGAAAAGCGCTTGAAATAATCTTTTTCTTTTCAGCTGTTCTTGCTGAATAGCTGCCATGTTGACTATTTCAAAATTCCTTATAATCTTATCATTTACACAGAATAGCAGGCATCAGTCTCATTCTGTTACAGCAATGATTCAGAAAAGAAACTAGAAAGATAAAAAGAGAACTAAACAAAATCATTTGGATTAAGAGGGTGCTATTTCCACAACATAAAGAAAAGGGAGAAGGTAAGAGAAAAAAGACAAAATTAACAAAGGTATTTTTCAAATGAAGGCAAGAAGAGATGTAGAAAGAAAGAGTCTTATAACATGAAGAAAGGGGTAATAACTAGCCAGTTTGAAGAGAATGTTTAAAGGGAGGTTAGGGTGGGGTAGAAGAAAAGGACAAAGGGGGAAAAAAATCAACACAACACCAATGAAATCAGAAAAATAACAGGGAGTAAAGTCTAATTATGTAAAGGTCAGTAAACATTAAACTAATGGTGAAAAAGAAAAGTCAAATCTAAATCAACTTTTATAAAGCAAAAAAACTTCCAGTGCTCACTGAAGTCAGAAGAACATGAACACCTCAGATGTTTAAAGCAAGGCTCTATGTAAACTGGCCTGTAAGTTCTATTTAGACACTGACCTGGTTTGGAAGTAACGCAGGTGATCAGGTTCCTAATTACATAATTTCTGCTCAGTAGAGCTAAAAGCTAGTGCCTTTAGAGAAAGGCTTGGCTGGCTTAGTAAACATTTCCTTTCAGCAGTTACTGCCTTTCCCATTTGGTGATCAGTGCTTCCTCCTAATCCAAGTGTCATTCTTCAGAAAGCTCCACTGATGGCACCACTATTGTCCCCCTTTAGAACATTTGGAGATAGGGCCTGTACAGCTCATTGATACAAGAACATAATCAAGCACTTGGCAGAGAAAGAGTACACAATTTTTGGTGTTTTGTGTCACCTTCACAGAAATAGCAGTGGTTAGGGCTAGGAGGTTTTCATGGGGATGGCAACAAAGTGTTCATGCGTGAAGGGTACTATGATCCCTTTCAGTTTATGAGGGCTCAAATTAAAGGGCAGAAGATGTTGAGCAGGGAGAACTAGAATATATATATATGTAATTTGACTGAAACAGGTAGGGCAAGGAAGGGGAGAAAGGAAAAGAAACTCTAGGGCTGTGGACACACATTCATAGTTCAGGAAGCAGGATTAAAGTCACCCCAAGAAGCACACATTGCCTCAATGCCTCACCTTAAATGTTGGTCAAATCATCTTTCCTGACATAAAGGAAAGAAGTTAGTGCAGAATCACAGATTCCCAGAGTTGGAAGGTACCTTTGAGCTTTTCCAGTCTAATCATACCTGGAACAGAATTCCATTTACCACATCCCCCATGTTATTACCCAGTTGACTCCTGAAAATCTCCAGTGAAGAGAACTCTAATTCTTGAAGCAGCCAATTCAATTTTTTGGAAAGTTCTCAACTGCCAGGAAGTTTTTGCCATATCAAATACAAATCTGTCTGCAACTTCTACCCACTGCTCTCAGTTGTCTTCCAGGTCAAGGATAACAAGACTATTCTCTCTTCTACATGACAGGAGTCTAGAGTCAATGTTTCACTTAGATTCCCCTAAATCTTTGCAATCATACATTATCATTCTGTTACGCTTTGCTGGAAACAATGAGAGCAATTTATAAGCAATTTATAACTGGTTTTCATCTAAGCTATATAATGTCTAACCCTTCTTTGATTTGTTTATGGAGAGTAAGATAATTTGGGATAATGTTACTTTGGATAAGCTCTATGACCATGTGTTGGGGGTGGGTTACTATCCTGGCTTGACACCCTCTATGCAAAGATCAAAGAAAGGATTTTTTTTCTTTTTTTGATGTCAAGAAGATAGCAGGTATAACATAACTATTCGGCTTTACTGTTCTTAATTTTACCGTTTACGCTGTGCAGAACTGCTATCCAATGAGTGTGCTCTGTGACTGTGCACACAAATATTGTTTGAATCATGTTCCAAAAGGGATTTTTGAGTCTGAACTAGAGTTTTACATTGTTATAAGTCTGTGATCAAGAGGTCGTGGTTCTTCAGAGCTTGAATACTAACAGTAAATAAACTGGTGCACTCTGTCAATGGATTAATGGATTAGAGTTTAGCCCTCAATTATTTAAGTTTGCAGTCAGATAGTCCAATCCAAATTCTCTGGTCAGCGAAGGAAAAGTAGCAAATTCCTTAACTTCATATGAAAATATGCTTCAGAATTCTTTAAATATAATCGTTTTTGATAACAAACTGATTTAACCTTAGGAAAATCTTTGATTTTGAAAAATTATTTTTGACAACCTGATACATTCAGAACTAAGTAATGTACCTGAAAGAAGAATGTTCTCCATGGACTGGTAATGTGACAGGAGAAGCTGGTGACTGGATATACAGAGACTGTCCAGAATTCTGAGTCCCTTTTCTGATTAGCTTCCCAGTGTTAGAATCATAAATTCGAACTTCTGGACCAGGCTGACACTTTGGATGGATAGGTGTTGGATGGAACAAGGCTGTTGGAAAAGCACTCTGTATATCAGGAAATGTTGCTGGACTATTTTCCCTGTTGGATAAAGATTGAACCGTTTCAAATTAGAAAACATTTTTAATATTAGTATTCAATGAAAAACAAGAAGCACCATTTTTTACTAAAAAACAAAAAAGGCTCTTCATGTCAATTCCGGGGGAAAAAAAATGTTGTAGGTACAAATAATTAATTGATTATTAACAAAATGTTCAGGTTAGGCACATTCAACTGTGTTCTGAGGATACTATAAAGTTTTACAAAGACTTGGGGTTCATGAAATCTTCAAAAATATAAGCAAATAATCAACTGCCATGGTTTGAAAAACAGTTATACACCAGTGACCATTATTACCAGGAACAGATGTGTTATACTGCCCCCATTAGGAATTTGGGTGCCAGAAAGTATTGGGAACCATTATAGGGTACATATCCCACAGATTTCCTGTAATAAATTGCTTCTGTTTATCCACCTATGACATTCAGCCTTCTGGTTAGAAAATTTTTCAACACTCTTCCAAGCCTAGCAGGGCTAAACAAAACATGGTGCTTTTCATTTCTCTACAATATACTGAAGATGAACTCTCGATAAAAAAAAAAATTAATTTTGTTGTTTTGACAGACAGCTTTTCACACTTAATAGATGCTCCGAACTACACTTTCAAAAGAATTTGTAATATTGTTATGAACAACTGCTAAGGATATGTAAGGTAAAAAATAATATCTAAACTTTATTCACAAATAAAAAACTACACTGTAGTTTCTACATTATAGTATCAATAGATTTCATTCTAAATAAGATGCTATGATCTAGTTTCTAAGCTAAAAGAGGGAGATTATCTAGATTCTAGAGGCCTCAATTCTCTCTATTATTTTTATACCAGGTAATATATAAATAAAAATTCATCTTTTAGCTCAGACATAAGACATACTAATACAGGTAACTAGATTTGGGGAGGGGGTGGTGGTACAAACCTGTGATCTCATTCTTATAACAAGATCCCCTCTGCCAATGAAGATCAACTGCTATGTGATTTAATTGGGTCTTTTTTACATTTGTTTTTCAATTTTCTGTTCCAAGTTCTCTCCCTCCTCCCACCTCCTCCTCAACGCATTGCACATGTGAAATCATGCAAAACATATTTTCATATTAACCATGAGCAATTTAGTTTAAACAGTTATCTGGGACATTGAGGTGTCAAGCGATATGAACAGAATACACAGCCAGTGTACATCAAGGCAAAACTTGAACCAGATCTCCTTAACTCAGAGATTAGCTCTTCATTTACTATGTGATGCTGCTCTCTCTGATTAATTAATCCTGATTAACCACTTTAACAGAAAAGAACAATGATGGGGATAATGCAAAATGTCAGGTGCAACAAATATACTTGGCTTTAACCAAATAAAATTAGAACGTTGAAGTTATGAAAAAAATCAAAGTACATTCTGAAAACTGGAAGGAACAGATTTGCAAAAATGAAATTATCTCTAGATTCATTAGTTATATTAAGAGGAAACAAAGCTCAGACTACAATGGGGTGACATGATGAAGGAACAAAGGATTTAAACTGAAAAAAGTGGGGTTAGGTAATGCCAAATTACTAAATGTTAAGATGTAAAATCCGCTAATTAATAGGTTATTCCCATCACCACCTCTGAAGCTTCCAACTTTTGTTCATTCAAAGGAAAGAACTTGACGTTTTGTTCTGAATTTGGAAAACTAGTATGTCCCCAGATTCAATCTTCTGGCTAAATAAGTAATAATAAATCAGCTGCGGAAGCAAGAGGAGTCAAGGCAACGTCCTGAGATTCTTTTAACATACTACGCTTTCAAGAACAATGAACAAGTCGTAGGATTTCAGAGATGGAAGAGACCTAAATCATCTAGTCTAGACTTGTTGTTTTACCTACATATGAAATGATTCAAGAGGAAAACTGGAAAAGTTAAGCATTTTTACCTTTGTGTTTTGATGTAATCCTCCTTTAGAGGGAAGAGTTGCTCCTCTACTTTGTCCCACCTTTCCAAGCAGCTCCACAACCAATCAGGGTTTACAACATGGAGATGTTTACACTCTTGAGCTCTTCTTACTTTCTCTGTGCCTAGTGTTAAAACAATCACTCTAAAAATTAATGTTTAAGCAGTGATCTATTTAAAACAACCCCATGACTGCCCCCACCAAAACAACAGACATTCAAAAGGGGCTATCAACTTGCTTTCTGGCACAACGGTGTTTTATGTGCATTATTTACATCATCCCAGCCATTTTCACTGCGCTCTCCAGAAACCATGCTATAGAGGAACAAAGCCATTCATTTTTGAAATTCACACAATGGATGTCATGACTGGTAAGAGCCAGATCTGAACATGCTTCACCATCTTCCTGGGTAGTACCACCCCTAAAACTCCTCAAGTATAAGGCTATAAAAGTCATGCTGTAGAGTTTTCATCTTATCCAAGAAGAAACAGGAAGTCATTCAAGGTTTCTGAGCAGGAAAAAGGGCATAATCAGTTATATATTTTGGAGGAAGATTATTTCAGCAGCTGCGCAGAGGACCTATTAGAAAAAAAAGAGAGGAATCTGGGAGAATAATCAGGAAATTATCATAATAATCTAGTGAAGCAAGTGATGAAGTTCTATACCAGAGTAATGGGTTTGCAGGTAGAAATATGGGAATGAAAGAGAAATACTGTAGAGGAAGAATCAACACAACTAGAGACACTACTTGGATGTGAATGTAGACAATCAAAATACAACTCTGAGGTCACAAACCTGATTGGCAGCTGGATGATGTAATGAGTCAGGGAGACCTGAGTTCATATCTGACCTGATATACTTATTATCTGTGTGACCCTGGGCAAGTGACTTAATCCTGTTTGTTTCAGTTTCCTCATCTGTAAAATGAACTGGAAAAGGAAATGGCAAACCACTCCAGTATCTTTGCAAAGAAAATAACAAATGGGATCATAAAGAGTCAGACGTGACTAAAACAAATGAATAACAACACAAACCTAAGTGGACAGGCAGCTAGGCAAGTGTAGTGAACAGAGTTCAGATCCAGCCTCTGACATAACCAGCTATGTGAGCCTTGGCAAAACACTTCACTTAACTTCTGCTGGTTGCAAAATGAGGAAAATAATAGCACCTACCGCCCAGGGCTGGTGTGAGAATCAAATGAGGTAACATTTGTGGAGTGCTTCGCAAACTCTAAGGTGCCATATAAACGCTAGACGATGATGTCATTACCATTATCTCCATCGTCATAGTGGAGCCTTCGACAGAAAGAAGAACGGTTTGGAAGAGAGGTGGAATAATTAAGGTTCTATTTTAGACACACTAGATTTCAGGTGAGAATGGCCTACAGGCAACTGACCAGGTAAGAATGGAACTCAGGAAGGAGATTAGGATTAGACGAAGAGTCACCAGAGTACATAAAAGAATTTAACCCACAGGAGCAAGCATATAAGATCACTGAAAGAGACCAAGACAAAGCAATACCACAGAAGCCCAAGGACAAGAATATATCTAGGAAGAGAGGATGAACATCAGCTTCAAAAATTGTAGAGAAATCAGTTGGATGAGGTCCAGGAAAAGATCCTTACATTCCATAGTTAGGAAATCACTGATAATCTGAGGGAACAGTTGCATAAGTTGAAGGGTCAGAAAGCAGACTACAAGAGGTTGAGACATAAGTGGGAGGCTCTGACATGAGTGGGAGACCGAGATATAAATGGGAGGCATACGTATAAATAGCCTTGTAGGAGTTTCATAAAATAGAGAAAATATGTGAGATACTAGCTAGAGGGCATAACAAGGGAAAGGGAACGAATTTAAAGAATGGGAGGAGCAGGGAGAGAAGATGTGTGATTGTAGGCAACAGATAAGAAACAAAGGACAGGGGGAAGGGACCTGAAGAGGCAAGCTCTTGGAAGAAGCAGGAAAGGATACTGTACAAACAGAGGGGTTAGACTTGGCCAGGAGGGCCAAGAAACTGTAATACAGAATGAGAGGATAAAGGACAACACGGAGGAGTTTTAGAGGAATGAAAAGAGGAGAAGGAGATCATGATCTCATGATGCATGATCTCAGTGTTCTTAGTAAAATAGGAAATATTCTCTGCCAAGAGGAAGGGGATATTAAAAAAAGGCTGGAAGACAAAAGGTTTGGAATAGCCACTGTCAGAAAAAAAAAAAAAGCAAGTCTATTTGGAAAACAGAGTCGCAAACAAAGGTCCAGTTCAAGTTCTAGTTACAAACAATTAATAGAATTTTAGAGTAAGAAGGTGTAGCTCAAAGGCCATTTCTTCGGAGCCTGTCTTTCTCTTAGGCCAAATCTTTCAGTCAGCAGGGACGAAAGACTTCCAGAAGCATTCAAAAGCATGGGAAAAGGAGTAGAGCGGGTTGTCTAGAAAATAGTGACAAGATGGGGGGTTAAAGATTCAAAAGAAAGAGGACAGCATAGTTTAAAGGCTTAAACTGAAGGAAGGAAAACGAAGCAAAGACAAGGGTTCTGATGGGAAAAAAAGAGAAAAGGATGTGCTAGAGGCCACAATGAGAACAAAGAACAGGTTTAAGAGGAGAGCAAGTGACGGAGAGATGAAAACATGAGGAATTTCAGAATTCAGGATCATTAATGTGGGAGTTATGGGTAATGGTAAAATCTAAACTGTGTCCATTCCCGTGGATGGCTGAGATGGAACAAAAATATTAGCACAATATGTGATAATGACATAGCACCTTAAGGTTTGCAAAGCATTATCTCATTTTAACCTACTAATAACCTTGTGAAATGGGCACTACAAATATGTCTCTACAAATAAACCAACAGAAGCTAGGAGAATTAACTTAGCCATGATTATACAGCTATTAAATGCTAAGAATCAGGATTTGAACCTGATTCCAGACCTAGGACTTTAATACCATGCTGCTCCTCACATGTAGATCAAGGAAATTTAGGATGCTGATACATAAAGAGACCAATTCATGGACTACTGCTGCTGCTTTATCCCACGTGCCTTTCCATTCCGATCACATCCCCTCACAAATCTGCAGCACCAACAATGGTACTTGGAAAGTTCTTAGGGGATTTAAAAAGAAAAGTTGAGAGGAAGCTGTTTAATGAATTGTTCCACTGGTCGTCAAGGGATTATGACTTCCTTGTGAAGATGAGAGGGATATTAATGAAGTTTTTTCAAATTTCCAAAGTACTGACAAAGGAAGTACCATTCTTTCTGTCATGCATACTGGCAACCCAGGGGTCACCCTTGATTCCTCTCTTGTTCTCACTCCACCTATTCAAACTGTTAAGTCTTGTCACTTCTACCTTCACAACATTTTTCCTATTTGTCCGCTTCCCTCCATTCACTTGAACATCATCCTGGGGCAGGCTTCTAATTACCTCATGCCTATCCCTAGACCAGGGGTGGGGAACTGGCAACTTCAAGGCCACATGTGGTCCTATAGGTCCTCAAGTGTGGCCCTTTGACTGAATCCAAACAAATTCATTTATTGTTCTGTGAAGTAAGACCTAGAGGGCCATATGTTACCTTGAGGCCGCAAGTTCCCCATCCCTGGTCTAGATTATTACAGTAGACTTCTCAATCAAGTCACCATTTTAGTCTATCCTCCACTTAGTTGACAAAATGATATTCCTAAAACACAGGCCTGACCATATCACATTTTATTCAAACTCCAGGGGCTCCCTATTATTTTCTCTAGTATCAAATATAAAATCCTTGTTTGGCTTTTAAAGCTCTTTATAACCCAGACTCTTCCTATCTCTCCAGTCTTCTGTCTACTCTATAATCTAGCAACATTGGTATTCTTGTTGTTCCTTCAAAATGATATTCCATCTCCCAAATTACATGGTTTTTTTAATGGTTGTCCCCTAAAATTGAAATGCTCTTCTGCTTCACCTCTGCCTCTGGATTCAAGATTCAAGATTAAATCCCACTTTCTGCAAGAAGTCTGTCTTCTACCTTCCTCCAACCCCCTACATATTACTGTCTTTTTGATTTACTTCCTTACATTATATAAATCTTATAGGTATACAGTTGTTCGTATATCATTTCCCCTTAAGAATGTGAGCTCCTTGAGGGCAGGAAGCACAATTTTGCATTTCTTAGTATCCCCAACATTTGGGACAGTGCCTGGCACAAGATAAGGGCCTTGTGATTGATTATGTCCCAGCAGCCTAGTAGCAGAGAACATACAGAGCTGTTCAAGAACTTCTACACTATCACACCCTTCTTTCTGTTATGATGCCAGGAGGCAAGTTCAATTGTGTTCAATTCTGTGGACTAGATGCCTGGAAGAACCCAGAGAAAAAACACTTGGGCTGTTAGCAGCAGCAGCAGCAAGCACTGACAACAATAGCTAGCATTTGTTGAATATATGAAATATATATGAAACATTATTTCATTTGACCCTCACAACAACTAGGAAGTAAGTGCTATTACTATCCCCATTCTATAGATGAAGGAAACCGAAGCAGACAGTGGTTTAAGGGAACAACTTACTAACAGTTAATAACTGCCCCAGACTACATTTGAACTCAGGTCTTCCTGATTCTAGATCCAGAATTCAATCTACTGCACCACCCAACTGTCTCCTTTCTCATCCTTCAATGACAACTGGCAATAATAGTGGAGTCAGTATTTTAATTAATGTTGGAAGAGGCTTTCTGGAAAATAGCTCACTGTGACAACTGCTCCATAATTAGCTTCTCACTGCATTCAAGCAATGATTTTAACTTTAGGTTCTTTTCCAAATTTAACCCTACACTGGGATGCCACCAAGCCACCCCTATGAATCCCAATGTGCACTGCCCCAGAAGATTCCTAGGAGAAGAATGTCTTCCCCTTCACAAACAGCAAAGACTTCAGTAAAGCTTTGGGAAGTAGGTCTTCCACTGACAGGAAGAGACCCAGTGAGTTTAGAGCAGGGACCTCCTATAATAGTCTGGAAAAGTCTATGGACTCCTTGGAATAATGTTTTTAAATTCACAAAATACAGGATTATAAAGAAAACTAATTATATTGGGACAAAGTAGTACTTTTTCACTCATCAAAGTTCACAGATTTCCCTAAAATCTATTCAGACTCCTAGCAGGAGGGGTAAAGATGTTAAGAGTGAGACAACACAGAGATCTTAAGGGAGATAAGTTAAACAAGTTTTCTTTACCTACATCAACTCCTAACATCTAGTACTAAACCCTTCTAGCCTCAAACCCTTACCACTCTCCCTGTCAGGCTTCCTCTCAGACACTGTTCACTGTCCACTTCAGGTTCTGAGACTACATCTTCTTTCAGCACTGCTCTGTACCTCTGCCTCCTAGCTCACTCATTGGTTCTTCTGATATTGGCTTGTCATACCCAACTGCTACCTGTGTTGGGACTCCTGTCACTCTGCTCCCTTGTCCCCACACAAGAGGAAGTTTATCAGCACTGTATGCCATGTCCCGTGACCACTCCTTGACAGATAAAAAGACTGGGCTTCAGCAAAGGGCAATGCTGAATAGACCAGTACAAGTAGGATTTTATTAGAGAAGTACGTAAGAATATGTAAGGAGGAAAATTAAGAATTAGATACAGTATTGCCTCAAAATAGTGAGGAACAATGTGAAACCAAGCCATATTATTCTAAGACTGTACATAAAAACAGGACAACAAAGACAAATGGAACAAACATGGAAGCATTATTGTAATTTTCTGTCATTGGCATTAACAGTAGAATGACCACATCTGGGCTCTTCCACTGCTAGGTGAGATATGTACTATACTCAAGATACAGCAGAAAAAGAATGTTTGGCTCTAAGTACAAAAAGAAGAAATCTTTATTTGGATCTGATACATCTTAAAACTACTCGGTCTCATAATTTCTAAAAAGGAGAATAAAAAAGAATGGAAAAAAATCACAAAGCAATGTTTTTATTTGTTTTTTAAGTAATGAAAACTAGAACAGCGTTTTCCCCTGGACTCACCAGAAGATTTCAAAGGGGATGGCTCCAAGTCACATACACAAGCAACTGAGCACTGGGAAGAGTGTCCTAGGAAGCTGGTTAGATGAGGAGCAACAAGCACTTGGACTGGGTGATACAATCAAATGGTATGAACTTCAAAAAAAAGTCTGCTGAACAACAGTGGGAGAGAAAGGATTTGGAAGTAGAGAAAAAGGAGCTTATTTATTCTTGAGAAAATAGTAGCAAAGATGTGGTATCTTCAGGGAGAAAAATGGGAATTATAATACGGCACAGGGATTTTTGCCTAAACAAGAAATAGTCAAGAATGACAGAAATTAGTAGGAGAAAGCTGTGCAGCAGGGCTACCAAGGTAGCAGAAGCTTGTACTATAAGTCAGCCCCAAGGTTCTAAATAAATAGTGGTATTGATTGGGCTTTCATAGATCTCATTTTCATAGTGAATTCTACTAGCCTGATTTAATCAGTAAAGATCTGCAGGTTATAGAGATCAAGACTTGGGGGTTAGGAGAGGAGGGGATAAAACAGATAAAAGACACAAGCAGTAATCAGGAAAAAAAAATAAAATAAAATATATTCTCACAGAATGCTCAATTCCAAGAGTATTTAACTTAAGTAATTTTAACTTTTGATTAATCCAGTGTGTTCAATACATGGAAGTATACATTGGTTTTAGGGAAGAGTGGTTTTTCCTTTTCTCTAAAGCTAACCCTTCTTACCTGTGCCTTTTGTCTTTTTCCAATCACTCAGGGACCTAGATCTCAACACTGTTCCCTACCTTCATTCAGAATCTTCATTCCCTACCTCTTCCACTAGATTCTTTGCTTCTTATATAGGTCTCTCCATTCTCAGCTGACCTTGTTGCTAGCTCTAAGTCACTTTACTATTTCTCTTTTGCTGCCAATTTTTAAAATGTTTCTAGCATTCTGACAGGATAATCTTTAAAAGTTACTAGCAACTTTACTATCACAATGAATAGATTATTTTTTTACTCACTCAATGTTGCATTTGCTCTTCTGCCTGATTTCAACTCTACAGAATAAGAGAATAAGATGCCTTGCTCAGGATAAATTCACCATTTTTAAACTCAACACCCTGTAGTTAACTCATTTTGACTGATACCTCCTGCCTCGGCTCTCTTTCCCTGACTGGACAGCTAGAGGAGAGAGTACCAAACTACTCCTATTGGGGCAGACGGAAACTGGAATCTCAGTTTACTCTTTGCTGGTCTGTCTGGTTTCAGTTCCATGGAACAAGATGCCCCAGGGTCAGGTACCCTATGGTATTTCCCTCCCCACACCTTCCTGTCTTATTTTGTGTAGCTGCCCTCTCCCCAGACTGTAAACTTGAGGGCAGGGATTGTCTTTCTTTTTATTAATTATATCTTCAGTGCTTAATACATTTCAAAAGAAGAATCCCAAGGATTTTGTGACTGACTAGATTAAGGATGGGAAAATTCTAACTTTGGGGATTTGTGATTTAGAAGATGGTTTTGGCAACTAACATAGAGAAGAAAGTTGAGAAGGGAAGAATAAATATGGTAATGCACATAATTAAAGTAATCACAGAATCATCCAAGTAGAATTATTAAGTAGGTACTTAATAAAGGTTCATTGAATAGGACCTTTTGTTCCTATTTTTCCTTGATTTCTTTGCTTCACTGGACATCTTGAAATTCTTCCCTTGATTTTTCTGCTATTACTAAATCATATGCTTCCTACTTCTAAAGCAAAAATTCTTATCTTTTTCATGCCATGGAACACCTACAGACTTCTTCATAGGACAATATTTTAAATGCATAAAATAGAATTATAAAAGAAGCCAGTTATATTGAAATAGTTGCCAAAATATAAAGGAAGGCAAGGAGGGAGGGAGGGGGAGAGGGGAAAGAATGGAGGAAGAGAGGGAAGGAGGAAAAAAAGGAAGGACTTTCCTATTGTTAACGTCAATCCAGTTTCTGTCACACATGCATTAATGCAAAAACTGAATTCTAAGATCTCCTATATCCAACCCATTCTATGTATTAATTGCAGATTAATCTTTCTTCAAAGTAATTTTTTTCCATACCACTAATGTGCTCAAAAGCCTTCAGTGCTATTTTTTTGAAGGCCACTCCCTCAATGTTGTTCCACCTAAACTTCCTATTATTTACCAACATGTATGCTCTAGTTCTAGTCAGGCCAGCTTCCTCATCACACAATGTACCCAATGGTCAAAGTATAGAATAAATGTAGGATTGAGTAAAGGATAACAAAAGAGGACCCAGGACCAGAAAAATTAAAACAAGGCTGAGTATCCAAAAAGAAAGACACAGAAACAGGTGATGTGTGGAGAACAAGGACACTGATTGGCAAAGCTGAGATAACAGTGACTAAAATCAGATCATAAAATCAGCATGAAGGAATATATCAGTATTAAAACTTGGGCGCAACCAGGATTAGAGTCACAGAAAAAAGCAAAGCCTGATAGAATAGTAGGATATCAGAGATCACAGGAGGCACAAGAAATCAAGGGGGGAGCTTAGGCAACAAGCAGGATAACACCGATGCTAATTACTTGTCAAACCTTTTTTCAAACAACCCCATCTTGACCATGCTTCAGTCTTTGACAATTTCAATTGCCTTTTTTACCTGGATAAACTTTTCTCTCTTAGTTTTCAAGTCACTACTACTCTTCTCCTGACTCTACCTGCGCAACTCTTTAGCCTCCCTTGTTGGTTCACATCCAATTCATGCCTATTAACTATGGGTATCTCCAAAGGTTGTGTCCTGGCACTTCTTTTCTCCTCTGCCATCCATGTTATCTTGACTGGTGATCTCATTAGCTGTCATGGATTGAATCATCACATCTATACACAAGATTGCCAGATCTATATAGTCTGCCCCAACCTCTCCCTTTCCTTCCAAGTCTGGTATTAAGTCTTCTGGAAATCTCAAACTTAATATATCAAGCCAGAATTCAATGTCTTTTCCCTCAAGTCCTTCACTCTCCCGAACTTTCCAGACCACTGTCCTTTCTCAGTCAACCAGACTCACAAGTTTTGTTGTCATCCTTGGCTCTTCATTTGCACTCACTATACATACCCAATCTGCTGTCATCTTTTTTTGTTTCAACCTTCACAACATCTCTTCTATTTGTCCCCCTTTCCCCATCCAAATCGGCTGCCATCATGATGCAGCTACTCGTCCCTTCAAAGTTATTGTAATAGTATATCTTGCTAATCTCCCAGCCTCAAGTCAGCAAGTGGTAGGGGCCATTCTCTATGCCTAGAATGCTGTCCCCTCCTCATCTTAGCCTCCTGGTCTCCTTCGTTTCCTTCAAAACGCTAAGAGAGGTGCTCAGTTCCTCCCATTACACGTGCATTTCTTCAGAATTGCCTTCCACTTAAACTATAATCTTGGATGTACACAATTACTTGCATATTGCCTCCCCCATTAGAACATGAGCTCTTTAGGTATAATGTTTTGCCTTTGTATCCCCTGTATTTAGCATAGTGTCTGGCACATAGCAAGCACTAAATACTTTCTGACTGATGAATACTGAGGCATTCATATGCCCTATGCCCTTGAGCTTTATTGAAGCAAAAATAACTATCAAAATCAGCCTAGTCCCTTCAAGACAGCAGTCGGCCAACTTGGAGTATGATGAAAGAAAAGCAATATATGAAATACAAATTTTGAAACAAACTTCTTTTTGTTTCCATATTTTCATCATCTGGAAATCTATACTCTCTTTATTCCACTTATAGTAATCTTAAAAATGAATGCTTCAAAAGATCCCACTCACATCCCAACTTTTCCATGAAAGCCTAATCTAACCTAACTGCTTTATTAATTTCACTCTCCTTGTGAAATTCTCATTTAGCACCAATACAGAACAATAGTTCTGTATTGGTTTCTGTTTCACACGTACTAGTAGTCTCTCCCCAATAAGAACAGAAGCTTCTTGAGGTAAAAACAAAAACCAACCTACACACATAAAACCAAAACCAAAGCTGGTGTGTTCAGTAAGTTAGTATGTGGTAAACAGTTAACAAATATTTCATGCTCCTTCATCACATAGGTCCCTTTTAAAACATGCTGAGTATTTCAATTAAGACAACAATAGAGAATCTTTTCTTCTCTTTCTGACTAAGTACAAAGATTTCAAGTTCCTCCCTGGATTTAAAAATTTGCTATACCTAAGTCAAGATTTTAAACAATGTAATGAGTGGTGAATGGCAGGAAAAGGAATGAAATAATCCATGTAAATGCACTTCTGATATTATTAATCTGCTCCTGTTCCTATGTCTGACTCGAGCATTAAAGGGAAATAAGCTGTAAAAGAAACAATAAAAAGCATACATACTAATTAGAGCAAACTTCTCAATTTATTCTTAAGGTAGTTGGGGTAGAGGAGTAAAGGAAAAAGAAAAACATCAGTCTTCCCATCAATACTAGCAGGACATTATATGTAAGTTCAGTATTGTCAAAATTTTTGCATATGTTTTTCAAAATTCACAAAGTTTTGGAAGCATTTTATCAATGGCCCTGACTAATACCGTTACATGCTCAAGGTGTTCAACTTCATGTGCTTAAAAAGAGGTTTACAAAGTTTATGTCCTGCCAACACTATTCATTTTCTTTTGTTGATTTATCCATATGAAGGAGAAATAAGTTTATCTTACATTGTAACTGTTTAATAAATATGGAAGTGTGGAATACGCAAAAGATTTTTATTTTTAAGTAAACAGGTTTGAACTTATTTATAATTGATAAATTAATTCCCTCCTGACTTGGAAAATTCATTTAGTATTTCAATGTTGAAGAAATACACACTAACCTTAAAATGTATACTGTCAGCATGATAATTAAGGAGGAAGCCAATGTAGAAATATTTACCACCTTGAGTGTTCTGAAAAAATCTAGCTCCAAAAAAAAATAGGGCTAGAAAGTCCAGAAAAACCCGACATTGTGAGGCCAACAAATTTCAACTACTTACCAGCCCTTGCTGCAACAAGGTGAGTGGCTTTGTTGGGATCATCCGCACTCAGTATCAAATTCTTATTGACCTTAGCTCCAAGTGCTGTTGCATGGTAATGTTCTCGTGTCCTTTCTATAGGATAATTTGTTGGACACACCCCACTAAATATTATGGTAACATCTGCCAACACCTTACTTTTCAGTTCTGGTACTATTTTCCGTATGTCAGGTGCTTCTTGGATCTCCTTCTTGAGGTATTTATCATACTTTGTGTAATAATCATTATGTACTCGGACAAGGATCTCTTCAAGGTATATGAGATGATCATCTTCATCATTATCTTCTTCCTCTTCCTCCTCTTCTTCCATGCTCTGATCTAAAGATTCACCCACTGTAATCCCAGACTGCTCACTATTCTGGGACTCTGTCTCTGCTTCTTTCTTGTCTGCACAGCCATTTCCCAGATCACAAAGGCCATCCTGTTCAGTTTCTTCTGGTACTTCAAGGTCACTGACTTTGCCATGAAGATGTACGCTAGGTCCAGACTGTGTAGAATGATTGACTCCAACAGTTTTCTCTCCACTTGTGTTTATGCTGTCCTGTTGTTGAGAAATCTCTTCTTGTATGGCTTTTGACTTCTTCCAGCTTCTCTTCTCCTCATTTTCACTATCAGATGCAGAAGAGGAAGCAGATTTGCGACCATCTAATTCACTGTTACTTTCACTATCACTAGAGAGTTCAAAGTCCAAATCATTGCCTGCATTGCTCTGGCCAGAATGTTTTTCTGATAATGTTCTATCATCCTGTTCTAAAGAAATCTGAGATTCCTTGGCAGTTATCAAATCATTAGTACTAGCAGCATCAGTTATGTGATCCGTAGTACCATGGAAGGAATGTCTCTCATTTATTTTATCACTAGAACTTAAACACCATTTGGAAGATTCATTGCGTGCAACCTTACTACCATTCAATTCTTTTGTAGATTTCCCAAGTCCATTGCTCTGTTCTTCTACACAAGAAACATTCTTTCCATCTTCAGCATCTTTCAGGGATGTGGTTTGTTCTGAGATTTCAGCTGTTTTAGAAGAATGATTTACTGTATATGCAAATAAAAGGGGAAAAAGTTCCCATAATTTAAAAAGGCCATAATAAATGACTTTATTTAAAGCAACTTCCCTTCCCACCCCAATTTAGCTCACTCACATATTATATATTTAATAAAAGAGTTGGGTGATGATCTTTTATTATTTAAATTGCTATAATCACCTAACATGTCCCAGAACTTCAATTAGGTACTTTGAAAATTGCATTAACTTTAAAGAATAGTACCAAGGAATAATGTACATAAGTTACCACTGAAATGCACTAAATGTTATGTGAACAGAGTAAAAGCAAAAGATTTAAAAGCATTCAAAATTCTTAATTTGTCTTATGGTAAGAAATGTACCAATCATATTTTCAATGATAAATGTTTTTCAAAGGGAGCTAGCTCACAGTCCAGATGTTCTTTTAGTTCTCACTGTGAAATTAGGCTAGGGATTCTGATTACTCCAATTTCTTAGAAAAAGGTCCCTAGAAGTATTTCCCTTGTCCCAAATTTAAATCTATAGCCTACAGAGATAGTTAATTTTCTAGAATATGACTACTTTGAATATGAAGATACAAATATAGTTCCTTTTAAGGAGTAGCAATACATCAACAAATTAAGGATCTAGTGTGTACTGCCCAACATTCAACAAAATTCATCTATAACTTTGGAGATAAAAGCTCAAAAATGTCTGAAACTCAGTGCCATTAAGTGACTTGTTCATAGTCATAGTCAAAATGGAGTAGAAATGGAACCCAGGTCTTTCTGACACCAAATCTAGCACTCTCTTCCCTCTGCCATACTGTTTCTCTCCTTAAGAAACAGTGGGGACAAATCTCTACACCAGAGAAAAATGGCAGTACTTTTTTTTTTAATGTGAACTAATAGAAAACTAAAAGAATCAACACCAATATAACTACAAAATCTTCCTCTAATACCACAAAAAAGGAAGTTCTGAATTTGCTATCACTTGAAGTAGATATACAGCCTATAATATAAGTATATAGAAGCATGAAGCAAAATGTTAATTTGCAAATTTTTTGTGAAATATCACTTGTTACCCACCTTTCTTTTTCATTTGAGTTTCCCTGGATCCAGGGGGTGCATTAATATCTCCTATGCCCTGAAAGTATACATATTTCTTTACAGTTATCAAATTGGGCGCAAACTTCCAGACATCTTCTCGGTCATCAATAATGCAAACCATTGAATCGCCACACGGGAAAAGATTTCTAAAAGGAAAAATGTGTCTGAGTACTATTAGAACAATTTTTTAAAAATCTATTGGGATGACATTTGGATTATTCTTTTATTTTTGGTCAACAGGGAGGTTTCTCTCTCTCTACTTCTCTCCACATATATACAGATAGATGTATATAGACTGCTGAAATGGCTGAGAAGCAATACTACCAAAAAAGTCCCTTTCTCAATAATTTACCAATCTCTCACCAAAGAGTCTTCTTTTCAGTTCTTTATAAAAGAATCAATGCAAATTTTTCCAATCTCTTTAAATTCTTTTTTGAAAATATGAAAATTAAACTTTTCCCCAATGCTTTTGGACTTCCAAGAAAGGTAAGAGATTCTAGTTACACACAAAAGAATATATGACATTGCCTACCTGGAAAAAAAAGTGATAGGTCATCTTTTCTTTAAATGTGCTCATGTTTCTATTGCGAGTTTTGCTAGTCTTAAAACAGGCATCTGATCAGCACAATGACCAACCACAATGCCAGAAGACCCATGATAAAACATGCTATTTATCTCTTGAAGATAACAGATTCAGCGTACAAAGAGATATATTCAATGCAAGAATTAGCTTTGGTTAACTATGTATATATGTTATAAGGGTTTTCGTTTCTCTTTTCCAATGGGAAGAGGGGAAAATATCTTTGTTTATTGAAAAATTAATTCTTAAAATAAGCATTCAAATATTAATCAGAAAGTGTCTATTACAAGAGTACACATTTACAATAGATATTAATGAATACAGAATTCAGCTTTTAACTACAGTGCCAATTTAGTAACTCTGAGACAGAACACATCTCTTCTCCCTCTTCACATCCCTAGTTCCAGTAAGTTTGGCTTCTGACACAAGGTAAACTAAGTTTTTTGAAAAATGGATATGAAGCTTGGCAAGTACTTGGCAAGAATACTGCAGAAATAGGTTGAGTAAATCCAGCTACAGGATCAGTAACCCAGCACTAAACTTTCTAGTTTACCCAACTTCTCCCCACATTTCCTTCTTTAAAATAAATAAAAAGCATGGGAAAGTAATGGGAGAAATGCCTAACAGCCCTATCTCTATATAACTACTTTTCTGATTCTGGTTTGGCATATTTTAAGACTAAGTGTGTAACCAGAGTAAAAAAGATATTTGCAGCCCCTAAAGTAGTTAAATATATAAAGAGTGGGGGACAAGGGAAGAGAAGAGATTGAATTCGTGTAATTCAGCTCGTTATTTTTCCTGAAAGAGGGAAAAAAAGAAGGTACTTATCTTAGGGAATTAAGGAAAAAAATTAGTAAAAAATTGGTGATTTTTTTGCATAGAGGTGATGGTGCTTGGTCTTATCTAAGTGTATCTGCCTTGTCTCCCCTCTTTCTTACGTCAATCTCTGTAATGTTCTCTTCTCTCATTCCCATCATCAATTCACTTAACAGGGAAGTGAAGGGAATAAGGTTTCATGCAGCACCTCCCACGCGCCAAACATGGCACTGAGCACTTTACAAATACCTTTGTATCTTTATTACCACAACCCTGTGAGGTAGGTGCTATAATTATCTTCATTTTATAGCTGAAAAAACTGAGGCACACAAAGGTTAAGGTCACACAGCTGGTGAGTATTGGAGGCCAGATTTGAACAGTGCCTAGCATATAGTAGGCACTTAATGAATGTTTATTGATTGACTCCAGGAGAACTTCCTACTGAGAAGGAAAGGTGTCATTGAAATAAAGAGGCCCTAATTACAGAATTCATTCTAAGATCATTTATGGCAACAAATTAAAGGGAATTTTTCTTCTTTTTCATTTATATACATATATACATAACCATTTATATACATAACCTTCCAGACTACAATATTATAACTCAGATGAAGGCCTACCTTGGAAGGTCTTAGAATTTTCCCTCAGTACCTAGATCCTTCTCATACTGGAATTGTCTTCCTCCATTTCAAAGAGGGACCCAGGCTGGTCCACCTGCATTCTGCTCTTGGCTATACTTCTGACATTCCAAACAACACCACCATACCCTGTGTAAGTGCCTTCATCTTCCACCCTTGCCAAGTCGCTCAGCTCCCTTTTGTAAGTGATCTTCTTTCATTAGAATACAAGCCCCTTGAGGGCAGGAACTTTCTTTTTTCTAGTATTTGAATTCCCAGTACTTTGCACAGCGCCTGGCACATAGTAAGGGCTTAATAATGTTGGTGGTATTGTGTAGTTTCTTACTGTAAAATAGGGAAACTTATCCAAGGGTGATTTAAATGAACATGCTAGTTGTAAGTCAGGGCAGGGCAAGGCAAGGTGATAAATATTGACATTATCCGTAAGGTTCTGCCTAATGTTACTATTTAAAGAAGAAAACAAGAAATTTCTGACAAGGATACAAAAATTACTTTTTGAGAATAAGTAACATTAGAGAATAAGTAGCATTATCTAGAATATTAAAAAAAAAACTTCCATACAAACAGAAAGGAGAACTCTTGTAGGAAACAAGGACAAGTAGACAGGATCAAACAGAGGCAGGAGTAAAATCAAGACATGGAACAGAAAAATAAAGGCAGGGATATGGGATGGAGGAGTTGATAATGTAACTGATGATTTTGTAAGCCACTACTAGGTTAACATATTAGCTCCTTAGAAAATAAAAATCATAGAACTTAGCTATAAATATATTTGTCCAGACTCTCAGGCCTTTCCTTCTCCTACAACCGGTTCCTCTTCTACTTCTTTGCCTTAGTGCCTGTTCAATCACTTCACATCTCCCTCCCCTGCTTCAATGTTCCCATATATCTTCACTGTTCTTTATTCTCCCATATCTGAACCTCATATCTAAACTTTCTTCTATCAGTCACTTCCACTGTTCACAGGACTTTTTATTTGGAATGTTACAGAAAAAAATGAAAATATTCTCAGAATTGGGGATATAAATTGGAATACACAGAAATCTACATAGCTTGTCCTTTTAGGAAAAAAAATTCCACAGAACTACAGAAACATTGCAATGACCTCTCACCCAATACCACCACTCCCACCACCTGAGAATGCTGATTCAAGCAGAATGGCCTTTGGGAAAAGACAAGAAAGAAGGGGGAAAAGCAAAAGATAAAAGCTAAAGATGTTATGAAACATGGAATAACTCATTCGTAATATTTTAAGATTTACAAAGCACTTTACCTGCAATTCTGAGATGAGATAGGTAATATTATTAGGTCCTTTTTACAGATGAGGAAATTGAAAGTACAAAGATTTGAATAGGACTTAGAAAAAGAATCTCCTGCAAGAAGAGTACCATGGCTAAGTACTAACAGCAAGAATAATTATTTTCCCTATCAGACTACAAAGCTATTATTTGTTTCTCATAATTAAATAAACTTTAATAAATGAATGAGAGGGGATTAAATGGAATCATAACCCTAAGTGGCTTCTTAAAATGCAAATTTTACAGTGGCAATCAGAAACTATTCTGTTCTCAGAGAAAAATCCTAAAGAAATCCTAATGTGATAACTATAATTGTGTACATAAAATCATATACATACCTAAGATTTCCTGTTTTAGAAAATGGATCAATACACTCATCTCTTGATAATATTCGATGAGAAAAAAGCTTCTTTTCAGGGTCTAAAAAACCTTTTGAAAGGGAAAAAAAGGCCAAGTTAAAGTATTTGTAATGTCATTTTATGTAGTATTTTGCAAGAGTAAAACCATCTAAGTTTTCTTTGTAATGATCACAGACAAAAAGTATTATGGTGAAAAGAAATAATTTATATGTTCTTTTAGATAAAACCATCACCAAACAGGGTTTCTCATTTTTCAGGTTTTAACACACAAATAGTCCCCCCTACCCCTCTCTCCTGCCTCCCTGTACACCTGTATTCTGTTGGGGGAGAGAAGAGGGACATGACTAAATATGTATATGAAAATATAAAAGACCTACACAAAATGAGTACGAGCTAATACAAGAGAGAATCCAAAAAGGCTTTAATGCAGAATAGTGACTGAACAGCATCTTAAAATATGGAGAGATTCTATGAGGCAGAAATAAGGGAAGAATGCATTCCAGGTCTGGGAGTGCAAAGGTATTTTGTGAATTAAATCCATGATGGATAATGCAGTCACCAAGAGAAAAAGAAGAGAGATAAGGCCAGAATTTCCTTATTTGTATCAATCAATCCGCAATCGTATACTAGGTACTTAATATGCTGAGCACTGGAGATACAAAACAAAAAAGAAACAGTCCCTCCCCTCAATGGCTTCCATTCCATGGTGGGGGATAACATACGTACATGTAATTTACAAACTAAATAAATACCGAAAAGCGTGAATGGGGAAGCACTAGTAGTTGAGAACAGGAAAAGCATCATGTAAATGGTGATTTGAGCTCAGTTTTGAAGGAAACTAGGAATTCTGAGAAGAGGTGATAAGAAGGGAACACACTACAGGCATGGAAGAAAGACTGTGCGCTAAGGACTAGAGACAAGAGATGAATGTCAACTTATAAGAAAGAGGCAGAAGGGGTTGGACTAGAGGAAAAAAAATTCCTTCCCACTGTAAGTCATAATCTGTGTTATTACAGGTATACCTAGAACGTTTCATCTTAGCACAGAGATAAGACTGACTTCTTGAAGGTTATGTGCCAATAGAGCACAAGCACTGGCTGGCCTTCCCACTGTCAAAGGCTTAAGAATACAGAACCAGCAACAGAATGTGCCTGCTCCCAAAGACCAGCCTAGTTAAGCTTACAGGTCACCTGGCTGGTCACACATGGAGGCCAACCTTTTGGGTCACAGAAAATCAAAACAGCTGTCTACTTTTAGCATAGGATGATAAACTGCCTCAGAGATGAAAGTTACCCATGGGACTGAAGTGAAAGTTCTAGAAGTTTTATACTATTAAGTTACCAAGATAATTAGATGGAAGATAATAAATTTAAATGGATGTTATACTATTAACATAATATTTTAAATTATAAAAACTTTAAAAGAAAATGGTATTTCATCATATTACATAGCATTTTTACCACTTTGTAATAGTTCTTTGTTACATTCTTTATTATGCCAAAAAAACACACCAAAAACAACCCAGCAACATAACAGTTACAAATTTAGTAGGTAATTAAGAAAACATGAGCTGTCAACATGGTACAATCTCATTCTTATAAGATGTACTTAAAAGGAACACTTTAGTATTGCTATTTTTTTAACTTTACAATTTTAATCACTATCATAAATTACCTTCACAAAGCCCTACAAAATTCAAGTTAATAGAAAAAAATTCTGTATTAAAAAGTGAGGGGCCAGAGATAAGGAATGGGTGTGTGATTACATGATCTACAGAACTTCAGGGTGAGGAAATTCCCCCTACTAATGCAGGTCAGAATCTTCTCTATAATTACAGTCTTAGCAAGTTACTCTCTACCATGCAACTTCTAAGTTTGTATTTACAGATCAAGTTAAGAAAAATAATTCTTATAAATACTTTCATTTATGGGCTGATATGGAGTACAATTCTCTCAAAATAGTTGAGTGCTATTATAAGCAACATGTACATCCATGTTATACAATAATAGACTCATTTTGCATTTCAGGTGCTTGACTTAATTCCTATCTAATACAAATAGACTGTCCAAATTATCCAACGAGGGTAATTCTTACATTTGAGAATCATATTAGAATGTATAAAATGAGCTCTGGGTTACTTTAAATTCATTTTTTACTTTATAAATTCAATTCATTTGATGAAAGTAAAGCTTACTATACTAATTAGGATTTACATACTTAGTCCTAAGTTCATGTTATTTAATTCTAAGCACCAAGTTAGCTAGGAGGTACAGAGAACTTAAGTTGCCACTTTTTATATCAGTTTTAGGAAAAACTGAGACAAAAAGACAAAGGTATAATAAAAAAAATTAGAGGAAAAAATGTGTTTTTGACATAAAAACAATACAGTTCTTCCTGAAAAAAATCTGTTACAAGATTATAATTGAAGTATCAAATTCAATACTAAGTCAGTTTCATTCAACCAATGAATGGCAAAATGTTTGGTTAAAAAAGTACACTAAAACAAGTACTTTAAATGGAAACAGGAAAATACGTAGACAAAATAGGCATTCATAATCAAGATTTGGGGGAGGTATAAAAGAAAAGTAGTTTCTCTAACTGCACAACTAATTTTTTTCAAACTTACTTTCCCTAGAACACAAGCTACCTGAACAATATCTAACTAGCTTTATCTTTTTCCTTGGTTGTTACCTAAAAGTTCCCAGTTCATAAGAAGAGTTATGAAAATAATTTCTCTATTCAGCTACTATATCTTGAATGACACAGTAAGATAATTCTTTTCCACTCAGTGGCTCATTAGAGCTGACAATTCCCAAAGATTTCATTTTATGATATGTTGTCAACATTTTGACAAGCAGAATTATCTTATACAACATAAAAATCAATTTATGGTTTTTCATAAATTATTTCATGTGTGCTTCACAACGATCCTGTGAAGTAGGCAGATCAGGTATTAATCCATTAGAAAAATGAGGAAATTTAGGATGTTAACTTGCCCAAGATAACACCTCTCATGGCAGAACTGGGACTCAGATTCAGGCTGTCCAAATTGTAGTCTAAAGCTCTTTCTCTTGTTTCCCATCTGCTTTCACCATAATTCAAACTTTAAAGACAAAACAAAGTCTCCAGTGACTGAAACCACATACTGCATTTCATTAACCATGTCATCACCAAAAGCTAAAGAGTTTTCATAGATGAATGTGTAATATACAGATTAACCTAAGATTATGTTATATTAGCAATATAGTAGAGTGAAAAAAGCATCTGATTTGGTGTCAAAGGACCTGAGTGTAAAACCAAGCTCAGTCACTTACTACATATGCAACATATAGGAATGTCACCTAGCCTCTTTGAGTATCATTTGTAAAATGAAAGGGATGGACTAGAAGTCTTCTAAAGACTCTTAACTCTATCTACGATCCCATCAGATTTTGCTCAATTTTATATATTAACTTAATTATGTTTTCTAAAGAAATCACCCTCACAGTGTGGTGCAGTAAATGCAATATTGGGAGTTAAGAGTTAGAAAGATAGGGTCAAATTCTGTCACTAATGAACACTTGCTGTGTGTCCCTGAGTAAATCAATTAACCTCTCTAAACCTCAGGCTTTTCATCTTTGAAATAAGGATAATACTGACAAGACTTATTCTTCATAGGGTTGTAAGGAAGATCAAATGAGAATGCCTATAAAGGGCTTTGTAAAACTTTAAAAGTACTAGATAAAAGTTAGTTATTATTACACAGGGAAATATAAAACACTTCAAAATTATAATTCAATTGTTCATACTAAAAATGTAAAAGGAAAGAAGATAATTCTACTTAAAACTAAACAGAAAGAAGTGATTTCTTTTTTGGTTGTCATCTCTACAAATCTGGCTCAAAGCCAGCTCAGCCATAATGGTATTTATCTTTGGGATTCAATTCCACTCAAGTCTCCCAAGGTTGTCCAGCCTAGACCTCAGAATTCACCTGGCCTCCTGGGGCTGCCCAGGCTGTGAGCATTCTACTCTAGAATGACTTAAGAATTAAAGGGCTAGAATTCAATAGCTTTTCAAAGGATGGGGAAGGGTGGGGTCAGAGAAGAAGGGAAAGAAAGGAGGCAAAAGACTACTTGATACCTCACTTAGGCTCTTTACCAGTTCACCCTAATCCAGAAACATGTATTCCATTCTAAAAGCAAATGAGCCACCCAATGGCTAAACTCTGAATAAAACTGTAAATAAATAAAAGGTCTAGCTGTCAAGTTCTCAACATGTCTAGAATAAAAGGTACATGGCTCCATATATGTTATCACATTCTCAGATTTAGAGGTAGCTTAAGGGGCTATCTGGTCCAATGAGTACCAGACCTGTTATCTTCTTAAAAGGGTAACTCTCCGTCAGTAAACTTAAGTTAGTTCAATGATCAAATATAAACACTTGATCTCAACTCTACCTCTTAGAATTTCTAGTTTTTCAATACTCAGCTTAGGTATGAACTGCTATATTATGCCTTTTTTGGTCCAACTGATAATATCTTTTTAATCTCTGCCCCTTCCTAGATTATCTCAAATTTGTAGGGTTTTTTTTATAAACACCTATATACATGTATGCCCTAATAGAATATGAGGGGCAGCTAGGTGGTGCAGTGGGATAGAGCACCAGTGCAGGAGTCAGAAGGACCTGAGACATTCACTAGCTGTGTAACCTTGGGCAAGACACTTAACCCCAACTGCCTCATTCTGGGTCACCTCCAGTCACTGGATCCAGATAGCTCTAGAGGAGAAGTGAGAATGGTGACATGCACAGCCCTCCCTCACTCAAAACAAAGTCAAGTGCAAGTCATGTCATTATTTCTGATAGCATGGTCTTCTTCGGCAACGAAGGACAAACACACACAAAAAGAATATGAAGGCTGGAACTGTCTCATTTTGTCCTAGTATCTCCAGAACCCAGATTACCCCTCAAAGTACCCTTCAGGTACTAGCTGGACTCGATAATCCAATAGGTCACTTCAAAGCTGAGATTCTGTGATATTTTACATGGACCCATGTCCCTTTTATTCCAGAAATGTTGGGAACTTGAGTGCCTAAGACAATGCCCTTCAATTTTTACACATTTTTATGACTTTTTAAAAGTTTAGTCATCGGTCAACTCAGTTGCTTATAGCAGAATTTCTTGATTAAAGTGTAAAAAATAATCTTCAAAAGCAAATATTTTCTGTCAGTGGAATGTTAACTCATTACTTCTCCCAAGTGATGAGCATAATGAATGTATCTAGTAGTATCTTGCCTACCATCCCCTTCACTCCAATCCTAGCAAAGCTCCTTAATTCTGGCCTGTTAATTCTTAAGTCATTCCAGAGTAGAATACTCACATCCTGGACAGCCCCAGGAGGCCAGCTGAGTTCTAGGGTCTAGGTTGGGCAATCTCAGAGGATCTACAGTGCAACTGGATCCCAAAGATGCATACCCTTGTGGTTAAGCTAAATTTGAGCCTTCAAAGGCTTAAAAGTCATAAACATATTAAGAGAGGGACTAAAATAAACTCAGTAACAGAAAGGCTTGAAATACTCTTAAGAGTAAAAATATTTTCCATTTTTTTTAAGCAAGCCACTTAAATTAAGACTCTTTCTACAAAACTAGAAGACAGCCTACAAGTTATAATATAAAGCATTCAGCAGAAAAAAACAACGATCAAATTCTGAATCAAGGTTGTGTTCATAGTTCTACATGAAACAATATTTTTAATCTGTTGTCTTGATCATAACAAAAGAATGCTATTGGTTGGATTAGGGAAAGGCATATATCAAGATCTGTATGTAGTCCCTTTCTAGAATCTTATAAAATAGACATATTTAATGATCTTTCTGGATCGGATGAATACTCTTTAACTTTGACCACAATTCCAATGAACTAAAATAAAAAATATTTTCTCATAAATCATTTCTATGACCAACACTGCCATCAAGTGTTCAGCACTGCTACAGCTAAAGTTACTTTTATTGTGCCCTAAGCAATCACAAGAGAATATAAAATATTCAGCGCTAGAATTGACCAACACAGTGACCTGCCTGCTATCAAGTAAAACAGGCTTATTTCACAGAAGAAAATACTACTTAAGTGCTCACTACAGGTTAAAAAAACAAAAATCTTGCCAAAACATCCTTCAATGTATTCTAAAATTATTTCCAATTAAGGAAAATAGACAAACATATTTGTACATTCAAAATTGTTACCCTGCCAGTATTGTGAATAAGCCAGATTATGGTCCCAAGGTCCACTGACCAGAAATATTGGCATTCAGGACAAAAATACAGTGAGTAGTTACTGTGCTAACTGTCAAAACAGTTATTCTAATCTGAGACTGATATTTATATTATCAAGATGTCCCAAAAGTCTTTGTGCAGTCTTCATTTGTTAAACTTTAAGTGTTTAACATTGAATGAAGACTTTTGGAACATCTTGACTCTAACCGGAAGCTGAGTGCTGTGAATGAAAATAACATACATTACAAAAGTAAGTTATTTGCTAGCCTTCTTAGCCATTCTGGTTATTGATCATAAGTATAAAACCATGAGAGTTCAGTTCAAGAAAGGTAAAAATATGCTTTAATTTTTATCTACTGACTTGATCCTTAAAGAACTCAGGGCAACTCTTCTACAGTATTTGAAGAATGATAACAAATCAAGAGACAACATAATGTAATAAAAAGAGCAACGGATCTAGTGTCCAAAACTTATGTTCAAATCTTAGCTCTGATATTGTGACCTTAGGTCACCAGTCCCTAGGCCTGTTTCCCATGAATGTAAAATTAGAGGGCTGGACTGTAGCATTCAAGTCCCTGCTGGTCTGAATTTTTATGCTCCACATACTACAAGTTAAAGGTATTAAAATAAAATAGTCACATTATGTCAAATTAAGCAAAATGTTTCACAATTTCTTAATCATACTGCTTACCTGCAATGGTATGTGCATACAGCCGACTACCAAAGGTGAAAACATGCAATTCGTATAGTTTGGCAATCTTTTCTAGGAATTCCCTGCAATGAGGACGTAACCGAGTTTGTAGCATAGGTTCACCTCGGCCTAACTGAAAATGAAATATACCCTGGGGGCAAGAAGAAAAACCGATGAAAGAACAAATCATGACGGTAATAATTTATCATCAAATTTTCTTATTAATCTTGTTAGGGATAATACCTTTTGGATTGTTGGATCCTATTTATTCTTAAAGGAATATAATGTTGGCTATACATAATGTTAGACCACTTCTAAATTATTGGTTACAGTGGGTCAAATCATTGGTCCATTACTATTACTACTTGCCCATGATATATTTAAAAGAGTCTTTATAAACTGTTTAAAAAATAACCATCATAAATAATAAGCAAGTATCATGCCAAAATAGCTGCTAAGCATGCATCTCATATAACAATTTGCTCTATTTTTGAACTCTTCCTTTCCGTTCTTCAGATATATAATGGTGTAATAATTTAAGTTCCAGAATTTTTAATTTCTATTACTGTTTTCTATAATAGCTAAAATAAGTTCTCTAAAATATTTCATATATAGGCAGTTGCTTTCCTCATACTGTAGGTATTTCAAAATAGAAGCCCCAAATCATGTGATAATTGAATAAACTGATAAATGTAATTACCAAGCTACTGAAAAACAAATGAGTGACAGTTGTAATGGCTACACATAGAATGTTTGTTTCTTTTTGGATGAAAAGTTTCAAGGACACAAATATACATAGTAAACTTTACTAAGGAGATTTAATTTATTAAAGCTTGAATTGTAAATTTTTTAAGGAAATTCAGCATTAACTTAAAAAAAAGTAAAGCATCCAGAAAGAGGTCTAACAAGGCCAGCTTTACTTGTATTTAAGACTTATTTGCTTTCACGTAAATCATTAATATGTTAACAGTTCTCCAAAGTTAAGCAGAAATGTTCTCCACAATTTTAAGACATTAACTTATTCATTATAATTGAAACTGTGCAAACTTCAGTCCAGACTAATTTAAATGATTACTTGACCAAACTTAAAAGCTAGAGGAACTCTCTCTAGTACAATCAAGTCATTGTAGTGGATAATCCAATATAAAACTATTCCAATAAAGTATACAGCCCTGGGTGCACTGAAATACATCCACCGTAATCCAACCAGACATGATCCTGGTGTATTAAGTATACATAACACATTTAAGGGATCTAGTTAGTGTTGTAGACAGGACAAAGAAAAAAATGGAAAGAAAGGATGGCAAATTATAAAAGACTTATTCTATCCAAAGAGATAGTAAATATTTCAATACAATTATTTGTTACATGTATTATATCATTTACTTTGTTTGACATTTGCTGACAACGCTGTTGCTCTGTGGTATGAATTAGCGTTTGATCCAAATCGACCATGAGGACAAGTTTCCTGTTTCGGTGCAGCCGTTGCTGGTCTTCTCTGCCTAGTTGTTCAGCTTGCTAAAATACAAACAAAACAACAAAAATAAAATAAGTCACAAAGTAAAAGACTTCAGGACAAGTAGAGATTCAACCCTTTTTAAACACCAGCAGACACCAGTAGAAAGCTGATTGATACATTTTAAAAAGAAATCTCAGTTAAAAAAAAAAAATTCTAAGACTGCCTTCCTATTACAAAATAACTTGGAGAAGTGCACATACATGTCAGTAGGACAACCCATCTATTAAAACTGCATTTATTAACACTTCTAAATATGATTAAGTACAAAATGTATACAAAATATGATAGCTGTTCCTTATAACTTCAAATATTATAACTTAAGTATAAGTCATATCTAGCATGTGACAGTGTTACATGCCCCTGAGCAAATGTTCTCTTCATAAACAAGCTACTACAATAATTGAGTTATTTTTAACAGAAAAGATAATACAGGAGTAGTTAAAACATTCAGAGTATAAGAATGAGAAGGTGTCATTAGGTTGCAATTTTTACTGGTATAGTGAATATATATACTGAAAAAGACAAAATACTGACACTGAGTGATTGCCATTAGTAGGCCATAATTCCCTATAACATGAAACTTTCCTTCTTTTTTTCTTACCTTTCTAATCTCCCTTCTAATTTATTTTTTCCCATTCCTTTTTCTTTCTCTTGACTATATTTCATGCCTTTCAAGGGCACAGAGCATATCAAGGAAAGTAACTAAATGGAGGAATATAATCAATAAGGAAAATTTTGGCATTATAAAATTTATAGAGGCTAAAAATAGATTACAAAGTTGTTTTTTTATCTTATAATAGGAAAAGGTTCAAAAAAACAGAAATAAAAATAATATAAAGAAATTAAAAATAAAGAAATAAAACTTCAGCAAAGTATTAAGATTTGAACTTATTAGCCTTACGGTTCTTACACATACACACAAAAATCACCACAAGTCTTCTGCCTTTAAGATGTAGGAATAAAAAAATGTATCAAAAACACCTTTTGTGTAAAAGAGCAAGTTAGCAATGTTATCTCTTTTGAATATCCTAGGTGAATAATATTATTTTAATAATTAAACTCTAACAGCTTCACCAACTATATCTGATAAAAAATTCAAAAAAGGAACAAAATTGTTTTCCCAACATGTCCTATGTCACTTTTAAAAATCCTAGAGAGCTTTGTTATGGTTGTTAATGAACATAAGTTAAAACTAAAACACAAAGGAGGGGCAAAAAATATTCAGGAAGAGGAGAAGAAACAAAGTGGTAATGAAAACTAATCAATTAACAAGTATTTATTAAACATTTACAATGTGCCAGATACTTTGTGATAAACTGGGATACAAAGACAAAACTGAAACAGTCCCTAATGTCAAGGAGCAACCTTTCTATTATAAGAAAAAGGGGACAATACTGGAAGATGACTGAAAGACAGAATTAAACTAGAAAAGCAAGAATGCTCCCCTTTCGAATTACTTTTTAAAAAATTTACTCTTTCTGAGACAATCTAAAATAGCACTGCATAACTTTCCAAAAAGAAACTGTTACTTTCTACCACTGAAATCCCTAGAGCAGATTATATTTGAGAGTAGTAGTTGAACCAAGAGTGAATTTTAAATTAAGCAAAATAAGGCAGAGTAAACAGTTGTTTTATCATGACATGCAAGCAAAGTCAAATGTGTCAATAATATTGGGCACTGCTTCCTACTCAATACAGAGAAGAAATTTTTTAAAACCCTACAACGATTAACTTGATGTACCAATTTATTAATAATACTTCAGCATAATTTTGTCATTTAAATAGAGTCCATTTTGGAAAAAGAAAAATGAAAGAACAGAATTATACCCCAGTAGCCAGCTTTCTATGAATATAATAAATTGGTTGAAAAAAATAAAAGACTTACAGTTAACATGCTGAAATTTTGAGAAAAGGTGATTTTATATCTCCCCTTCACACACACACTTGCTCTAATTATGCTTGCTTACATGAAACAGAAATTCCTCTCACTTTTTTTTTTTTAAAGAAAAACCCTCCAAAATCTGCCATGTTTGCCCCAAATGACTAAACTTACCTCAGAGCTAACCATCAATTCTGGCACACTGTGCACCATGGAGACAGTTGCTGTGGATAATGGCACTTGCTGTTTTCCATTTCTACTCTGTAGCCTTTGTTTAGACAGAGAGCAAAAAAAAATACAGTTTCAATAAAGCAAATTTCAATACTATTGAGCTACATACAGAACAGCTGCAAATTACACATGATAAAAAGTCACCATCAGGTTTTAGGATTTACTTTTGAATATAATATTTTAAGAGTTGATTTTTAAATGTGACTACTGAAATGGACTGAAGGTCAGAAAAAGTTAAATAACCAGTTAACTATTTCTAAAATCCTTTATGAAAATTAAGCTACAGAAATTAAGCCTGAAAATATAAAATTAGATCTTAAATGACAGCTCAACTATAAGTAGCTCCAAAAAAAATTTTTAACCAAATATACCATTTTTATTTTATTTTAAAAGTCAAGCAATTTTATTTTAGTAATTATTCCTTTTATCCCAAGTTACTTAAAAGTCTATTACAATACAACACGAATCCATGATTTTCTAGTTAATAATTCTGCTCTGTTGCACCCTAGATATTTTCTAATAATGCACAAGGATAGCCACACTGGGAGAACAAATTTTAAAAATTTTATTCCACTTCTAAAAGTGTCTAAATTTTCCACTCTATTGGAAAACGAGTGGGCTAACATAAGTCCATTTGTCAGAAAGAGATTTCACTGTGACAGTAACAGGTGCAATGCTTTACTGCAAACAATGTATTTGTTTTTGTACTTGCCCAGTATTTGAAAGAGATCAAGGGATCATAATGGTCTGAAAATAACACAGCACTGCTTACCTTATTTTTATACCAGCAAGATTACGTGTTTTCTCACAGCTCTAAATCCTATGACCGACCAATGCATGTTACTAGGTATACTCATTCTCTTCTAAATTTTCAACAAAAACTAGCATTTCAACTTCTCCTTTGGACTCCTACAAGCCTAACATAACTCAGCATTAATAAACAGCGTGTAACATCTGGGGAAAACGAGGTTGTACAGCACAAAGAAATCAAGCAGCAGACAATACTAAGGAAAATCTGCAGGTAATAATTTTTCCAGATGTTCCACTCATTCATAATGCCTTAATTATATAAAAGGTAATGGATGCTCTAGGTCCTTTTGTTCTCTCCTACCTTTTACAGTTACTAACTGTATCTGAATAATCACTATTTCCTATACATTACAAATTCTCTAGGAAAATTTCAGTGTTGGAAAACTGGGAAAAGAGGTTAACATCTGTCCAATTTCAGAGATTCTTGTTCCCACTTCAAGCAACTATTATATCACATAATATTCAGACTAAACTATCATGCCACATAATATTTAGTCTAATGCTCTAAACAAAGCAGATATAAGAAACACTACAATAAAATGCTCCTAGACGCCCTCTCATTACTCCCATTGTTTTGGATGGAGTGTGCATCTCCTATGTGAGTGAGGGGTTGGGAATTTTCTAAATGCTTTAGCAAACCCTATCTGCCTAATGTGATTATTTATCCCATTAGCTAGACCTTCAAATATAGGATCAAGATGCTTCTCCTAGTTTCTAAGTTAACAGGTTAAGAGCAATATAACTGTACATACTTGAATATGCATTACATTCTTCATGTTTAATTTTTTATGGTTAAAATTGTTTACATGAAAATCAAATTAAGACAGCCAAGGAATAAGATTTTTTTTAACCACTGTAACAGACTTGGCAAAATATTCATAATTTTACAGATTTTTTTTTTGCTACACCTACTTTTTATTCACCTAAAAAAATTAAATTTTGATCATTCAGTCTTGACTGGAAGAAAGACAGACAAACAAGTGTCTCAAGCTATGCCATGTCCCTCCCAGGCTTTTGGCATGCACAATTCAAAGCTTTTTATATCTGTCTGTCATCACGTTTGCACTTTTAGAGAAACTACAAGGTCAAGCAGTTTACTTTCTTAATTAGATTTATATGCCTTCAAACCAACAATAAAAAAAAAAAGATGAAAGAAGCCAATTTTAATATAACTAAACAAAAAAAGTCTTAAATTTGTAGTTAGTATCCAATAAATGTCAATGATAAATAGGAGATCAAAAGAGGTCCAAGTTGGGTTTATTTATTTTTGTTACTACACTGTAGCCATGATAATATTCAAGTACATTCTCTTCTTACCCATTTAATCAGCTTATTTTCAAACAAAGTTATTCATTTTTCATCTACAATTATACTTACTGTGTTAAATCTTGACCACATTCAGCACATAAACCTTTCATAACTACTGGGTGGCTACATCCTTCTAATCTCACCAGAACACCTCTGCAAAACAAAGTGACATGAAACAGTTTAACAGCATAATTAACCCAAACAGTAGATTAAACACTGTAAGGCATATTGGGCTGGGAGTCGAGAGACCGGATTTAAGTTCCAGCTCCCACACTTAGTGATTGGTTGGCTATTAGTAAGTCATTAATCTTAGTTTCCCTATCTGTAAAATTGAGATAATATTTATGCTACCTACTTTACACATTGTGAAAGAAAACATTACTAAAATACATGGTGTTTTATAAAATATAAACTTCTCTCTATTGCTACTCTTCTTAGGCTGTGCCACCTTATCAGCAACAGAAAGCAACATTACAGTATCCCCAAAGGCCTACGGGGGTTTTAAGCTACTGAAGTTTATAAGTGCACTAAGATATGTTAATGTTAACTGTAAATTTTTTATTTTTTTCAATCTATTTATTATATGCATACAAAACTGGCTTCTGGGGAACAATTCTGTTATCTCAGTTTTCTTTTTCCATAGAGAACTCTACTTGAGTGGACTGCAAACAGCTGAGGTTAATGTTAGCAGAGGGGAATTTTATTGAACTTGCCTGAAATAATTATTACTTTCAGCTTATTTGTTTAAAAGGTTTTTGGACTGGACCTTTGATTTCATTATTATAGGAAACTTACAGTGAAAAAGCTCCTACCAATACACATCAGTGACTTTTCTGCAACTTACAGACTAAAAGGATGTCCTAAATGTCTTAGTGCACTTATAAACTTCAATAGCTTAAAACCCCAGTAAGACTTTTGGGATATTTTGTATAAGGAGACACATACAAATCATTATCAAATAATACAAGATGTAGCAGTTAAATGGAAATATTACTTTTCTGTGGCAACTAATAAAAAACCTAAAGGCTTTGGAACACTAAATTTAAACTGTTAACTATAACCAGTAAACTTCAATTTTTAAGATGTTACCAAATTTTTAATTAAATAATTAAACAGGCTGTCGCTCAACAATATACTTAAGCTTTTTTAATGTCCTTTTTAGAAGATATTAACGCTAGTATCAATTCATACTAGTGGTTACAGTCTAAAACTGAAGTGTTAAACATGGCAGACCAAACCAGATTAAAATTAAAATTAAAATATTTCACAAAATATATAAAAATACAATAAAATGTAGATACATTGCATTTTAAAAACTAAGTTTAAAAGTGATCCATTGGAATGCTTACATACAGATCAGTGAACTCCATTTTCATTTGAATTTAACAACATTGCTCTAAAAGAAGTTTTGTTATTAATCACAGTGATCATTTGAGAAGTTCACTGTCTTTGCCATTGAATTCCAAGCCTATTTTACAAATACTATGGTTTTCCTCATATCTAGCAACTGCTTCGTAGTTTATATTTCTTAAAAGATCAACAGAAAGTTTTGGTCTTTAAGATAATGTTCTGTCCCTTCTGCTTCAGATTTAGGTTAAGTTTTTCTTAAGCAATTTCAACCCCAACTCACCCCTACTCCAATTTCTGTTGAAAAAGTATGTTCTGCAGTGTTTGAGACGTTTTTTAAATTACACTGAAAAAATACATTGAACAAATATTATTCAAGAAATGATGCCTGACAAAACCTTAAAGCTATTATTATACTTTAGGTTGCAAAATAATAAAAAATATTCAAAAAGGTTATATAAATTTGCCTTAGAGATGATTCCTACTATACAGACACAAATCTAGCTACATTTTTCCATCATAATAAAACAACAATATTTTTAATTGTATATATAAAGCTTGTTGTTTTTCGTGAACTTTATTCATCACAAAGTTATGACTACTTTTTGTTATCCCTGGAAACAGTTATATGGGTATATACTTTTAGGAGTATTAACACAAAACTAAGAACAATTACACAACCCCCTGTTTAACAATTAAGCTTAAATTTGAACATGTCCAGGGATGGGGATTTCCATCTCACAAAGAAGCCCATTCCAATGGGCTACTCTAACAGGGATAAAGTTATTTCCTTACTCTTATCTAAAATCTAACCCCCTGAAACACAGTCCTCCTTATACAACTGTGATGCTCATAACTGAACATAATGCTCTACATGTAGTCTGTCCAACAAAGGCTGTAGTAGTGCTCTTGCTTCTCTTGTAACAGCAGTGTTTTGGTTTTTTTGTTTTATTTTTTTAATATACTTCAGTAACAATATACAAAAGCTGAATTTTCCCCACTATCTCCGGATGAGAGTGGAATGCTCCAAATACAGTTGCCCTTTTTCTTTTCTTTTTTGCAGTCACAATACTCTTAAGCCTGCAGTCAGCTGGGTACTCAACAAAGTTTGTCCGGTTTTTTTTCCCCCACATTTGCAATGTTTACACCACCACATATAGGAAAAACTTTAACCTAAATGAATGAGTTTACATTTATGATTATTCAGTTTCAAAGTAATCAGAATTAAAAGAATTAAATAGAATTTTTTTCCTAAGTAGGAATATCCTTTGAAAAAAAAAAAGATCAAAATCAAGTTGCTTCCATTTATAATAGTTCTTGCTTAAAAAAATAAAACTGCCCCAAACTATAAAACATCAGAACTTATAATTTTTAATTTTAATTTAAGATACATTAAGTCCCATAGGTAAGTAGTATGGGGCAAGCGACTGAGGACTAACCTTGCAGTCAAGAAGACCTGGTGTAAAACAAGGCAGGTTACATTAAATGGCCTCAAAACTTCTTTCTGGCTCTGTAACTCTGATCCTATGACCAGAATTCAAGTTCTACTTCTGACATTTACTATTTGTATAACATTGGGCAAATCACTTCAATTCCTAGTGATCTACTAACTGTAGATCAGTTGCCAACCTGCTGCAGGGGAAAGAATTTCCACATCTGGAGCTCTTCAGTGAAATATCTCACACACACACACACACACACACACACACACACACACACACTTACAGAAAAAGAACTACCATAAAAAGCAGAAGTGTATTTGGAAATCAGGCTTTAAAACTAACTAAAAATGTCTACACCCACCTAGAGATCCCACTGTCAGAATGTACCCGAAGCAGGTCAAAGAGAGAAAAAAAAATCCTATACACATAAAAATATTAATAGCAGCAGCTTTACAGTAATTAAAAACTAAAAACAAAATAGGAAACCACTAATTGAGCAGTGACTAAATTTGTAGTACCTGAGTGTAATGAAACATCATTACGCCTTAAGAAATAGTCTGCGTAAAGAACTCAGAGAAGCATAGGGAAGATTTAAATTAACCAGTTCAGGATAAAATAAGCAGAACTGTGAAAATGATGCACAAGACTACTATATATATAAAACAAAACTCAGCACCACATAATTATAATGACAAAATCTGTTTCCAGAGAAGAGTTGATAAAACTTTCATCACTTCATTGAAAACTTATGGGAGTACTGGTATAGAATATAGAATATCAGACACAGCATACTGCTGGTTGGTTTTGATGAACTACCTTTTTTCTCCATCACTTTAAATTTTTTGTTAGAAGGGACAGCTAAAGTAAGGAGTGAGGAAAAAGGGATTTATTTAGCAATGAAGACAAAGGCATTGAAAAATATTGAATTTTATATGTAAGCAACATAAAAAAATAGCATGGATGCTAAAGTCAGCCCTCTTTATTCTAACAAGCCAGGATAAATGAGTTAGGTGCACTAAAAACTCCACCCAGCAAAACAGGGAAATAAGACAGGGCTGTGTGATAAACCACTGATCTCTCTCTTTTCTAAAGTTTGTATATCTATGTAATATTTTTCAGAAAGTTTTATAAGTAGGTCACAAAAGGTCATAAACTATAACGATCACTCCTAGAACTAAACTTTTATATATGAAAAGCTATTGATACTTGTCTCCTTTTCCTAACTCCAAACAGCACTAGAGGCAAGCAAATTGTTCTGGGAATTGACTTCTCACTTGGTGGCCAGCAGAGGGAACCCTCTGATCTAACAGCGCTTTTCTATCACCTTTCTTCTGCAGGAGGAAAAAATCATGTTCCTAGAATAGCGTTTGGAGTTACAAAGGTCATTAGAGCCATCTAGTCCAATCTTCTCACTTTACAGATAAAGTAATTCGAGTCCAGAAAGGTTAAATGACTTGCCCATGGTCACACAGGTGTTAAATGGCAGAGGTGGGACTTGAACTGAAGCCCTCAAATCCAGTGCTCTTTTCTATGTTTCCTCACTGCTCATATTCAGTTAAATTTTACCTCTTACAATCAATATCTTTTGAAGACATCCACTTTTATCACTTTTCCTTTTTCCCCTCTGGAATCCAACTCTTGACCAAAAACAGTTTCCTTCCCCCTTTCCATTTTATCTGTAGATTTTAAAAAATCTAATTCAAGTACTTAAGCATCTCTGGAGGAAAGAAAAAAAGTTTTAGTTCAACTAGTCGTCAATGCTTGCATGGCCTCATGGGGGGTGATACACAAATAACTGTAACATAAAATAATCCATAAATGCGTAGGAGATGTGAGCAAAATATCAAGTAATGGGAAAGGGGGGAAAATGGAGAGTTGTTAGTAGTTTTCATCCATGTATACCTCTTTGTGATCTCATTTGGGGTTTTCCTGGCAAAAATAATGCAGCGTTCGGCCATTTTCTTGTTCATCTCATTTTACAGATGAGGAAATTGAGGCAGAGGGTTAAGTGACAACTAAGGCAAGAAAGGTAAAAGATCACCAGATTGTAGAGGGTTTTGAATGAAGTACTACACCAGTTCAAGTGAATGACAGTATGTTCTAGAGTGGTTGGCAAAGGAAACAAAGGGGAAGAGAACAATGAGTACTGTGAAAGCAGAACTGGCAAAATTTGCCAACCAGTTAGATAAGAAGAGGAGGTTGGAAAAAATTTCCAACAAGTTATCAGGGACTGGTAGTACCATTAACAACAAATGGAATAAAGAAGAGAAAAAGGTTTGGGTCTGTTCAGTTTGAGGTCCTTGTATGACATCCTGATAAAGATGTCCTGTACAGCCGAGATATAGGTCATGTAGTAGTCATCTAGATAACTGAAAATGAAAATTAATGAAATAAGCTATTTATAAAGCCCTTAGCACAAGGCAATTGAAGCTTATTCCCCTCCCTCTCCCTTTGAAAACAAAGGATTGAATAAAATTGTAAAGGAAGAAGAAATGTAAAGACAGAAGACTGATACAGTCAGAACTCTGGGAATATATCCACTTTAGGCAGCAAGGAAGAGAAGCCAGCAAATGAATAAATGAAAAAAGTATAAAATTAAATATTCCAGGCATTGAACTAAGTAAAAAGAACACTACAAAAACCAAGACTTCAAGGAAATTACATTTTACTATGCTAAATCAAAATATGTAATTGAGTGGTGGCCAGAAAGGGATGTCTTTGGTTAGTAAAGTTGAAGGGATGACTAGGAGAATCACCTAGAAACTGACACAACCTTTCTTAGAATGGTAATGTCAATTTAATTAATATTCCCCAGACAAGAAGTGGAAAGGAGGGCAGAGGTTAGAGAAGAGGATGAAGAATGATGAAGCCTTACCAATCAGAAGCCCAGGGTTTCCAGCAAAGAAGACAGAGAAAGGGTAAAGAAGTGGAAAGCCAGGAGAGTGAAAGGAGAGTGAAGGTCCAAAAGGAAGGGAAGATGGTGGGCATCATATTCTGCAGAGGATAAGAAGGATGAGGACTGCAAATAGGTTTCTGAATTAAGGAAAATTACAGAGAAGATTTGATGAGGCATATAAACAAGCCCTCTTCTATCACAGCAGAAATTGAGGTGTGTATATTAGTAGGACAGAATATTATATATGTTGCTAGCCCAGTCTCCGCATCAAATGTTTTTCCTAAATATTCTCCTTTGTCCCAAAAGAAGAGGTGGAAGGTGAATTACTTCAATATCAAGACAAAAAGATATCAATAAAATTTTAAGAGATAAAAAAATCCAATCTAATTCAAGCAACATTTGGGCACCTAATATGCGCAAGGCATTGTGCTAACACAATTAAGTTATTGGTAACCTCAGAACTTCAATGAAAGCCAAACTGAAAAGAGAATTCTCAAAAGTGCATGATATGATATGTTGACCTAATTTTGATCAATGGGCATGAATGAGTGGGAAAAAACAAAAATATGTAAGTACTTTTCATGTGTGAAGCTCTAGGTATAGAAATGTAAAGGTAAGAATCCCTTTTCTAAAAAAAATTCCCATTCTAATAGAGTAAAACATATAGAAGATTTCAGCTATAAGTTAAGACAGAGAGGTTCCATGGTCTTTAGGGTATAGGTACAAAACCAGGTGGTAATACTGCTTCTTTAAAGGCATTTCCATTGATAAAACCATGTCAGTTTTTGATGTTAAAATTTTTGACAAAAACTTTTCTTTTCTGGGTTCTCGGTAGCTGTGACTGTATCACCTACAGGAGCAGTTGCTAAGTTGTATTTCCACAAAGGGTTATGGATGAGTATGTCCATTTTAACCAAGGGAACGGAATGCTAAGATTGGAAATGAAATTAAACAAAGAACCAGTGTCAGCATCTAAAGCCCTTTTACAAAAGTCAAAAGTCTCCCAACTACTTGATAATTATGCCTGCTTTTCCTCAGGTACCAGTATTTAATGTAAAACATTTTTATTAAACTTTATTTTATTCTATTACTAATATTGCAATGATGTTATTTTCCATTTTTCAATAATAAATGTATTTCTTAATAACTACTTCTTAATGGGAACTGACCCCAGTGCTTACAGAAAAATGTACTCTATCAATCAAATGACTTACAAATAAACTTGAAACACAATCTGTACATAAACTTTAAACCTGTACTCAGATCTAGTTTATAACTTCAATGTTATCTGTGGTTCTTTACTATCCACCCCCATATACATAATAATGAGAATAATAGCTAACATTTATATAGTGCTTATTATTTGCCAAGTACTGTGCTAAGCACTTCACAATTATCTCATTTGATCCTGGGAGATAGGTACTATTATCTCAGTTTTACAAATGAATACACTGAGGCACAGAGATTAAGTGACTTATATGGGGTCACATAGCCGGTAAGTGTATAATGCTGCACTTGAACTCAGGTCTTCCTGACTTGAAGCACTGCACCACCTAGCTGTTTCTATATTCATAAGAGACCTCATTCATATACACATATATGTTTATGTATATATGCACGTATGTGTATATAAACATGTATATATGCATACGTGTGTGTATCCCTTTCTCTTTATTCCCACAACACTTAACCCAAGCTCAAGTCTCTATCATCTCAGACCTAGACTCCTGAATTAGCTCTCTAACTGATCTCCCCATTCAGTCCATCCTTCCTGAAAGTTCTAGTCTGTCCATGTCATTCCCTAACTTGTTAAATTTCAGTGATTCCCTATTACTTCTAGGATAATAAACTCCTGTTTGACATGTAAAGCTCTTCACAATCCACATGTGTCACCTTCCATTCATTACTTCATTCCACACAATTCATACTGACCTACATACAAGACCCTATCTCCCATCTTTGCAATAGTTTTCCCACATGGCTGGAATGTTCTCCCTACTCACCTCTACTTCCTTAAATCCCTGGCTTTCTTCAAGACTCAACGTAAGCACCACTTCAAGCACAAGGCTTCTCCTTGGTCTCTTCTGCAACTAGTACCTTTCCCTCAGGTTTTCTTGTGTCTATTTTGTATCTGTTGTATATATACCTATTTATATACATGCTATCTCTTTCGTTAGAATAAATCTTAAGGGTAGGAACTGTTTTTACTTTTTCTTTACATCCTCAGTGCTTAGAACAGTACCTAGTATAGTATTAAGTAGGTAATAAATGCTGGTTGATTGTGAGTTTACCCTAACATCAAGCTTAAATTTGCCTCTGTCACTTCTACCCTAGCTCTGCCCTCTAGGGCAAAATACAAGTAGAATCTCTCTTCCACATGGCAGTCCACCAAAAACCTGAAAAAAGCTATTATATCCCATCCCACCTTACCCTTCACCTGACCTTCAGTCTTTTTTCTCTGTTTAAACAACCCCCAGTTTCTTCAACCAATCTCCATATGACACAAACTGAAAGTCTTTTACCAGACTGGTTGCCTTACTCTGGATATGCTCCAGCTTATTAATCTTCTTCTTAAATCATGATGCACAGAACTGAATATGATACTTCAAAATAACCGTGGAATAAGAGCAAAGCACGGAGGAACCAGAACTTCCTCATTCTTAAAAGTTATGCCTCTTTTAATGCAGTCTGCATCTGCATAATCTGTTCTGGCAGCCATATCTCAACACTGACTCCTACTGCGCTTGAAGGTCACTAAAACCAAGTCACTTAAAATATTTTTTCAGAAAAACTTGCCATCTAATCATGCCTCCCCAACATATTCCTAATCCTAATCTGTCTAATGTCACTAGGTTAACATATTTGTCATAACAACCACAACAATGTAAGATCATGTTATAAGTCAGAGGTAGACTACTCTAGCCCGTATCACTTGAACCGAGTGCTGTCTCTCAAGGTACCTTAGTTTCTGAATTTTGAAAGAGATAAAAACTTTCTATTTCCATCATAAGTCCAAATGTGTCTTAAGATGACATTGCCAAGGAAGAGAGGCAATGAGTACAGATTTCTTTAGCATCCTATGCCTATACCAAAAAAACAAAAATTCATTTAGCCGAGTTTCGAGTATCTTCTCAGAAAAAGATGTATGTGGTTATAGAACAGGAAGCAAAGAAGGGCAAAACAAAGTGTCACTGATTTCCATAAAAGCAATTACAATGTTTGATACTATTATTGCATATAAACAAAAAAAAAAGAGCAATGTTATATAGAGAACTGAAGCTATGACTAAAAGGTTATTAAATACCAGAAAGATTTTATTCCTCCTGGTTTGGTCCTCAAAAATAAAAATAGAAATAATCATGAAATAATTCTTAAAATAATAATTCTTTGCATTAAAGCAAAGAAGCCCAGAGCTATACTTAATATTTTTATATTCAGTACCCATCTTCAATGAGCAAATAAGATAGTATGTAAAAAGAACATGCACTAAAAGTCAAGTTACTTGATTGAGCTCTGCCAGTATTCAGCTATGGAACCAAGGGCAAAAGTTTTAGCTCTCAAAAGGGCCCATTTTCCTCCTCTATTTAAACATGTGTTGGACCAAAGCAAAGGTTAACCTTTCTTGTGTCATATCAAATGACATACTGTAAAATGCTTAGCGCAGTGCCTGGCACATAATAGACACTATATAAATGCTTATTCCTTTCCCTTCCCCTCCCCTCATTTTTAGTAGTCTGGTGAAACTTATGGGACCCTTGCAAGTATGTTTTTAACAAAATAAAATACACACACTGTTACAAAGGAAACATTATATTGAAACAGAGATGTAATTTTTTTCCCCATCCAAGTTCAAAGACTCCCAAAAATCTATTCACAGGATAAGAACTCTTAACTAAACAATGTTTTAAGTCCCTTCCTATTCCAGAATTCTAAATTCCATTACTTAAATGTAAATTTTGCTATTATGAAAATTCCATGAGTTTTTAAAAAAGTTTTATTACTAAGATTCTTTAGTATGGTCATTATGAATTATCTATTCTTTTACTCTTCCATCTCCCATCGAAAGAAAAATTATATTCAGCCTGAAAATAAATGATACTAATTTGCCACTAAAAGTTTAGCTACTGGACGCAGACATGGCCTAAACACAAACAAAGATAACCAGTATGTCAAATGTTCAACAATTTGGTCACTAGCCCTCTGAGAACAATTACTGAGAGTTGTTTAAGTGGAAACGCAAGATACAACTGAAGTGAAGCTACACTACACCGCAGACTCTGAAAGGGGTCAGCTTAAAGACAAAACTAAACAAAGTGGAAGATAAGCTAACTATGTTTAGCCTCCCTCAAAAAAAAACCCAAATAAAAAATATAAAATTATGAAAATTTATTTTTAGTGCTTCTTTACAGCCTTTCTTTAAAAATGCACTCTCTTATTAAGTCAGTTTATGAAGAATATATGTCTTTTTTGAGTCACTCTGCTTATTTTTATTTTTGAAAATGTATTTTTATTAATGTCTTTGTTTACATCATCATAGCTACCAAGTATTTCCCCCCTCCCCAAAGTCATCCTCTATAACAAATAGTATTTTTATAGAGGAAACAAAATCAGCACAACTGATATTCGTTGGAAAAAAATCTGAAAAGATGTGCAATGTGTGATGCCTATGAATTTCTCACCTTTCTGAAGGGGTGGCATGGGGGTGTCTTACGGTATCTCTTCACCTGATCCCGCTTGATCTTTATAATTTTGTTATATTTACTTGGTTTTGTGTGCGTGTGTTTGCTGCATAGTTGTTCTTTCCATTTACATTGTTCTAGTTATTGTGTATATATTTTTTTCTTGGCTCTACTTTCTTTACTCTGCATCAGTTCATATAGATCTTTCCATGTTTCTCTGTGTTCATCACATACATCATTTCTTATTGCACAGTAATATTTCATTACATTCATCTATCACAATTTGTTTAGTCATTGCCCAAACAATGGGTATCTACTTTATTTCCACTTTGCTATCACAAAGAGTGCTGCTATAAATATTTCAGTGTATACAGACAGTACACAAGTTTTCAAATTTTTCCACATATATAAACACACACACACACACACACACACACACACACACACACACACACACACACACACACACACACACTGCCTGGACAGTAGCATGCAGCCAACCTACTTGCAAGTTCATCAATATGTATATCATGAATGAGTGTAGCATATGGACAATGAGATGGGAAAAGGCTTACAGGGAAGATCAGGCTGGACTTCATTTCAGAAACTACATAGTTCTCTCTATTGTCCCAAACAGCTCACTGTCACAAATGCCCTTTTTCTATCATCAATAAATCTCTCCCAAGTGATTTCATGCAAGTCATGAAACAATTTAGATGAATAAAAATTACAAATAACCAAAAAGGTAACATTGAGAAATATGATATATACAAGCAGATAGCAGGCTGTCATCAATAATGGTGAATACACAGAAAATGCTATAAAAGATACATATAGCTAAAAAAGTTACTCTATATACAGCCTGAATTCTGATTCTGCTACTTACTTCTTTGGCCTTAGACAAGTCATTTATTGGCGTCTCAGCATCCTCAACTCTAAAGTAAGACCAAAGTCTTTTTCATCTTTGCATAATAAAATGTGCTTTTGCCTTTTAAAGCAAGACAAAGAGACAAGACAAAGACCTCTACTAAGTTGGACCATTCCTTTATACAGCTCAAAAATAGGAAAGCATGGAGGAGAGTTCAAATGGAATTGAGTCAGTCCCGAAGCCTCATAGTCCAAATATCACATATCAGAGGTTGAGAAAAGAAGAACAACCATAATCAACAGACCGAGCTCAGCAGTTTCTCATTCCAACAATTACTGGGATGGAAATCACACCAATTGTTGACTTGAGTTCTTCACCTTTTCAAGTCCCAGTCTAAGGGTGGCGGAGAAAGACTGGACCCCTTCTCTTAAGATGTTTTTAAATGCATAAAATAAAATATTACAGAATTGTAAAAGAAACCAATTATATTGAAATCCAATAATCAAAATACTGAAGGAACAACTTCACCGATCCCAGCTTAAGAAACAGGTTTAATTGGAAACTATATATTCAGAAATTCTTCAGGTATCATTTGTTAACTCAAAAACCAAAATTATTGTTTTTTAATACAGCACCCAAACTACATGTTTATGCTAAGAAACCAATGTTTGACACTACATATTATATTTTCCTGGATCCTACAGAGCAGTATTGTCAAATTCAAATAAAAAAAGATACTGACTTAGAAAACCACAAATTAACATTATTTATTTTGTTAAACATATTCCAATTACATTTTAATCTGCTTTAGGCCTCACTGAGAAGTTCCTCGGGCTGCTTGAGGCCGAGGAGCAGTGACTATGACACTTCAGCAAAAGAGCATATTCAAACACCTAACATTTTGGTAAGACTCAGTCTTTAAACAAGTTTAATTCTAAAGCACTCAAATAAAGAAATTAACACCACCATTACCATTACCATCACCACCACCACCATATACAATTTGCCACCATAAGACAAAGGAAGTAAAAAGTCTTAACTGTTTCCTGTTAACCTATAAGTAGATTTGAAATACAAGCAATTGCTAGCTTAAGAGAACCCACTGGGTTACATGATACTTTCACACCCTGTAGACTTAAATGTGATCTTTTGAACAAGCATCAACAGGGAAGGAAAAAATAGCTTAACTGAAATTAATTTCTAAATCAAGAAAGATTATTGACGCTAGTTTGAAGGGGGGAAAAAGGAAAGGAAGATTTTAGAAAACATCTAAAAAGTCTACACTTACAAATAAGGTTAAAGTATTGGGTAAATTGAGTTTGCAAAACCACTCTTTCCTTACAGACTTTTATAATGTTTTAGTGGAATTCTAAGTGAATATGTGCACCAAATTTCCTTACCCCTAGTCTTCTGATTCTAGAAAATGAAAAACACAAAAGCAATGTAATAATTAAACTATTACTAATACTAATAGGTTTGATCTTAAAGATAATTTTATCTTCTTTTAACTAGAGAGGTCCCTCCCCATTCCCCACTAAAATTCTGTGACGCCTTACAAAAATGAACCTGGGTTCTTAAAGTTTATGGTACTCCAGCAGGGAACAAATTATGGCAGGTCCAACTTAGAAAGACTGCAGGTATCCATCTGGCAACAGATCAGGGTAGTTAAGGACTAGGATAGTTAAGTGCAGGTAACCCAAAGTTGACCACCAAGTGATAGGTTTTTGGTGACAGTCACAAAAACTAATGTAAACTAAGATAGAGAGAGACTTGCAATACTTACTTCATCAGAAGGTGTGTCAGAAAAGCATAGATTTCTATCTAAAAAAGACCTCAGATGTCAAATAAATAATCCCAACTCCATTTTAAAGATAGGTTATGAACTAAAGTGAAGTGACTTATAAAGTAAAGTGATGTTCAAGTTCACATAGATAAATTAGTGATAGGAGTATGACTTGGGCCAAGATTCTTTAACTCTAAATACATTAACTCTTTGCTACACCACAATATTTGCTACACCAAAGGAATCATGGCTTCTTGAAATACTGAAGAGTGCTGTCATACCACCATAAAAATTCTTCTTTTGGAGTGTAAATAGAATCTTTATGCTTCAGTAGTAACAGTCTCCAAACTCACTATCACAGACACTTAGAGATAATTTCTAATGACCTCTTCTCACACTTGCCTTGCCTTGTTGGGTTTTTTGTTTGTTTGTGGTCATACCTCACAATGTACAACATAAATAGGGTATTCTGTACCAATGATACCAAGGTCATAAGAAAAAAAAGACAAAAGAAACAATGGTTTTCAGTTCTAGAAATGAACAGACTCAAGAGGTGTTAAAAATTCTCAAATCAAAATTAGTTTAAATTTTACTTCAGTGTTCCAACATATGAACACCATTTCTGAACTTGGGCTCCAGGGCAATTTCACAACTCCTAAAACACTGAAAGTTTCTGTGACATGCAGAGCTTCAAAGACTACACAAATACCAGACTTATGCCCCCTGTAACTATACCTACATAGTTTAGTGGAAAGATGACCAGCCTTGGAACCAAATTCAATCCATTTTGGTTCAAATTCAATCCAGCTCTACTACTTACTAGCTGTACTTTCTCATCAATAAAATGGAGATGGTAATATTTGCAATGATAACTTAATTCAATTGTTATGAGGGCAAAAATGTTTAAATGTAAATTGACTTATAAATCTTACATCATTATGTAAACTACCATTAAGGCTGAGAATATGCTGATATTAGTACAGACTAATCTCTAAAATATTCAAAAAGCCCCTCACTGACAGAGAAATAGAATGGAAGTTTTGCTGATCAAATAATCCAAGTCAGGAATTAAAAAAAAAAACTCTCACAGGCTCATTATTTTTAAGCTAACAATCTCTGTTTCATTTCTCTTTAAGATCATGCTTTATTTAGTAAATAACACTGAAATAATACAATGTCAGATTGCAGGTGCTGACAAGAGAGCTTCCTTTTCCTTAACATTATTTTAAACAATTATAAACTTAGTATTATGTTAAACTACTTTTGAGTTTTAATGTTGGCCTTGGATATAATTTGTTGTATCACCTTACATAAATCTCTCAATGTTCCTAAACTCTGAGTTACCTCATCTATAAGATACGGAAATTGAACCAGATGATTTATAAAGCTCTTTCTCCAGGTCTCAAGTTTGAGTTTAACAATTCAGGCAAATACCATAAACATAATTTAACCTTCAAGGTTAGTATTCTGGCAAATTACAGAGTAAAGGGTTTTGAATTAAAAATCAGTGAAAATCGTATCTCAGTAATCAAAATGTGAAAATCTCCTCAGAGTCTAATATTTACTTTTATTTTAAACAATTTTTAAAAGTTATTTAATTTAACTTTATTGTTTAATTACTGCTAAAAGCGAATGGAAAAGCAAATTAGAAGGGGGAAGGAGGAAGAACAGAAGCATCTGAGCTGTTATAGGAAAACAGCTGAAAGTGATCAATGGCAGCAAGATAAGTAATAGAAAAAGCTAAAATAAAAAAAAGAAATCTAGAAACTCAAAAGCATAGAGAGCAGTTTCAAGTCATTTTGTGATCTAGTACTGTAAGAGAAAATAACCTGAAACAGCTCGCAAATTCAAGAGCACTGCTAGATGAGATAGTACTTCCAAAGGCTATTCAGAACTTGAAGATCTAGTTCAATCTCCTCATTTAAAATGGTAAAAAAATAAAATTTAAATTTTTTAAAAAAAGAAGCTAAGACTAGATTCAAAAAGTGAGGTTCAAAATGAACCCAAGTTATCAAGAAAAGGCTATGTCACATTTAGCATAATATGTAAGACTTCACAGAAGCTAAGTGACTTGTCCAAGGTCATACAGTAAATATGTATTAGAAAAGTAATTAATACCCAGGTCTCTTCTGATTCAGATTTGAGTGAAGTGCTCTGAACACTATATCACAATGCCTCAAAAATGTATATATATATGAAACAGAAACAACATGCAATGAAAACTGTGAAGAAAAAACCCCCAGTCCTAAAGTCTGTTCTAAATCACAAGTGTCCATGTAAATGAAAATAAACAACCTTTGCTCCTACTGAAAAAGTCAGGCATGCTTGCAGAAATTAAAATACATCATTCCTTGGCACATACTAATCATTAAAATGAAGCATTAAACCTCAGTTCAAACAAATATAATTAGAGTTGCCAGAAGAAATGCAAACAGGGCCCTAACTAATAACTTTGTTAAATGGTTTTTCCCTAGTTAAACCTCACCAAAGATTAGTTCTCACAAACACTATGGAGCCTGATGAACAAAGCAGGAAAGCCCATGCCTAGAACGCACTCTGTCCTCATTTCTGTCTCTTAATAATCCATTGTATCCAAGTGCCATCTTTTTACATGAAGCCTTTTCTGATCCCCCAGTGACTAGTGACTCCCTTTCCTCCTCCCCACAAATTACCTTCAACACAGTCTATATATGCATATATATGTACATTAATTCCCCCCAGAAAATATAAACTTCCTTAAGTACTGTCATTTTATCTTTGTCCCCTTAAGTACTGTCATTTATGCCTTATTCCCCTAGGCCAAACATAGTGTAGGTATTTAATAATGCTTGTTGATTAAGATTTCTTGAGAAAACTGTGTATATAATGATATACATACATGCACATTTTATAGATAATGGAATTTAAAGCTAACAGAGGCATACTTGGAGATCAACCCTCTTCTTTTTACAGGTAAAGATAAGACCCACCCAAATAGATCTCCCAAGGTCATGACACATGGAGAGTCAGTGGCAGAAAGGGGATTCAAAACACAGGAAAAACATGGCATACAATAAAGATCAAGAGAAAGAAAAGTTGCCTAAAGAAGATGTCATCATTAGCTTATATTAAATTAGTCTGTCAAATCGTAAAAACCAATTCTTCCTTTGACCATTCCAGATATCATTCCATCTCTCTCCTCACCACATAACTTCTGGAAAAAGTCACCCATAAGCAATACCTCCATTTCCTTACAACCTATTCCACATTTAACTCCTACCACTGTATTGAAACTGCTCTCAAAATACCAATGACCACATAACTGCCAATTTAACAGCCCTTCTTATGGTTCTTTTTTATTTTCCACCAAGATTTGACATTGTTTTGCCATATCCCAGTGCTAAACAGGACTTTCTTGGCTTTGGAGAATGTACATTTTCCTAAGTTTTCCTCCCAACTCAATAACTACAGTTTCCTTCACTGGCTTCTCATTCAGTCTTATCTTCCATGTACCTATGAAGCAAAGCACTGCACTGGTAAAGAGGCTGAGGAAGAGTGTGGCTTATACTACTGTCCACAACAACCTTCTCTTTCTCCCTAGACAATCTCATTCACTCACTAAGGGTTTTAAGGGATTCCTCCAATGCAGAGGATTCCCACATCTATTATCTCCAATCTTGCCCTCTCTTCTAAGCACTTGACCTGAATATTCAGCCTATAGGTATATCTCCACCAGGACAGTCACCTCAACTCAAAACAACCAAAAAACTATTTTTATCATTTCTCCTAAACTTGCTTTTCCTTCTGACTTGCCTACTTCTACTAATACTACTACCAGTCATAGGTCATCAATGTTCTAACAAACAGCTTTTCAAAACTCTTTGATTCTTTCCTCTCTACTTCACATACCCAACTCACCATCAAGTCTAGCTAATTATACCTCTAGACAAGCTCTCTCATATCCATCTTCCTCCTACTAATCCCATATCCACCACCCTAATAACTCTTGCCAGGACTATTGCAACAGCCTCTAAATAGGTCTTACCACTCTCTGTTTTCCAAAATATCATTCAAGCAGCTGACCGACTAATCTTCCTTATGTGGTTATCTGGTCATGTCAGTATGTTGTGCTCATTTCTCCAGGAAATCCTTCTCCCTATTACCTACTGCGCAAATTTCAAACTCCTCTAGCATCCAAAGACCTCCAGGTCATCCTCTACTGAGCTGCCAAAGAGATCTTCATAAAGCAAAAGTCTGACCATGTCACTCCCCTATTCAATAAACTCCACTGGTTCCCTGTTGCCTTCAGAGTCATAAAAAGAAAATATTGTGACCTTTATAAACCTTTCTAGTTTCCTTACACCTTACTCTCCCAGTTTCCTCCGTGATCTAGTTACTGTGGCTCTAGCCTCCTTGCTATGGATCACATATAACATTCCATCTCTATTCCTCATTAGTTTTCACACATTCCTGGGCATCCTGGGCCTGGAATGCTCTCTTCTCCAGGATTCCATGGCTTTCTTTCCATCTCACCTAAAATCCCATGATCTGCAAGAAGGCTTTCCCTGCCCTTAATGTTTGTGACTTCCCTCTGGGACTAATTCCAATTAATCCTGTTTATATCTTGTTTGTAAATAGCTGTTTGCAGGTTGCTCTTCCAATTAGTCTATGAGCTCAGGTCCTGGCACATAGTAGGAGCTTAATAAATGTTTGCTGACTTATCTTCACTCCACAAGTGGAACCAATCTTCCCAGTCTTATTTCATATTACTTCCCTCCAAATAGTCTATGATTAGGTCAAACCAGACTATTCTCTGTACTCCAAAGGTATTCTGTACCTTTGCTTTCAGTATTCCCTATGCCTGAAAAAGACCTCCCTTTTCACCTCTTTGCCTATTTAGCCCAACTAAAATGTAAAAATCTTGAATCTTCACATTGATTTGCCATTCTTGTAATAGCAAAATACTCACTGAATATTGTATTTATTTGTGCATGTTCTATCCTCCATTAGTCTGAATTGCACAAGGGTTGGAAATGTCTTATCTAATACTCATGTCTTGAAATGAAAGAGCAAAAATATACCAAAAAATTGGCATTCCTGTTAAATGGCAGAAAAAAGAAGTGTCAACACAGACAACGTGTTACATGGCCTTTGTTGTATGATCTTGGGCAAGTCACTTAACCTTCTTGGGTCAAAAGTTTCCTCATCTGTAAAAAGAAGGGACTAGACTTTGAGCCCCCTTTCCATGCCTTACTATTACACACATATAAGGAACAATAACAACAAACACTATGTAAGCAACCTTTAGGCTAAACCTAAGTTATCTTGGTGGGTTGTAATTTCTTTAGTGTGGGGAACTGAAAGTGAAGGAAATCTCTGTACCAAAACAAATCAGCTACAGATCTACAATTTGTAGTCTTAGAGGGCTGTCTGGCATATTGAGGTTAATTGGCTAGGCGGGAGGGAGGAGAACAAAATGACCACACAGCCAGCAAATGTCAGAGCTGGAATTTGAACACAGTTCTGATTGACACTCAAGATAGCTTTCTACCACACCATGTTTCCTCTAAGATCTTGTAAAAAGGTTAATTAATGATATTTTGACCAATTGCAAATAAGTGTACTATATAAAAAACTGACCACTCTTCCCACCACAAAATAAATAGCATAATATACTTTAAACCCATAGGGAAAGAAATTAATTACAAGCCAATTTTCCTTAGAGCCAATGAACAGCAAAAAATACCACAGTTCAATAAACTGATGAAAGTAATCTACAATAAGTTAGAAAAAGTAGACATTTCAGCAGTGAATTCTACCAGTTAAGTGAAATGATATTTTTTTTTTACCTTTAATTATCTTATGATGACCCAATGACTCATTTTGCTTAAGTATATGATCATAGAGTTTGAAACAAACAAGCACTGAGACAGGGTAGAAGTTTGGGTAGATTCAAAGCTTGCTGTAATTTTGTACTCTAGAGAGCTCAGTCTCATACATTCTTCTTAGCTACGATGCACAATTATATCATATTTTTATCACTTAGTTTCACAAGATTAGAGCTCAGGAAAAAAAAGAGACAGACAACACCAGAAAATACCAGCTCAATTTGAACAAGTTAGTATATTCAAACAATACCCAGCTACAGTTCAGATGCAGGCATGTATACATATATGTGTGTATGTATATTTAAACAGATCTATACGTTATATATGTATTTGTTTCAATATCATCATTTCCTGTTTTAATCTTAAAGTCAAATAAAATTTAAAAAAAACAAGTGGAATAAATATGCTTGATTTTCTTAGAGACTGACTCCAATTCCCCCCAAATTTTTTGCACTGCAAAAATAACAACAATCACAGCTTTTTGGCTACAGAAGAAAAAAAAAGAAGAAAATAAAATCAGATTTGATTTTTTAAAAATCCTTGTTTGTCCAGCTAGTAAGCAGCGATTTAAAGGACAGGAATCCAAAGTTGCAGAAAGTAGGGTGGGAGTAGACCAAATAATCCATATTTCAAGGTGAAAGAGCTTTTCCTTCCCTAAAGAAATGTCAGCTGCTAAGTGAAGGCTTCTCTGTCAGAGGTGTGCCTCAGAACCTCGCCACCAAAGAATCCTCTAGCTACTCCCAAGAGGAGAGGCCTCATTTTAATCACGATATTTTCCCCTTTAAGCCCCCCTGCAGGGCAGCGGGTGGGGCGGGGAAAGAGGGAGGAAGAAGCTGGGATGCAGGGGAGCGCTCGGAACTCGCACCTGCCTCCTGCTTCTCCTCCTGCTCCTCGCACACCCTCGGGTCGGTCAGGGGGTCTACTATAAAGCGTCGGGCGCTGACCCCCCGCCGGGTATCTGGGGGCGGGGGGCAGGCAGGAAGAGGGGCAGAGGGACAGAGGCGAGCAGGACGGTCCCAGGGCAGTCTACTTAGAGGCGGCCGAAGTTCTCGGCTTGGAGTAGTTTCTCCGCCTCCGCCCTCCAGGAAAAAAGGACGAAAACCCTCGGGCTCGGACACAAGCGCCAGCTCCCTCGTCTTCCTCCTCCTCGGCAGTCGGCCCGGGGCCCAGCGACGCCGGAGGCTGACGGATGGGGAGGGGAGGGGAGGGTCCCTGGGCAGGCCCCTCTCCGGGTGGCGGAAAGGTCGGGGGAGGGGAGAAACGGAGGGAGCGAGTAGGCGCCGCGGCCGCTTACCCCGGGGGGACCACCTGTCCCCGCTGCGCACACAGCTCCAGCACCACTCCGGCCCGCTCCGACTTCACCCGGCGCTCCGCCGACCGCTGGGTCCGGCCGCAGCCGCCGGCCTCCGGGCAGGGCGAGGGCTCCCCGCGCTGGGTCCCGCACGGGTGGGGGCTGCCCTCGCCGCCGCCGCCCCCCTTCCCCTCGCCTTCCCCGGCTCTCCGGCGCGCACTGCAAGCCGGCAGCCCGCCCGCCTCGCCGCCGGCGGGAGGCACGATGGGGAGGCACACGGCCAGCACCGTGCCGATCTGCACCGCCGTGCCGGCCGCCACCTTCCACTCCAGCAGCCTCAGCGGCCTGGGGCCCGGGCAGCGGATCTCGGTCACGGCCGCCGCCAGCGCCGCGGGGCCCTCGGCGGAGCGGCCCGGGGCCGGCCCCTTGGCGGTGGTGGCCGCCGCGGAGTCTCCGACGCCGCCGCCGCTGGGGTCCGCCCGCGCCTCCATCCGCCTCCGGGCCGCGCGTCCTCCGCGCCCTCTCCCCTGCTCCAGCGCCGCCGCCTCTGGTGCCCGGGGGCTGGGGGCAGCGCGGCGCGCGGGGCGGGTCGCTATGGCAACGCGCTTGCCGCCGGCTCGAGACCGGGAAGCGAACGGAGGAAGGTTAGCCCTCCCCCAAAGGGGAGAGGGAAACAGCGACTTCCAGGGGAGGGAGGCGGAGTGGAAGGAGAGGTTAGAAAGGTGCGAGGCAAAAAGTAGTAACTGTTCCTTTAGGAGGGGGTGGGGGGAGGGAGGATGGAACCCGGAGAGGAAAGGCCAAGTCCTACGCGTTTGCGTATTCAGGGCCCGGCTTCCATTTAAAGCCACAGTAACGCGGAAATCCCGGCGTCCCGGATGTGGGGCAGGGGCGGAGGTGGTTCTTTCAGCTCTTCCCGCCCTCTGCTCGGCGAGTCCCCTCGCCGCCAGTTCCCCCGGTCTATGACGACTTCCTGGAGAACGTCATGATCTCATGGAGGGGAGAGGGCGTGGTCAAGGGGGCGGCTTCTCACGTGCTTCCCTCGGACCGCGTGTTTGTCTGTGGGCGGGCGGCCTGCGTGTAAACACACGTACGCTCACACGCACACGGGAGGAAGGGCCACGGAGTCCCGAGAGCCTGGGGAGAGGGAGGCCGCGTGAGCAACTGGTACCGGAAACGTCCGAGAAATAACCCTCACCGGGCACAAAACAGCGGAAGCGGTTGTACCAAACCCTCGTGGTTACCCGCTTCATGTCTGACCGCATGAGGACTACGAATCCCAGCATGCAACTGTCCCCCGGCAGTGTCTGGAAGTTGGGCTGGCGGACTACAGGTCCTCGTTGAGTCTCCTCCCGCAGTTGCATGCTGGGCCTTGTAGTCTCTTGGGGAAACGGGACCTCCCTACAAAAGCGGAGCAAGGAGAGTCTTTTGCGCTTGCGTACTCAAATACACTGGAAAAATCTTGGAGAGCCCTCCCGCGGAAAGAAATTGTAAAAGCATACCCTGGTCCCTTGTTATTCTTTGATCTCTAATCGAAAGCTTCCTGGGAGCTAAACTAGAAATGGACTTTAAAACTTGAGGTTTGGGTTGGGAGGAACATTGTGTTGTATGGGCCATTTTACTTGTCCCCATCTTAGAACCTTGCTAGGGAACTGCACTCAACCCTGATTCTAATGGGGCGATTTCCTAGACAACCTCTCCGTCCTCAGTCGAAAAGGTGGTACCACAGTTTCAGGAATTATTTACACTCTTATCCCTTCTGTTTTAGATAATATTGGTGACTCCTTCTGGTCATGGATCCATCTTTATCACAAAATAATGGAAAGCAGCCTCCTACTGAGTTCAGCAGCACCACCAAATGCCCAATTTCAGTTGGGGAAAAATTAAACTGCTAGGTACCAGGGCGCTGTGCTGGGGGCTAAGGGCGCAAACGCAAAGGAAACAGTCTCTGCCCGCTAGACTAGAAACCTGCATTTCTGTAGGCTTAATCAGCCTGAAAACTTAAAGTCCCTCCTCGAAGCATCCGGTCTGAGCAAATTAGGCAATTGCCTGGGTGGAGTTATTTTGCAAACCTTCCGTTTTAGGCATTCTCAGGCCCTCCAGATCCTTTACTAAGGGGCTGTAGTGTCGGTTAGATCACTGTTAGTGATTCTTTCTTGAGTTAAATCCCTCCGGCTTATCATTTTAAAATGCTAATCCTAATAAGGACGCTAGTTACAAAGCACTTTCTGCATTCAGTGCAGTTCAAATGGTTACTAGCTAGATGGAAGAGGTAACACCTTGGTGAGAATTCCTTTATCCCTTGGCATGGGGGAGGGAAGAAACCCGGACATCTCGAGGGAGGGGGTATGGCTTAAAAAAAAAAAAAGTGCTGCGAAGCAGACTTTCCCATTTTACAGCTCTGCTGGCCAATCGTCCCTAAAACATTGCCGCCAGCCAAAGGCTCCTTCCCCGCTGTCTCCCCTACGCACCGCACCGCCAAAGGCAGAGGTGTCAAACTCGCCGGCCACGTGTGTCCGGCAAAACTCTCGATTGTTGGCTGCGAACCAGATTAAAACGTAATTAGTAAATGGGTAACCAAACAAATCAAAATACAGCATAAATAAGGCCAGTTTGTGGTTTTGTCAATCCATATGCGACCCCGCAGGGACCCGTTTTTATTTGATTCTGACCCCACAGATGGAAGGCGCAGCTTTAAAATGTTCTGCCTTGACTGCCCCTACCCTCACACCTCTACCTTTAACGGAGAAGCTAGAAAGGAAAACCCCTACCACCTAGCATTTAGGCATGCCAGCGTCGCAACTCCCCGCTCTTGGGACACCCAAACAAAAGGGAGTTTTCAGTACCTCCAGAGGGCCCTCTTGCAAGGGGCTCTTCTCATCGCAGAATGGACGAGACACCCTAGACTGCCAACTGCCAGCCACAACAGCCACCCCTGGGCTGCCTGGGGCTGTGGAACCTTCTAGGGTTCTTCTGGCCTTGATGTTCCAGTCCCACCTCTTGCTCTAAAAATGTCCCATCTGCCCAGACCTGACCCAGCCAAAACAGCTGCTGGTCCCTGCCCCTAAGCAGCTTGAAGTCAAGGTGTGGGAGACAAACCCAAAACAAAAAATAGTTAAGGGTTGTGAGGTGGAACAGAGATGGAGAGCATGGGAGTGTCTTCAAGCAAGTATTAATGATCCCTTAGAATTAGACACTGTTTCTCAACTGTGGACCCGACAGACTCATGAAATATTTTTGCCTAGTAAACAAAATTTTTACAACCAAAGGCTTTTGCTCCATGAGATTGATATACTTTAAAAACCTATTTCTCTTACTTAGTGTTTCCACCAGCTCTGGTTTTATCCTCTCCCGTCCAGTTCTTAAACGGCAGTTAATGAACTTCATATGTGTGTATATACACACATATATACATAAACACATATATACACACGTGTGTATTATGTAGGTTACATATATGCTTTTATATGTATATAAACACACATGTATAGGTATATTAATAACTAAATTTCGATATAATTAACTTCCTTTGTAATGCCATGTATTTTATTTTAAAATATTCTGAGGAGTTCAAAGGTTTCGGAAGACTACTAAAGGGTCTATGACACAAAAAGAGGCAAAGAACCCCTTTTCCTCCCCCCTTCCAGTCAGTGAGAACCATCCACACTAAGACACAAATAAAGAATACTGATATTTTAGCATTCTACAAGAGAGCAGCATACCTTGGTTTGGAAAACAATGAAACAGCCTCTTCTCCAAAAATTCTCCGGAAAGTTAGTGATTGTCAGCTCTCAGGCCCTAAATGCCAAGAGGACTTTGTTCTTGGGAATCAACACCTTGCTCCAAGTGTCTTTGCATAGTGAAGACACATTCTTGCTATCCTCGCTACCATAAAAGTGTGTTGATTCAACCTTTATGACTGTGTGAACCATTACTTGGGAACTGGTGGGGAAATCAGGCCCATTGTTTTCACATCCTCAATAAAGCAGGGAAAGCCAGTATTACTAGTAGCTTTGTGAAATGTCAGACTCACAAAGGCCAATTAATTATCTTTATAACCTAGACTCTACCCTAAATTAAAATCTGCTCAAATTTACAGAAAATAAGCCATAAATTGAATCTTGATGATATCTTAATGCCTTCTTGGAGCCTGCCAAGTTTCATCAAATCTTAAATTACTTATAAATGTATCCTTGAACAGGAAGACAAAAATAGAAAAGGCTAAGCAATAAGGTTAAAATACAGGCAAATGTCCACCATTTTATAAATGAGGAAACTGAGCATCAGGAAATTTGTGACTTGACTGAGGTGATATAGTTAGCAAGCGACAGAGGAAAGATTTGGGTTCTTCTGACATGAAGAAACAGGCCAAGGAAGTTAATATATTCACTATAAACTAGTGGCTAAATCAGAACATTCAGTCAATCAAAACATTTTTTAAGCATCTACTATGTGCCAGGCCCTGTCCTGGGTTCTGGAGAAATAGAGAAAAAAATGAAATAGTCCCTCAAGTAACTCACTTTCTACTGGAGGAAAACATCCACATATATAAGGAAATACAAATGAACATGCTGGGTAGACCCAGAAATCTTGGTGGATGGCTGGATGGGATGTGCTGGAAGAACTAATTGTTAAATTTTCAGTGTTAGCATTTACCCTGTTAGATACCAGTAAACCTTAAAAATCAGCACTAGATTTATTGTTTTGTTGATTGTCTAGAGGGGAGAGAGTGATGGAGAAAATGTAGACTGGCCTTAAAATGCATTAACTTGCTTTGGATAGTTTATTGTTAAAAAAAAAAAAATTACCAGAACACCACTGAATGTGAAGTATGGTCTGGGCTCAGCTAGATATAGTAAAGTCAGATGAGTTTTCACCCACTCACCCACCAACTGGAACATCTCAGCCCCACCCAGTTCAGAATATTAAAATGGAGTGGATAGATAGTGATACCCTTAATAAAAATAGAAAAGGAAGAGGAGGGTTGGGGGAGGCGGAGGGGATGAGTTCTGTTTTGGACATATTGAGTTTAAGATGCTGATGGTATCCATTTGAAAATATCTAATAGGTAATTGGTCATGCAGGATTGTTGCTCAAGAGAAAGACCAGGACTGATTATATAGATCTGGAAAATCTTCTGTAGAGATCTGATCATTTACTCCAAGGAAAAAAGAAAGGAAGGAAGGAAGATGAGAAGGAAGGAAAGAGGGAAAGGAGGAAGAAGGAAAGGAAGGAAGAAATTACTAAGTTCTTTCTACTTTAAATAGTTCTCCCTATTGCCTCTAGGACCAAATATAAGATACTCTGTTTGGCTTTGAAAGTCCTTAATTACCTGGCCCCTTCCTACCTTTTCAATCTTCTAACACCTTATTTTCACACCCCCCCCCCCACACACACACAAGTACTTTGCAATCCAGTGACACGGTCCTCCTTGCTGTTCCTAGCACATGGCGTACCATCTCTCATCTCTATGTATTTTCACTGGTTGTCCCCCTTTGCAATATTCTCCCTACTTTTTTCAGCCTCCTGGCTTCCTTCAAGTCTTGGCTAAAATATTACTTTCCAGAAGAAACCTTTCCTAGGTCTCCTTAATCATAGTAATTTCCTTCTGAGATTAGCTCTAATTTATCCTGTATATATCTTATTTATACATTTGCACATTTGCCTGTTGCCTCCCCCATTGGAGTGTGAGTACTTTGAAGGCAGGGATTTGATTTTTACTATATGCTAAGCATTTCATTAAGCACTAGGGAAAGAAGTAGAAAAATTGAGTTGGTATCTGTTTTCAAGGAGCTTGTACTAAGGGAGCAACAAAATCCAGGGATCTTTAGATTATATAAGGAGATTATAGAATATATAAGTAGATCAGATGACAGTGCTAAGGGACTCAAAAACATAGAGGAAAGGTGGATGGTAAGACCCAGTGATCTCCCCTATCATCTAAAGGAATAGAGCTGTTCACTTCACTCTCAAGGGAGAATGGGTCACACGGTGGTGACAGGTCTTCCATCTGCCTGGATGGATTTTGGGATGGACACAGGGTTTGGGGGAGAAGCCAACAGGGGAAAGGCAAGGGTGGTAGTGGTGATCTCCCTTGCCCTGAGTTCCTGTGTGGTATCTGAGAGATAGGTTGGAAAGAAAGAAAAGGAGAGAGAGAAGATGAGAAGATCAATCAAGAAGGGAGAAGTTAAATCCTAGGACAGAGCTTTAGAGAGTTTTCCAGCAGCAGGGAACTGAGGATGGATTATGTTTAAGCAAAGAGCACTGAGAAAGAGCAGAGAGGTGGAAGGAGAATAAAGAAAAAAAAATCATAAAAACCCAGGGAAAAGTGAGTGTCTGGAATGAGAGGTTGCTTAGTAGTGTCACACATACAGAGAGGTCAAGAAGGTTTTCTGAGGAAAGCCATTGGATTACATTAGTATCCCCAGAACCTTGCAGAGTGCCTTGGCTCACTAATATTTAATAAATACTTATTAGCAGTCACTCATTTCCTCCTTCTCTTCAATATCTCTAAATAAGCTCCTTCTCGGCTACCTACAAAAAATATGCTGAGGTTTTCCCTCATCTGAAGAATAAACTTCACTTAATTCTACCATCCCTACCTTCTCCTTTGTCTTACAGCTAAAATCATAGAAAAAGCTGTCTACCATCTGATTCTTGGATTTCTTCAAGTATCTTGTTAATATGCAACTTTATTCTATCTCTGCCTCCCATTTTTATCTTTTTCCTCTTAAATGATGTACAGCAATACAGAGTAGTTAGTATTCCAGTCATGGATCTCATCCCACTGAATATCAGTGATACCTGTGAGCTAAAATTTACTTGTTTGTGCTGAGCTTTCTATTTAATTTTGCTTGATACTTTTATTTGGGGTGTTTGTATATAGACATCTGAGCTGGAAATTCTTCTGACTTCTATTGGGGAAGATTATGGGAGGAGGAAAATGGAGAGGAGAAAGATAGGAGGAGAAAATAGCAGAAAGTCTAAGTCGAATCAGCGTAGTTTGGAAATTACAAAGTGTTGTGGTGACCTGGTCTAAAAAAAGTAAGGTAAAAGCTCACCTATCAAAAACTAATTAAGTAATCTAGCTCAGAAGAGTAGCGACAAAATAGAATTTGATTCTGTCTCATCCAGAAAGGAGCAGTCTTATTTTAAACATGTTATTTTCCCTTTGATAGACATGAAATGTCTGTTACATGTTTGGGAGTTAGACACCCAAATTGAAATTCATTCTCTTGGTTTATAAATGCATTCTTCATTTATTTTAATATATGTATATGATTTAAGTAAAATATACTAAAATCAAACATACCATGATAAATTTGAAATGGATAAATGATTTGAATATAAAAATCATATCCTAATACTTAAGGGAGAATATTGCAGGTTGCAAATTTAAGCTTTTATAGTTATAGACAGGGAAAAATACCCATCTAGGTATGGAATAGAAGAGACCAAAGAGGAAAAAAAAATAGATCATTTGGATTATATAAAATTTAAAAAATATATGGACAAGTAAAATTAATGCTAAATGCAGTATGATTTAGTGGCCAGAAAACTAGCCTCAGAATGAAGAAGACTTGCTATGTTACTCTGTTGAAGTTACTTCAACTCTCAGTTCATCAAGAAGATCTTTAAAATTCTAAGTTGTAGCACAGATGCCAGTTTACATTGGTAGAGGGAGTTTCCTTTTCTGGAGTTCCCCAGAGCAATGAAACCTTAGGGATTGCTTGTTCTTTTAATCAATGCAACTAGAATCAGAAGAAAATATATAGATTGAAAAAATGGTCTTTGCATTAAATTAAAAAAATGTAATTTTTAAAATTTATAGGGAATTCCCATAAATATATGATCAAGCCATTCCTCAATAGACAAAAGTTAATTAATTAAAATGAAAAAGAAAAATATTCTGTCAATAATTACCTGAAAAGGTTCAGAATCATCAATTGTCAGAGAAATTGAAATTCAGACAACTCAAAGGCTTTCATTAAAGATGCAAAAAGATGGGGATGCTGATACACTGTTTTACTGCTGATAGAAGTGTGAGTGGTTCAGCTGGTCTAGAATACAATTTAGAATCACAAAACACAAAGTTACTAAGTTGTTGATATTCTTCATCTAAACCACAGATTCTGCTACTAAAACTATATCCCAAGGGGGGTTCAACAAGAAAAGACATTTACATACGGAAATGTTCACAATATCATTATATGTGATAATAAGAAATTGGAAACAAAATGCATGCTCAGTGGTTGGAGAACAGTTGAACTAATTATGGTGTAAGAATGTAAAGTGTTGTTATTCTGCTAAAAGGAATGATGAATAAAAAAAATTTCAGAGAAATACAAGATCATATGAAGTGATGAAAAGTGATAAAAGCATGGCCATGACTATACCTATGTAAATAAAATCAATATGGAAAGGTAAAAAAAACTTTGGTTAGTTACAATAGTCTACTTTAGTTTCATGTTGTCTAATTGAAAGGGCACATCCCTAATACTGTTAATAATTGATAAACTATATTGATATTAAAGGATTATTATTCATAGTAATTATATCAATTATATAATAATTATAAACATATTACAACCTGTAATATTCTCCCTTAAATATATAATAAATTTAAGTAAATTCATTAAATTATTATTATTAAAATATAAATATCGATAAACTGTGTACTTTGTAAGAGTTTTTGTTTGTAGTAAACATAAAATAAACAAAATCAACCATATCAAACAACAGCCTCAGCACATTTAATCTTGATTCACACTTCTTTGTTTTAAGATAAGGTAGTTTTTTTTGCATGTAAAAATAATTTTTAACATTCATTTTTAAAGTTTTGAGTTCCACAGTCTCTCCCTTCCTCCCTCCTCAATCACCTTCATTGAGAAGGTAAACAATTCGATATAGGCTATATATGTGTAGTCCTGCAAAACACTTCCATAATAGCCATGTTGTAAAAGACTAATTATATTTCCCTCTAGCCTGTCCTGCCCTCCATTTATTCTATTCTCTCCTTTGACCTGTCCCTCTACAAGTGTTTGCTTCTAATTATCCCTTACCCCAATCTGCTGTCCCTTCTATTATTACCCCCTCTCTTATCCCCTTCCCCCTCCCCCCTTCCCTCCCCCCACTTTCCTGTAGGGTAAATAATGAAGTACTTCTAAAAATGAATGAGTAGTTAGTTTCTCTTTAAGTTGATATCTGTAGTCTATTTCTGTAAAGAAAAAAATTACATATTCAAAAACACCACCACAATGTTTCTGATGAATAATACAGTTTTATTTGTAGTGACTCTTAAAGTCAAGTGGTGGTCCACATTCCTGGCATTCTGGTCCTTCTATGTTACCTCCTTGTCACCCCAGATTACTTGGCCACTCCTAGATCCTTCCCACAGTCTTTCTGTATATAAAATCCATCCTGCTTCTATTAAAGGGCTCCAATTCAATTTGGCCCACTTATATTGACAAGTGTCACAAATGCTCAGATTCTTTAATTGTCTGGCCAATATTTTGGATTTTTGGATTTTTAGAATCATGCCCACCTTGGACAGTGTTTTAATAAACCTTTTTTTTTTTTTTACTGAAAGAAGGTTTGGGTCAAATTCATTTGGGTATATAGTTATTTCAGGGTCCCAGCACCCCTAAACCTCAATACCCAGTGTCCAGAAGTAACAAGAAATAAGAATCTCACGTTTTCAAACTCTCACCAACCCTACACTTCACACATGTCTGAGGAGTAATCACACTCGATTAATGAGGAGAATCTTATATAAGTAGCTGTAGCCTCAACTCTTATATACTTACAATATGGGAGAAATACACATCACTGAGCAGTTGATATAAACATTCCACATTATTTTCACTTTCAACCAAGTTCCAACATTTATAAAATGGTTAGGCATAAAAAGAAAGTGAAATGTACTTGTGCTAAAGTATTTCTTTATGGTCTACTATTCGTCCATGAATAAGAATCCAAGCAAAAACCTAAAAATTATGGCACAACAAGCTTGTGATGAGTTCACTGGACAACAGCATTAATCTTGGAAAATGCTGTCCTTTCATTCTATAGGCAAATATCTGGATGACTCATTTGGAATTTTGCCTTCACCTTTAGCTATTTTCATTTTGAGAATGATTCCTTAACATGGAACCATATAAAATTTTTAAGAAATGAAACTATTTTTTTAACTGGATGGATGCTTTAATCTTTGTAAAAGACTCCCTGATGAGGAGTTCCTGTATCAATTTCTAGCTCTTGACTAGGTATTTTTACTTCCCTTTGGAATTTCTGAGGTTGCCAAGGCATGGATCATAGAATACATTTATTACAGATAATAAAGAATATAGAAAGCACTCATCCTCAAGCCCATAGTCAAAAAAAAGATCCATTGCTTGCCATTTCAGGGACAAGTCAATAAAAGGCTTTATTTTGTAGTGAAGTCAAGTTATAAAGAAGTCAAGTTTTAATGGGGAAAGCTATAAATATGAGTAGCTTCTTACAAATATTTTTAGTATGGGAGGTAGCTAGATGACTCAGTGGATAGAGCACTGGTCCTGGAGTCAGGAAGACCTAAGTTCAAATCCAGCCTCCTATACTTATTAGCTGTGTGACCCTAGGCAAGTCATTTAACCTCTGTTTTGCCTTAATCCACTGGAGAAGCAAATGGCAAACCACTCCAGTGTTTTTGCCAAGAAAAACCCCATGGACAATATGGTCCACAGGGTTATAAAGAGTGGGATACAACTGAATAACTAAGCAACAACTAATTTCTAGAATACAAAAAACATAGAGTCATTCTCTGTTCACAAATGATCAAGCATTGATCTTGAGAAAATTTTGACATGCTCTAAAGGACATGACAGAATTCCTAATCAGCTAGGTATTATTAACTTCAGGTTCCAAGAAACTGTGGACTTTGTCTTTTCTGGAGTGTAGGAAATAAAAACACAGGGGATTGATATGACTACCCATTTACACTGGAGTGGAAGTTTATTCCATAATGGGAATTATGGAATTATTCATGTTAACAGGAAGAAAATACATACCTCTACTCAACCATACCCCCCCCCCCAGACACCACACTACCTTTCCTGAGGATATTTACAGTTAGTTTTGATATATTTTCTTCCTAGGGTTAAAACCTCTAATGTGGGGAAAGAACTGATGGTTGTTAGAGATTTAAGTAAGCAAACTCTTCCTCAAAAACTTATATAATCTCTGATGACTTACAGCCCCACCAGGGAGTTGAGGACCCTGTAAGGAAAGAACTTGAAGTTTCTAGGCATCAGCCTGCTCTCTTCTACACATGTAAAGACTACAGTGATATAACATACCATAACTATCACAGGATCAATGATGGACCAGATCTGGCTTTGCTACTGTTGCTCCTTCACTTTGGCTCCCATAGCTCCTGGTTCATGTCAGGAAATCCTTAGCTTGGTGCAGGAGTTTGCCTTTGCCACTGCTTGTGTTTGTTGTTTAGTCATTTCATGACTCCATGTAAATGCAAGCACCCTGACATGAACAGGATGGCCTGCTGTCACAGGTTCTTTGATCTACTTTTCTAAAAGGAAAGGCACTTTTGGGAGGTCAATCACTTTTATCAAGCACATATATCATTCACTTAGTTCAGGGGGAAAAGTTAGCCCCTTGAACTTCAGAGAAATAAAGATCAAAAGACTGCATCCAGCTGCCTGACATAAACAATACATACGTCGTAGATCAACAGACAGATAACTGTCTGACCATTACATACATACATAGTTACCAGAGAGAGAAGCACCAACAGCTGGGTTTTCAAAGCCAGGGCTCTTCTTAGTCTCATCTGGCCCAGAGTCTCATCTGGCCAAGCAAACACTTCCAGTCAGTAAGCCCCAAAGTAAAATCTCACCTCAGGGTCTTTATACACTTTTCAGAGTCAAGGGGATCACAACCCTTGAAAACCATTGCCTCATTAGAAATTAGCAAAAGGTATGGGCCTTCCTACAAATATTCCCTAATCAAACTCCCCTTAACAGGCAGGCCCAATAATGGGTAGGGAAGATCTTCTCATTAAGAAGCAAAATTATATTAACAATAAGCAAAAATGCATTATTAATGCGCTCCACTTGGGATTTTCTTGGCAAAGATAGTGGAGTGGTTTGCCATTTCCTTCTCCATCTCATAGATGAGGAAACTGAGGTAAACAGGGTTAAGTGATTTGCCCAAGGTCACAAAGCTAGTAAGTATCTGAAGCTGGATTTGAACTCAGGAAGAAGAGTCTTCCTGACTCTATGCTTGGTACTCTATCCATTATACCACCTAGCAGCCTCTGTTACCAGGTCGCAGTTCTGAAGCTTAGATCTCTGTCCAGGAATTCCTTGGCTTTCTAGTATTGTTTTCACTTGGTATCTACTATCTCCTCCTACCATCAATATCTTCTTCCTTAAGAAAATGTTAACAGTTTATACAATGATAGATAACTACAAACATTGTACCGCTGGTCTAGTTAATACATTTCCATCTATTTTTTCCTTTTTAAAATCTTGCTCACATACCCCAAAATGCAAAGAATCATAGAATATGGAAGAAATTTAGAGCTCATCTAATCGAACTCTATACAATTAGGTCTCTCAGGCTTCTGTTAATATTTACTAACTCAACTCCCTTAAAAGAAGGTACTCAAGCCTTACCCCTAACTGCTTTGGAGTGACTGAATTCTGCTCAATTATTCTCTACTTCAAAGTACAAGCAGTGTTCTTCCCTTCTCTCCTGAGACCCACATAGTTAGTACTTTCTACTGAGTCTTTCTGAAACTGGGGTAAAACACTTGGTCATTTGTGAATGCATGCTTGAGTCCTGATTTTTAAATACTTGCTATATAGTCAAGAAAATAAATAAATTCCCTTTACCTAAAACAAAAGAAAACAACACTTGTTCATTTAAAACACTTGGTTGCGTTGCTCAAAAAATAAAGAGAAGAACCCCAGAAACATGGAAGGGAGTGGTGGAAGGAACCACTCCTCACACAAATCAGACTAGCTTTTTGTGGAAAGGTATTAAAATCATACAAAATGCTTAATTTGCTCCAGGACCTCAGGTATCAGGCTATTGTCAATTAATAAACATTTGTTAGGTACCTAAGTGTGTCAGGCACTATACTAAGCTTGAGTAAAAAAAAAGTAATTCCTGCTCTCAAGGAGTTCACAGTGTTCTGGAGGAAACAACATGCAAGCAATAAAAACAATTATAAATAGGTTAAATTAGAGAAAACCATCAGAAGAAGGCACTAGTATTAAGGAGGATGGGGACAAGCTTCATGTGGATGGTGCAATTTTAGGTGGGATAAGAAGGATGCCAAGAAAGAGAGGGAGAACTTTCCAGGAAAGGGGGATGCCCAGGTTTGGGAGACAGTGTCTTGTTGGAGGAACAGCAAGGGGGCCAGTGTGGCAGGAATACAGAGTATATGAAGAAGTGTAAGATATAAGGAGACTAGAAAGGTGGGTGTGGGTGGCAGATTATGAAGACTTTTGAATGCCAAATAGAGGTTTGTATATCGGAGGTTATAGGGAGACACTGGAGTTGATTGGGTAGGACAGGAACATGCCACTTTAGGAGAGACTTCTGCAGGGACACCAACGAGTAGCCTTTTGCAATAGTCCAAGCTTGAAGTGATGAAAGCTTGCACCAAGATGGTGAGGACAGAAAGGGGCATCTGTCATACATGTTGTGAAGGCAATCAACAGGCCTTAGCAACATCTGAGATATGGGATATGAGTAAGGGATTGGGGATGACACCTAAGTTGCAGGCTTGAGTGATTGGGAGTATGGTGATATTCTCAACAGTGATGGGAAGGTTTGGAATGAGGGAAGGGTTTTGGAGAAAAGATAAAAAATTCAGATTTTTACATATTAAGTTTAAGATAAGTACAGGATATCTAATTCAAGATGGCTAATAGGCAGTTGGAGATGTGGGACTGGAGGTTAGGAGAGAGGTGAGGACTGTACGTGTACTTTTGAGAATTGCCCAAATAGAGTTGATACTTGAATCCATCACTTCCTGGTTACCTGAGTACAAAACAGCCACAGGGAGTTCCAGGTGTGCTTTGACATTTGGCTTTTGGACTCTAATGGGCAACTCAGAAGCATGGGAGCTTTACTCACTAAATTAATGCATACATACTTTTGAATATTGGTTGCCTACTGTAGCTAAGTAAATCTTCTTTTGTTAACTTTTGGATTACCTGAGTCTTTTATTACATTCCAACATAAATTACTTGGGGACTGATTTGAATCATGCCCAGCCCAGACAAGAGGAGAAGCAACAAGACTGGCAAAGTCACCGTTGGTTACTCAAAACAATGGTAAAGACTCATCTTTCTGTTACATAGATAAAATAACCTGACATTACATCAATTTCAATGCTTATTTCAAATTTCAGTGTATTTAAATACATGATAAAATTAGCACAACTATTCTCTTCTTTAAGAGAATATAATACTAAAATTTAAATTGGATAGAATATTATTATATTTATATTATAATTTTATATTTATATTTTATTTATATATTTACGTTATATATCTATAATATATTGTATTTGATACTATATGTTTCTTTACATCACACATATTTATTATATATACTATGAATC
>CM053773.1:87122417-87240213 GCA_028658325.1 Potorous gilbertii | reverse complement strand
ATTATATATTTACATATACATAACATATATAAAATAAATATGTAAATATTATATTAAGGTACAATATCATTATTATTAATATATATAATGTCTATATAGCGCCTACTATGTACTAGGTACTAAAACAAAATGCTTTGCTGATATTTTCACATTTGGTCCCCACAACAACCCTGGGAGATAGGTACTATTATTACAAGAATCCATCTGTTTAGTCAAGTGCACCAAAGTGTTTTTTAAATTTCTTAAGAGTACCTTTAGTGTTACTTTCCTAAAACAAATCTATATTTGGAAAGTTTCTGCACATTTATTTCTTCTGGGAATACTGCCCTGGTTTGCTCAATTTCAGCGTCTTCCTGGAGACAAACACCTGTAGACAATCACCTGCAGATTTCTGGCTGTAATCTATGACTGAAGAGGGAACAGCCATTTCTTTTGTTCGTCTTCCCCCTTCCACAAAAAAGATTCTATACAGTCTAAATATTCTGAAATGCCATTCATATTCCTTTGGGGAAAGTTTCATTCCTAATTGAGAATTTGCTTTTGATACCTCCTCCTAGTGAGAATACAGCACACTTTTCCAGAGATATATTTTGGATTAGACAGTGAATTGAGTATATTCACATGGTCTCTCCACTTTCACATTTTTTATCTGAAATGCATGACACATATAATACTTTAATCAACAAGCATTTATTAAATGCCTAATTTGTGCCAAGTACAGCACTATATGCTTCAATGGATCTGTGATCTCATTGATGTGGGCATTCCTTTTAATTATACAGCTTGTAATCCATGTATGCCTGCCTATCCTGTGCAATTCTTGTCTGTGTCTGCCCCTAGATTCACCATTGGGAGTCCATCTAAAATGCTGGTGACTTCATCACTTCCTGAAAGAGATCCCAAATTGAAAATGTCAAGGAATATTGTAACCAAATTCCAAAATTACCAAGTGAAAAACAAAATACTGCAAGTAGCTACAAAAAAAACCAATTTAAATGTCATGGAATCATAATCAGGATTATGCAGGACCTTGAAACTTCTACATTAAAAGATCAAGGGAGATGGAATACAATATTCCATAAGGCAAAAGACCTTGATTACAATCAAGGATCAACTGCCCAGTGAAATTGAGCACAGTCTTTCTGGGGAGGCGATGGACATTCAATAAAATAGGGGACTTTCAAATCTTTCTGATGAAAAGACCAGAGTTCAATAGAAAATTTGATGTTCAAATACAAGACTCAAGAGAGGCATAAAAAGGTAAACAGGAAAGAAAACAACGACATATTGTTAATAAGGGCAAACTGTTTACATCCCTACAAGGGAAGACGACATTTATAACTCTTGAGAACTGTATTGTTATTAAGATATTTAAAAGGGATATGTACAGACAGAGGGCATGGTATGGTTGACTTTAATGTGATGATAAAAATTCTAATTAAGTGATGAAAAGGGATTGTACTGGAATAGGAGGAAAGGAGGAGACAGACAAGGGTAACTTACATCACATGAAAAGGCATAAAAACCTGTTACAGTAGGGAGAAAGAAGGAAGGGAGATGAGAATTGTTTGAATCTTACTCTCCTCAGATTTGGCTCAAAGAGGGAATAACATAGATATAGAAATCTATGGGAAGGCAGAGGGGAAAGGGAAAAGAAAAGGGAGGGAGTGGACATAAAGGAGGAAAAAAGTAATAAAGGGGAAGAAAAGGGAGGGCAGTCCGAGGGAGGCAGTGGTTGAAAGCAAAACTTTGGTCAGGAGGGAAAGGGAGAAGGAACAGAGAAAGGCATAAACAGGGGAATATGGAGTGGAGAGAAAGACACAGAAAGTAATCATAACTGTGAATGTGAATGGAATGAACTCTCCCATGAAATGGTAGTAGATAGCAGAGTGGATTGAGAACCATAATCATACAGTGTGTTGTTACAAGAAACACATTTGAAGCAGAGGGATGCACAAGAGTAGAGATATGAACTGATACTGAGTGAAATGAGCAAACCCGGGAGAACATTGTACACAGTAACAGTCACATCGATTAACGACTGACTTTGATAGACTTAGCTCTTCTCTGAAATGCAAGGATCTAAGACAACTTCAAAAACCTCAAGATGGAAAATGCTATCTGCATCTAGGGAAAGAATGCCGATGGAAACATACTATTTTCTCTCCTTTTGTTTCATTGTTTTCTTTTGTTTTTTCTTTCTGGTGGTTTGTCCATTAGTTCTAATTCTTCTTTATATCACGACTAATGTAAAAATGTTTAATATGAATTTATAAGTACAGTCTATATCAAAAGCACACTATCTTGGGGAAGGGATGAGGGGGGAAGAAAATTTAAAACTCTAAATCTTATGGAAGTGAATGTTGAAAACTAAAAATAAATTAATTAATTATATGGCTACAAAAATAAAATGCTGGTGACTTTCATCTTTTTCTCCTAACATTTTAGGGATATCACTAAGACTTGATGTTTCTCCATACATTTTCTCTCTGTCTCTCTCTCTCTCTGTCTGTCTCTGTCTTTTTCTCTGTCTCTCGGTTTCTCTCTGCCTCATTAAGTGACTCGCTTATATTTTTTTGTCAATGTTTTTTCTGATGATATCTTTCACATCACTTTCACTGAGTAATTCCCTATTTGAAATGTATTGCAACCTGTTCACACCCACCATATGTCCTTCCTTTGAATTTTAAGTGACCATCAATGTAAATGCTTAGTGGAAGGTAATATTCCATTGCTCTCAGTCATACAATATCACTGAAAGAATATTGATTTTGAAAAGATGAGTCTCTCCCACCCCTCCCCACCCTCAGGGAATTTGGGGTCATTAAAAGCACTCGGCAATTTTCCAAAAATAATCCAGTCAATTCTACTCCTTCTATTCAATTCTGAGTCAGCTCATTTCTCTGTCTATCTATCTATCTATCTATCTATCTATCTATCTATGTCTATCACAGATCTATGTACTAATGCTACGCCATTTAGATCGTTCATCTAACTACATATCGTAATCTAAACATTAGATATTCTTCATCCATTTGGTTTTTCCATTGTAGATCATTAGGCTGAATACCATACTGTATGATGCAAAAGAGGAAAAAAAATCACCTTGAATATTTATTTCTGTTCTTCCACTGTTTACACTAATTACAGAGCAACTGAAGTATGAGAGATCATTGTGTCCATGAATGAAGTATGTCAATTCATTGGCTAAGATATGTAGGACCTTTAAAAAGACTGGAGGTCAAATGTGAAAACTGGGATATTGTAGTTTGTCCTTTGTTTTAGGAGAAGACATCATAGGATGACATCTGAATATAGGTGTAAATTGGATTTAAATGAGTCAGAGTTGTACAAAGTCATCAGCTTCATTTTCTCTTCCGGTCATCTAAGTTCAGTGGCTATACAAAAATCAAGATGACCAGTGATGGCCCAGGATGTAGCAAATGACCTTGATATCTTTGGTGTCTGACTAAATTCTAAGTGCTATACAGTGCCTTCTTCAGCCACCTTCATGGACATTGGAACAAATTATTCTCATCTCCTTATTCCACCTGGGGAAGTCTTCACATGTTTTAGGGTAAACATCCCCCTGACTCACCAATCAGGATCTTAGGAAGCTTCCCTGGTACAGGCTCACTTTGCTTCATAGGATCATCAGGATTCTGCTGGGATTCCTAGCTTCAAGCATGCAAACATAAACCTGGCCCATCTCTGCTTTTCTGTGCCTCACACACTCACTTAAATTATGACCCTAGGCAAATCACTTAACCTCTATCACCTTAGTTCTTACCTATAAAACAAGAAGGCTAGACTCAGTGGCCTTTCAGGTCCTTTCTAGATCTGAATCTATTGGTCTGTTAAGTCTTTGATTCCAGAGTCAATGCTCTTTCCACTAAGTCCACATCACTCCATTGTGGGGCTATAGACAGTCCTCCCCTCAACAGAGACTAAGGAAAGTAGTGCTGTGAGGGATGATGTACATGCATGGTCTTGAGAATAATCAAACATGAAAGATGGACAGATAAATCCATCAAGAATGATGTGAATCAATATTCAACTCAGTACTTAAGTAGATTTATCACCTCCTTAATGTGAAGTTTCCCTCCAACAAAGCTAGTCATAACCCATCTGTGTTTGCCTTTCCTGTGTGATTCTTGTTCATGTCTACCATAGGAGATTGACTCAGTGTGCTGGGGGCCCTCCTCCCTTTCTCTTGATATGGGAAGGATAGCAAAGGCATATACAGGCTATCTACTGAGTATTTCTTGCACTCATGACTAGTCTGCTTTCTTTTCCATACATCTTCTTAATGATATCCTTTATATTACTTCTCTTTCATAATTCCTTTGTTGTATTATATTTTAGACTGCATTCATTCTACTCCAATGCCTCACCATGGTATGAAAGTGACCTTAGGTTCCTAAAGAATATTACAGGAGAGTTTAAGATTCTACTGTGTTGAATAGTCTTTGAGTATGAGCCTGACAAGACTGTCTATCTCCTGAAGATGAGTCCAAGTATTGAGAATTCATCCTCAGTAAACTTCCCATTTGATAATGAATCCTTTAGTTGTGGCAACCCATGAAACAAATAAACAAGCAAAATGCAAAGTGGCCCTAAATTCTGTTTATCCCCTATATTTTCAACAATGATAGCAACAGAGTGATAGAAAAGTCCGGCATATGGCTTTAAGAATAATACAATTTTTAGACAGCTTGTAATTTAACTTAGATGTTTGTCCTCTTAATTTGAAACTCTCATCCAGACTCATCCAGTGATCAATGAGAAATATATTACCAGAGAAACTGAATTCTAGTAATCTTAAGATGAGTCACTGGGACCTAAAAATGCTTCAAATATAGCTATAAACATGATACAGTTTAGTTGTAAAAAGGAAAGCCTCCATATAAGATGAAATTAAATTCTGAGATTTTCTTGAGAACTCAATTTTAACAGTACATTCAAATTTGTTAGTCCCATTAAATCATGCCAAATATCTAGTGTCCCCAAAGCAAAACTCCATTTTATAAAGAAAAAGTCAATACTAGGCCTATTCAATCAAACATTTACTGACTCTATTTAGTATTCCTATGGGCTTTAACGTTCTTTATCTTCAGCAAGATGGCTCTCTGAAAAGCCAGAAATTAAGAAAGAGAATATATTTTGGCCAAAAGGAACAGCCTACCTTAAAAAAAAAAAGACATTGTATGCTCTTGAACAAAAAAAGAAGAGTTACTAAAACAATATATTAGTTAGAAAAGGTTCATACGCTGTAGAGAAAAAAAGAAGAGCCATAAGGAACCAAGACAACATCTGTGATTTTGTTCCCTGTGAGAGCATCTGGCACACTGAACATGATGGATTTCAATCAGACAGGCTAGAACACGGTGGTTTCTAACTATCAATCAGAAACATGGCATTCAAATGATCCCACAAATCGACGAGAATAAAGGGTATGCTGAGGAAGCCATGAACATATTCCATAGAGATGGTCTAGGATGTATTTTATACTAACAGTGGCTGTTTTTCAGGAATATTTCCTAGCACTTGGAAGCAATGGAAGAATCATGAGAAGATATAGGCAGACAATAATTCTTTCTACCTTCTACTTTTACTGTCATTTCATTCCTACTAAAGGGAAAAGCTATAAAACCCCTAGATGTTTCTCTTGCTGCAAAGACTGGTGGAAATATATGTTTAGTGACTCCTTAAAGAGCCAACATTTGAAAGACTCAATTTTATATTATAATCTTCACCAATTATATTGCTAATTAGAAGAAGAGTATGGAGATAGCAGGAAGAAGTTTCACTAGTTGAGTTTTCCCTATATGCTTTGGGCTTATGTGAGCAGCTTTTTTTTGTTGTTGTTGTTGCCAGAGAAAATCTAAGAGAAAGAAACACAATTTGTTCTTCTATCATGCTTAAAGTTTTCACCTTAAAAATTCTCAGACACCTTTTCAATTTACTACCCAACTATTAAATCTAATATATGGCATTCTGGCACTGAGACCCAGCTCCTGAGAATTAATTCAACAACCTTTTGTTAAGTTTCTACTATGAATGCTTTGTGCCTGGGTAGTAGGGGATACAGAGGGAGAGAAAGTTACAAGAATAAATAAGATACAGCTCCTGACTTCAAGGGATTTATTAAATCCTGTAATGTGTGTGATATAGTGGCAGATGCCCTGAAATTGCAGTCAGATCTGAGTTTATAGCCAAGTTCTGACATTTATGACTATGTGATCATGGGCCAGTCCTTTAGCCTGCATTTCCTTACCTGTAAAATGGCATGAATAATCCTTATACTACCTATTTAACAGCGTTGTGAGGAAAGCCCCTTGTGAACCTTAAAGCATTACGTAAGTGTGAGTTGTTATTGCCTCAAAAGTCCAATACACATTACATTATAGGGTGGGATGGCTTTACCACTGACATCTAAATTACCTTTTTGAAATAACTTTTTTTGAAAGAGAATGCTATCTAAAAATGGTTGAGAATTCAGATAGATGTTCCATGAATTCAACCTTATAATTAACTCATGAGACTCATTCGTGGAGGCAGCTAAGTAGTACAGTGGACAGAGAGAGCACTAAGCGTAAAGTGAGCAACATCTGAATTCAAATCTGATTTCAGATATTTGCTAGCTGTGTGACCTCAGGCAAGTCATATAACCTGTATCTACCTCAGTTCCCTCAGTTGTTAAGTGGGGTTAATAACAGCATCTACCTTCTAGGGTTGTCATGGGAATCAAATGAGATAATACTTGTGAAGTACTTTGTGCAGTATCTGGAACATAGCAGGTACTTGATAAATGTTTCTTTCCTTCCATTTTTCTTTCTTTAACTTGTTCATCTTTGCCTCTAAATAGCAAGTTATTGGTTGCTCTTTTTTTATGTTAAGAGGAAATAGTCTCTCTGTATGAATTCCACTTGGAATTCATGTGTAAATCTCAAATCAATATTGCCTATCATCCTCCAATTGCCAAGTTTCCACAAGAGCCACTCAAGAGGGGCTTTATAAAAAGTCTGTACCCAAGGTGACCATCTTATTGTAATTCAAAACAGAGAATGGATCTGAATCATTGATATGTAGCACAGAACAGACATAAGGAGACACCACTAAGTTGAGGGGGGTGTTTAATAGAAAGAAATATCTCTCCAGTGATTCTTTACAAAGTTGTTTTGCATTAAGTTTTGCAATGTAAGCAAAGAATGCACAAGAGTTTCAAGTGGGATTCATAGGGTAATCATTTCATTAAATAGAAAAGTAAATAAAATTAAACCAGTCATATCTGATTTGCAGATGATCCCTGAGATCCCTGATATTTGGAATGGTAGGGTTCCTCATAGGATTAGTAGTACATTTAGATTTAATTGTAGCTACTATTATTTGCACATTAAGGTTTAAATTATTCTAAATATTTCCTGCTTGTTCAAAATGCTATTATTCTTGATAATGACAAGCATGGTACCATATACTTAAAAATGCCCAATACCGTATGTTGTTTAGTTATGCTCATGACTACAATGATGTCAATCATGGGAGTTAGTATAAGTGTTATGTGCTTCCTGCCCCCCCCATAAATGCTTAGTCCAAGAAGATTTATTAAATATTTTGCTCCAAAATTACTCAACCTTAGTGAGTTTAAATGCATTATTGTACATATTTCAAAAATTCATCTGTAAGTGAGTTGTGTCGAACTCAGAGCTCGTTTCCCCAAAGAAACAGTTTATGCATTATTCTTAGGTTCCCAGATCATTCTTCAAAATCACAGTTAACTCATAGTGTGGGGTTGTTCAGTTATTTTTCAGTTGTGTTCTACTCTTCATGACCCCATTTGAGGTTTTCTTGGCAAGGATACTGGAGTGGTTTGCCATTCATTTCTCTAGCTCATTTGACAGATGAGGAAACTGAGGCAAACAGGGTTAATTTGCCCATGGTCACACAGCTAGGACACGTCTGAGGCCAGAATTGAACTTAAAGATGAGTCCGCTGCACTACCTAGCTGCCTGGCTTAAAATATACCTGAGTTATAATGTTGTGAGTTGATTGAGAGTCTTCCCTAGTCAATTTGGTGAGTTGTTGTGTGGGATTTGATTAGTTTGCCAGGAAGGAATACTTTTATTTGCATCCTTCTGCATGGTCATGTTCATTGGCACCTTGTTAAGAGGACAAAATATAACTTCTTGTTAGTTTTTAGTGGTTGAGGCAGCCTCAAAATTAATTGATAGATTTGGAGGTACCACTTGGGCCTCCTAAGAAATAGTTTTCAGTGACTAGTCTTGCCCCTAAGATGAATTGATTCTTGGTCTTTTGGGAGAATGGACTCTTATTAGATAAGTGACCCCTTGAAATGGCCTATAAAATAATTCTTCATCAAAGACCCTAACTTTTTTTTTTCACTTTCTCCCTTGAGGAGCACAAATATTAATGATTATTTTGGTACATAGACATACAAGAATTGCTTATGCTCATTGTGGTCCAAAAGAAAGAGTAATTTATCACCTTTGGCCTTTATTTATCCTTTCTGGGCACAGATCAAAGATAAAGATGTAAGAGTAGACATTCCTGACTTGAGAGATAGCAGCACACTGGTGGAGTATCCTAGAGAAGCTACACATACTTGCCCATGTGACCCAAGGGGGGAGTTCATATAGGATGTCATTTGTGAGCTCTTGACTCCTAGATAAACAACAGGGATTTCCTAGGGAAATTTCTTGGGCAGCACTAACCTTAGGGGCTGCCTAATGAATAACCCCAAATTTGAGAGTTCAGGGAACCAATCTTCTATCCAGAGATGTGAGGATTCCTAAGCAATGCCCCTTAGGAAGAGAAGAAGTTTATCTATATGACCCTATTGTATCTGACTTAGGGCTATTCTACCATGCAAGAAGCATTTGTAGCAGTCATTATGGATTTGTTTTTTTAAATGAGGACAGCTTGGTGGGAAAATTAGAGATGCATTCTGAGCTAAAATAAAAGTGGATATTTTGAGCAAGGGGTTTACCCATCAGAGGCATGGTGGAGCTAGGGAGAGGGGAGAATTTTCTGTAGGACTTGGATGGTCCCTTTTGATGGAGTCAGTTGAGCTAGTCTGGGAGAAACACTAGGAAAGGGGTGATTCTAGGGAGCTTCTCTTTATACTAGTTAGATTAATAGTAGACTTCATGGACCTGGATGAAGACTTTTGACTAGAAGTAAGGAAAACTTGGAGAATCTTTTCTTTTTTTGTACAATCATATCTCAGCTAATGGATTTTGTTCTGCCAATTCCAATGATGAGAGGATACCCTGGGGCAGGGGTGAATGGACTAGGAGAAAGAGTCACTTGGATCATTCTGTGGGAGTTTTTTCTTTGTCTTTCAGATATTCTCCACTCCCCACCAGCAAAAGACCAAAGTCCACAGCATGAAAAAACAAAAGACTTAATGTTCTTTACTATTGCTATGAATTATTTGGACAGTATAGATATGATGGTAAAGAGATTGCCTGTCTTTTAGACTCAAGGTTCATTTCCTTTGGTAAAAAAAAAAACAACCCAAATCATGAGGTATGAGTTTGAAAAAAGAAAGCACTGTAAGAGCCCATTAGAAGTGGGGACCCACAGAGTGGGAAGATAAGTGTTTTGTTTATGAACTGTTGCAAGCACTTTCATGTGCTTTGTATAGTTATTCATAGGTTCCTGTGAGTTCTCTGAGTTATCTTCATTTTTGAGGAGTGAAATAAAGATTGTCTTCTACCTAGTAACAAAATTTGTTACATTGAGTGCTCATACAAGAGTTGGGAACCCTATTCTCATATCACTGGAAACTGTTTGAAGATTTCCCAGAGTAAAATTTTAATGAGAATATAATGAGTCAAAGAGATGATAGTGCTCTTTTGAGTCAAATAGATGGTGATCTTTAGGGTCATTTCATTCTCAAGATTCTGCCTGTTGAACTTAATCTCAGGTATGCATCCATAGATGACAATGATGACTGAATGAATTTTGAAGGCAGAGAGATACTTGCTGGGATTTTTGCAGAAGGAGAGTCTGAAAATGGCAGAAAGAACAAGGAATATGAGAACTGCCCTGTTCCTTTGTATTGGAGATGGGAGACAAGGAGTAGCCCAGCTTGGAAAGGGTGCCAAGAGATTTAGTGTCATCAGGAGAAATCTGGGTTTCAACAAACTTCAGAAGTTGAAAAGAATATGAAAGGAAGAACTCTAAAATAAGGGTTGAATCTTTAGGAAAGTTGTTAACAATTTAGATCAGTTACACAGAGCAATGGCAGAGGAGAGAGGAGAGTAGGGACTCAGGAGAACTATAGCTAAATTCAATTAATATACATATGGATACATATGGAGAGGTAGCAGGGAAAGGGTTTTTCCAGCTAGGCAGAAAGTGATCTTGAATCATGAATTAGAGGAATTTGCTAGCCATATGTATGAGCACTACCAAGTTTTGAGTAGCAAAATCAACTCCAAGATTCGACTTAAGATGGGTTCAGGGTGTTCTGCAAATGCTGATAGAAGTGAAACTCTTTCAATTGTGTGGGGGCAGGTATAGATAATTTGTCTGACAGGACATAAACTATTATAATAAAGATTGACAAATGTTTTTTGAGTATTTTCTTTGTGTTAGCCACTGTGTGAAGGTGATGAGACCAAGGAAGAGATTGTGAAACAAAGATTCTGTCCTAAAAAGAGTTTACCAAGGGGTTTACTGGGATCATAAAAAGCTAATGATCCTTATGATTGGATACCGCACTGATCCTAGCCATCCCAGGTGGGCTAGACCACTAGGCCAGGCAGTGTGGTAGGAGCAATCCATTCTAGTGAGAATGCAGTTAGAGAAAGAGCAATGCAACAGCCATGGGACTCTGGCTAGAGAGCAGCCTAAGGCAAGATTTAAAAAAAGTCTTGTTTTCCAAGTGGTTGGCACTCTGGCAGAGGTGGGAGGAGCAAGGGAAAAGGAAAAAGAAATTACCCTATTCTTGATGTTGGCAACAAACAGATTGCCTTGGCTGCGCCTGTACTAATTACACCATCAAAAACAATCACTATGGAGAACAATATTTCTTTGGGAAAATACATTCAGAATGCCAAATTGGGCTTCTAAGAGCACATATAACCCCACTACAGTAAGACTAGGGACTCTCCCTCCCTTTACCACAAGCTCACCAGTGGAAATGGGCACTCTCTTAGCTCCATGCTATTGTTGGTAGTTCTAATGGCCTGGGAAAAATGACCACTGCAGCATTTGGACAGGGGTGATTTAGAGGGAAGGGAAAGATGCAGACTTTGGGGAATTGAGTAAAGAGCTTTTGAGGACTTTGGAATCTTGTAACTTCTGTTTTCCAGTCAATTCCCAGTTATCCAAAAAGTTATCTTTTTTCTCCACAGGTGCAAGGGAACAAGCCAATCTGCTTCTCTTTGCATGATCATGGCTTATTGCTTCCGACCATGCTCTGTCTTCTTCCAAATCTTCTATGAAATAGAATTCAGTTCCACAACTTCTATCCAATGCTCCCATCCCTGGAGCAAGGACTTTCTGAGTTTCTTTTTTCCTTTGTCAAGAAATTTATGGAGTATGAGATAGGTACTATCAAGTATCTGAAAGCCTGCTGGCAGGGAAAAGGGATTGGATCTGTTATGCTTGGCCTAAGAGGACAAAACTATAGTGAATGGGTGGAAATTGTAAAGGTAGGTTTGGGCTAAGCATAAGGAAAAACTTATTAACAATGAGAGCTGTCCAAAAGGCTACCATAGGAGGCAGTAAGTTCCTCTTCAATGGAGGTCTTCAAGCATAGGATGATATTGGGGATGTTCTAAAACATATTTCTTTTTTTAGCACAGTTTGGACCAGGTGACTACTGTTGTACCTTCCAAATCTGAGATTCTGCCTCTTTTCTTCTTCTTTTAAAAATGCCTAGTGATCACATCTATTTCAGTGTTTTTACTTATGCAGCTTTGGGATCATTTACTATGGAAAAGATTTATAATATCACCTAATTAGCACTTCGTTCCCTATGCAGTACTAAATAAAAATGAGACAAGGAAATATATTACTTTATATATTTAATGTGGTCTATTTATTACTAAAGTTGCTCAACTTTCTTTTCCTTTTCCCAAACTACTAAGTACTCTTCTATACAAATCACTTTCCTTTCCCAAACCAAATATTCATTGCTATTTTCTTTTTTTCTTGTTCAGTAGTTTTCCTCTAACTCAAGCCTAATTTTACATGTCTTTAATGACCTTTTTTTCCCTTGCTTGGCTATGCATTTCACTGAACATGGAATAAATTAAAGTACTTTATTTTTCTTTATTTTAATACTCTAAGGAGACATGATTTTGTTAGTGTGGGCAATCCCTTTACTCTTTAAGAGTTTTTGTAGCTGAGACATTCATCAACCCAATGAAGGGTTTCTCTGAACTTAACAAGGCTTGCCCTCAAATGGTAGAGATATAATGTCATTGGACCTCTACCTGATGCCATTCCAATTTAGTAGGATCTACCAGAATTTTAATGGTGATGGCATAACCAAGGTCATATCTACTCTAGAACTGGCATTGGTATGGGACTTAAATTAACATTGTTTTTCATTATCTACTTAAAACACTGTATATGTACATATGCATAATATTAATTCCATATATTTTACATAAGGCCAAAAACAATGTTAGTCAGAAAATACTCGATCTCCTTGCCAAAGACAAAGATATGACAGTCAAAGGCAACATCAGTTTAGAATATAAACTTATTTGTAAAATTTTACAGAGAAGAATGCTGGAAGATTTTGGGGAGTATTTTCTCATAAAAAAGCAAGAATCACTGAAAAGAAAAACAAGTTTACAGAAAATTTGGTGAGAAATTCAACTAAGCAAAGTCATACTGAGGACATTTAAGGACGAAACTGGAAGGAAGACCGCAAACGTAAAAAATTGAAAAGAATTATAAAGATTTTTATAGTAAATTTTTTTTATCATCAAGGACAATAGAGAGCCACCATGTTTAAATTATTAAATCAGCAATTGCAGAATTTTTATGGGACTCTCTGGGTCCTTCTAATTCATTCATGCAAATATCCATTAAGTACCTTTTATGTGTAAGCCTCTGTGCTAGGTGAGGGAGACATATAAAGACAATTAAGGCAAGATCCCTGCCTCTGTGGAACTCATAGTCATAGAAAGGCTTCTAGGAAATATGGAAATGCCAGTAAACTAAACAATGATGAGAAAAGGAGTTGGGACAAACTAGGTCCAGAAATGACCAAAAATAGAGCAAAGATCAGTTGGCTTGCCTTCAGGAAACTGCAAGTCTTTTCATGACCTTAGACTTTTCTTTGATGAAAAAGATTTTAATAAAATGTTAATAGAAATATTTTCATACAAATATTCTTCCAGTAATAGCATACATCTAAGAATCATAGAACAATGTCTTCTCCAAAGAATTGAAGCTGAAGATTACTCACTGGACAATAGAAGACTGCTTGGTGGGTGTGAGAACACTATAACACATTGCAAGCATAGAATTATATGGCAGAAGTAGTGTGATAAATGTCATGTCACTAAAGAAGCTTATGAATGGGGAAAAAAAGATGGACTTTTTTTTAGTAGCAAGGACAAGAAGGAAAATAAATGCCCATCAACTGGAGCATGCCTAAGGAAATTGTGGTATAGAAATGTAACACAATATTTATGTCATAAGAAATAACAAATAAAAGGATTTCACAGCAGCATGGGAAGAACAGAGTGGTATAGAGAGAAGTTAAGGAGAACCAGAAAAACAACAGATACAAAGATGTCAACTATATAACGGAGAAAAAGTAATATGGTGAAACTGAACTCAATAATTAATCAAGCTTTATGCAGGAGCAGAGTTGAGAAAACGTATGTCTCTATCTTCTTTACAGAAAGAGACCAGGAGAGGACTAGGGATATAGAATATTTTGTATATTGTCTACTTGGCTTAAGGGTTATTGGTTTTGCTAAATTGCTTTTTCTCTTTTAAAATCTTGGTTACAAGGGATGGTCCTGGTATGCCAAAGACCTCCTCCGGCTTGACCCTCTACTCTTTTCTTTCCCTTTACTCCTGTCCTTTTAAAGTCCTAAGTGGCATATATTGTTTGATAGTTAATGAGAGGGGAGAATTCCACTTCTGAATTTCCTCATCCCCGTAAAATGTCTCTGAATAATCTTTTCCCCTCAAACTCTTCCATCTTCCTTTCTGTTGAGGACACTCCCATCCATCCCTCTTCACTTTCCCAGCATTACAGTCAGTGGCCAAATCGATTGCAATAACATCACTCGCTTCTATCCCCTTTGCCCTACTCACATGGCCACCATCCTAATTCAGATGTCACTTCTCACTGGTAGGACTATAATAAATTTCTATTTATTCTCCCTCCCTCGACTCTCAGCTCTCTAACCCACCTTCTCCATGGCTTCCCATTTGATATTCCTAAAGCTCTGCCCTCTAAGCACAACTCTACCTGTGCTCTGAGTATATTCTGTTCTGTTGCCACAATTTGAATTTGTCCCAGTGACAAGGATTTTTGATTGTGGCTCTGAAAATTATATTTTTAAATTTCTAGAGGAAATTTCATTGGATGTTGTAGAGAATTACTATGTTTAATCTTTTTTACTTATGTGATCCATCTTGCCCAGGTGTGGAGTAAATACATTATGGAATGCTGGTTTATTAGACTATGGCGGGGAAAAGCATCCATTTTTGAGTGGCATGGCCCTGGCAAAAATAAGTACCCCATGGTACTTACTTGGGTACCCCCTAGAGACTATATGGTTGAATGCTAAGACTTTTAGCACAGGATCATAAATATTAAAGCTCGAAGATACCTCTGACTTCATCTAGTCAAACCACCTCATTTAACAGATGAGGAAATTAAGATTCAGAGAAGTTAAGTGACTTACTCAGTTTCATAGTGAGAAGCAGAGCTGGAATTCAAACCCAGATCCATTAACTCCAAACTCATTGGTCTTTCCACACTGCCTTAAGAACAAAAAATAAAACAAGACAAAATAACCACAAGAAACCCACCAACAAGCAATTAATGCCTTGGGAAGGAAAAAAACCCATCTTATTTTTATTTTCTATCTTTGCACAGCAAATGACAAGTGTTCATATTTCCATCTTCCATGTAGTACAGAAGTTTGCTTGATCAAAATATTTGTAGGAAAGCTAGAAAAAAATTCACATATCTTGTTGCTTTGACCCATGAACTTGATTTTAATTTCCATTTTTGTCCCTAAAACTTGGAGTTTTCACTAGGAAGAAAACTGGCACTTTTGTTGACAATCTCAGCAGAACACTTTGAACCTAAGGTTGAAATGGCTTGTGTGATTCTATTGAAAGCAACACTAAATTTCAAGTCAGATTCATGGTTGTTCAGTCATTTCAGTCATGTGTGAATCTTTATGATCCCATTTGGGGTTGTCTTGGCCAAGATACTGGAGTGGTTTGTCATTTCCTTCTCTGGCTCATTTTACAGATGAGGAAACTGAGGCAAACAGGGTGAAGTGATTTGCCCAGGGTCATACAGCTCGAGCATGTCTGAGGCCAGATTTGAACTCATCAGTCTAATTCCTAAATCCAAATCCACTGCTCTATCCACTGCGCCGTCTAGCTGCCTGGAGTCAGATTACCTGGGTTCCAATCCCGGCTCTGCTACTTATATATGCCATATATGTGTGTGTGTGTGTGTGTGTGTGTGTACGCATATACATATTTACATATACATACATACACATACGTGTATATATATCCTTAGGTAAGACACTCAGGCCTCTCTGAAGCTCAGATTGTTAAAGGCATTCAAATTTCACTTTGATTCTGTGAAAAATCACTTAATTTCCCTGGCTTTGGTTTCCTCAATTGCAAAATGAGCTTGTTGGATTATATGACCTTTGAGGTCCCTTCTAGCTCCAGTTCTGTGATTCTAGCTTTCAAAACCCTACACATCTTGACTTCAAACTATCTTTCCAGTTTCACTGGACTCTATTCCTTTTCTCATACTCTTTGATCCAACCAAAATGCCCTTTTCTCTCTTTACCCATAATGCGGCAAGACCCATTCTTATGTCTTTTACTGGCTGTCCCACATGCCTGGAATGCACTAAGTCTTTACTTTCTTCCTTCAAGATGCAGCTCAAGCACCATCTTCTACATAAAGTCTTTCTTAATCCCCTTAACTACTCAGTGCCCTCCTTTCCAAACTATCTTGTATTTAACTACTTTGTATATATTTTTATCTATTCATTTTATGTTTATTCTTATCTTTACATCTTTATTTGTTCTCTCCTCTATTAGAATACAAGCTCCTGGTGGGTAGGAATTGTTTCTCTTTTTTGCACTTGTTATCTCAAGGACCTAGCAGGTGCCTGGCACGTAGTAGGTGCTTGCTTAGTAAATACTTACTGATTGATAAGTATACACATCAGGCAACACACATTTGTTAAGCATTTACTTTGTGCCAGGCACTGTGCTAATTTTTTATCATTTGAGATATTTACTGAAGTATCTTTTATCTACCCAGTATCTTTTCCTACTTACAAACATGCAAAGACTCAGAGATTTAACCACCTCATACAAAAAGTTTATCCTGCTCTACAACTAAAACTTCCTGGGCCAATACTACCTAGTGAAAGAATCTTAGCAAGCCTATGATAGCCATTCCAGTGTTGTTCCTTATTTTATCTAGGAAGACCAGCTCAGAGGTGTCTTAATAGGTGACTTGTGATACCAGAAGAACTTATAATATTGTTCTTACAAGTCCTTTTTGAGTTGTTAACACTTGGCTTTGGGATGGTATTACTAGCAAAGACTGATTAAAAGCAATTGTTCTGTGCTACTCCAGAAAGCAGAACTATGATTAATAGGTAAATATAGAGGCACATTTCAGTCCAATACAAGGAAAAATTAACACTTTAACTTGCTAAAATATATAATATTTAATAAAATGTAATACTGTATAATAGTCTGCCCTACAAAGTGGTGAGATCCCTATCACTGGAAATATTTATTCAGGGGTTAGATGGCCATCTATAATAGATTGGCAGATAGGTAGTTCAGTGGATAGAGCTTTAAGCCTGAATTAGAAAGACCTGAGTTCACATCTGGTCTTAGACACTTACTAGCCATGTATCCCTGGGCAAGTCATAATGGCTGCCTGCCTCAGTTTCTTTCTCTGTAAAATGGACATGATAATAACCCCTATCTGCTAGAATTGCTGTGAAGTTCAAATGAGATAATATTTGTATTTCTTCCTTCCTCCTTCCCTGTTAGGGATGATGTAATGAAGATTGGATTGGGAAATTGAACAAGATAGCTGCCAACTACCCTTTCCAACTCGAGTAATTCCAATTTTTCAACGAGGATGTGAAAGCCCCATCAATAATGTCTTGAGTTTAACAAGGTAGTTGAGTTTATCTACTTCAGCCTAAACAGCAGCTCTTCTTGGGTTAATGAAGTATTTGCCCTGCCTTGAGTTGAGAGGAGATTCATTGACCACCACATTGACAAAACTCCACTACTTCACAAAAAAGAAATATTCTCTCAGAAGTTCAAAGAGCTAAGTTACAACTGTTTTCCTGAGTTAAGGAACACAGAGCCAGAAATAGCCTAAGTATGTGTGGACAGCATTGGGGTAGCCACTCAGTATTGTTAGAGAGACAGGGATTCACGGGACTTGGTCTCTGCAGAGCCTGTCAGGGCCATGTTTGCCATACATATAAGCCATAAGAATACTTCCTGCCATTTCTTCCCCCTCCTCCAAAAAAATGCTGCACACAAATGACTTTATTTTTGACTTTCTCCGCACCTGTAACTGTGTAAAGCTGAGGCAGCATCTCAGCTGGAAAATTAACACTTGAACACTAAATAATAACAATTACTATTTCTGGTTATTTTGAATCCACTGACAAAGACCTTTACAAAATAATTGCACTGATCAATCCCACATGAGGTGCAAGGGAAGATCCCTGAGTTGGTGTGCGATGGGAACATTAGGAGGAATTCTGTAATCGTATTCTGTTTAGTAAGTGTAATGAGGAATATATCGTGTTAAAATGCCTGGCTTAGTGTCTGGTAATAGCAGATGGTTTGCATTAAGAAACAGATGTTTTCCTCAGCCTTCCCTTGGAATAAGACTTCATAGTTTAGCCACACCCACAAACTTAACTGCATCACAGGAGTGAAGGCATATGCTTCTCATATCAAATTTATGTAATTGTGACTTGAAAGCACCAGGATGGTAGCAGTGGCCTTGAAAAATAAATGACATTTAGGAGAAATGAAGGCCTAGATATATTTATTTTAAAGTACTAGATTTAGCTGTGCTTTAAAAGAAAGCAAAGATGACCGAATTTCTATTAAAAAAAATTTTTTTTTTAGTGTAGCACCTTGTTAGAAGGTTCTTTTCTCCAAATCAGGCAAAGAGCAAGGCAACAGGGACATGCCTTAGATACTTTAACATTTGTAGAGAAAGATCTTTTGAGTCTCCCTTTGTTCTTTCCTTTTCATTGTTGTTATGCTTTTTATATATACTTATTTGAATTGAGTTGGTGCAAATAAACAGAAAACTTATATAGCTTCCTGAGTGTGTAATGAATAAAGAGATCCACTAGATGGCAACCTTCTTCTTTATAGGAGCATCTATTCATGGGCCTATTCCTGAAATTATGTGAGCCCAAAGGAGAAGGTAGGGGAAACACTATTTGGGTAGTATAAAGGTATTAACCCAGTATGGGCAGCACTTTTCCTGAGAGGTTCTCAATAAGGTCATCATCTTCATGACACATACATGATTGTTGATCTTATTTCTTGAAAGACAAACCTCAATTTCCTTAAAAAGACAAATGTGGGAAAGTTTACCCTAAGATTAATGAGAATGGGAAATTCCCTTCATTAACAAAAAGCCATAAGAGAGTGCTCATTGTTGGTGAGGAAAATAATTCTAATTACTGTGAAGTACTAATATTGGCTTTTCCTCGGGCCTTGAATCTATCTTTGATTCATTGGGTTTTAGATGATAACCCAAGAAGAAAGGATCACAGTGCCAGTAATCCAAAGCCTCAGCAGACTGACAATACTATTAGGAAATCAGTCTTTTCAAAGACTTTATGTTCACATGAACATTCATGGGTGTGTAATTTTATGTACTACATACAAGGTATCCCAAAAGTCTTAGGGAAATTTCCAGCTTTAACAGCTTAAAACTGCACTAAAACTTTTGGGACACTCTGTAGATCTAAGAGGAAAAGTAGGGGAGAATTTGTTAGGTGTATGTAGTATACAGCTGTGAATATATAGTATACCCCCACTTGGAAATTGAAACACAAGTTTTCAGAAATTTATAGGTAGTTATTTGTTTCATGTTTCCTACCTTTTTGAAGTCTAACACTTGTAAATTTCCAGGGACACATGGAAGAGAGTTGTGTTCTTGTCATTCTCTTGTTTTGCCTAATTCCCTTCCCTCTTTGTTCAGCATCCTACCAACATAACCTTTTTTCTCTGCATATGTCTCCATCCCCTCTTCATCATGTACAAACACACACCCACCCACCCTACCCCCACACACCCACTGTATCACATGGATTCAGAAATATGTCCTAGAGTAGACAGTTAAAAAAAAACAACTCTGTTCTAGATCTGGCTCTTTCATTTGACCTTGGCAAATCACTTCACTCAACCGGACATCAGTTTATTCATCTGTAAGATGGGAGTAATGACACTTATACTATCTCCCTCATGGTTTGACCTATGGATCAGATGGGCCTGGCAACTATAGACTATTGTTATTTCTACTATTTTTGTCACCAGCTCTTGGTCAAAAACTGGCAAGGGAATCAACTGAACTGCTGAAGTGTTGGAATGGGGGTCAGAGTTGGAGAAAAAGCGTAAAAAATAATTCTTTGTTGACTAACGGTGTTATCCTACTTGGTTCTCCAATACTTTAATTCAGCAAGAATTGATTGAGCCCCTGCTCTGTATTCACAGCACATAATGGTAGGGTAAGTGCATGTATAGATGTAGCTGGAGGGTAGGTGTGACAGAAATAATAGAAATAGAACTTACAAAAAAATGCAATGTTCTATCAATTTTTATAAAAACATTACAAAATTTACTGAGGTATTCCTCTCAGAGAATGATTGGGTTATTTGATTATTTTAAAACCTAGACTTATCATTTTCATTTCTGAAATAGTTCCCTCCTATAGAATGTAAGCTCCTTGAAGGCCAGGGCTGAAGGTCAGGTGATTTTTGTATTTTGGTAGGTCCAGTGCCTAACACAGGTACTTACAAATATGTCTTGAATTGAATAAGCACAGATAGTGCTATGGCAAATTGGCACTCTCTAGTCTGCATTCTTATCTTCTGCCACACTGTGGCACAATTGGTCTTTTTTGGAAGTATATTTTCGACACAATTTATTTTTCTACATTTATACAATCTTTCACACTAAAATCATAAAATTCAGACCAGGAAGAAGTTTGAGTAAGTGAGTGTATTTTAAAGAGTCAGAGTAGATGAATGGGGTATAAAAATGAACTGACGTAGACCCCCTCACATTGCAAGCATGTGAAGAGTTAATGTTCTTTTTCAGAGTTGAAAAGTGGTCATCCCTGGGAAGGATGCCCCAAGAGGAAAGAGAAGAGGTGAGTGAAGTTTAATATTACTCATCTGCTAAAGCAAGCAAGAAGGCTCTCAAACTGAAGAATTGGAAATGATGCTTTTGGATGTCATCCATGTAGACAGGATGGCCAAAATGATGGCTTGACATACCAATGAAAAGTGAGGAAAATATAAAGATGGAACACAGTGGATAGTGTCTAGGGTCTTTGAAAATTGTGAAAGAGGAGAAAGATGATGAAAGTCTCCAGTATAACTGAAAACAGTAAGTGGAGAAGGATGAGAAGGGAACCAAACAGGAATATTCTTTGAGCACCCATGAGGATTAAAATAAAGGATATTAAAAGGTGAAGTGAAGGGAGTTATTAAAGAACATTTCATTTTTCACTGAGAGAGTCCCCTCCTCATATTACAGTACAAGAACTAGGGATCTGAAAAGGAGAAATGACATGAAAATAGTCAGATAGAGAGGCTTGTATACTTGAGGCAAGGAAGTAATAGTAGTTTGATAGTCAAAGAAACTGAGGTGCTGTGCAACTCAAAAGTATTTTAGTATGGCAAAAAAAATCTCTACTGAAAGAAAACTTATGGAAGTTCGGCCAGGTAAGGATGATGCACTACTAAATGTGGATGGGAAAGGAAGATGTTTATCGACAGAAGGGAAGTTTTAGAACTGACACACTGGTTTTAATTATAAGAAGTAAGAATACTTGTAGGTATGTCTTGGTTTACCTGAAAAGCTTTGTACAAATCAAATTCTCACCCTGACATCATATTTTAAAGCCACTATAGAAACTTGCTACTAAAAGGTCTCCTTAAAGGATTTTTTAATAAAATAACTGATCATTCCTAGCTGACCTTTTTTTGTGTATAAATCTGGACTTTTCCTCATACTAGGTTTGATTAAAGTGAGAGATGACCAGTTCATGTCTTCATATTTGATGATGTTATCTATTTCCGAAAAGTGAGAAGTTTGTAAGTGCTTTCTTTTTGTCGTGGAGTACATAAGTAGTCCACAGTTAGAATATGTAGACAGATGTATGGAAATAGGAGGTCTCTTCCGAAAGCAAGCAGATAGCAGTATTTAGCAGATAACAGTATTTATTATGTACCATGTGCCAGGACCTGTGCCACATGCTAGGGATAGAAAAGAAAGTGAAAGCATAGAACCTTCCCTCAAGAAGTCCCCTTTCTAAAGGAGGAGGAGAGACAATATACAAAAAACTCTGAATGTATAAGATATATACAGTGCAAATGAGAGGTAATCTCAAACAGAAGGCACTAGCTGCTGTAAGGGAGGAGGTGCAGAGTCCGTGGGTGGGTGGGAGATTGCATCTGTGTCTCAGAATTAAATTGAAAAAGGAGCAGATGAGACAAGCACCTATCCGCCTTACCATTCTAAGGTCGTTCCTCCCCCCACCCTTTCCTCCTCCCTGCTAGGCACACTGTAAAAGTAAATCATGGCTGGATCTTTGCCCCTAGTGGCAGACTACAAGTCAGAGCTGTCCCTAGGCGGCTTTCAATTGCACACCAGACATTTTGGTGAGTGTCCTACTTTTTTTCCTAGCTGCATATTTTACAGATTACCTACGTGACATCTTTTTTTCCCTCCTTGGCTCACTTTGTGCCCCCTTTTTTGGCCTGTTCCTTTTTGTTACCCTGCGGAATTGTAGTAGACAATGTTCCATTCATCCCCTAAAATGGAATTTACTACATATTTAAAGTGAATGTCACTCCTTTTTTTAAAAAAAGTCCAATAAAAACTGCCCCAGTGGTCCACAAACCTTTTTCTTTCTAAGTCAGACAGCCAAATGGAAAAGTCTCCTCACTGCCAATAACTTCTACATAGATCTATGTCTTCGGAAGTCTAATCTCAGTCTCAAATGAATCTCTGGTCAGAAAATATCACCCATTTCCTCCTCTTGGACAAAAGAGGAGTGGCAAACATCACATACTTGTTAAGTTCTCTGTTTTTGGCTATCTTCCTTCATCTATAGATTTCCCGTTAGAACAAGTTGAGGAGGCTGGGGAGGAGAAAGAGTAGTTCAAACTTTTCAAGCTTGATTAGGTTGGTGACTCACAATCACCTTCTCAAGCCTCAAGTATCAGAATACAAGTCAGACACTTGTGGGACAGTAAAGGCGTAGCAGATGAATATTAGTCTGTCTTTACCCACATTAGAGCCTCTGGTTTTTACCCATATTAAAGCCACTCATCTCAATAACTGCAGATGGTTTTTTAAGCAAAATATTTATTTTTTTGGTGCTGTCTTTCTCAAGTACCTTTCAATTCCAAGTAGTTCATAGAAAAACTTAGAATTTTTTAAAAAATTCATTTCATAGTTCTCTATTTATAGATTTCCCAAGTCAATGGAATATGCTTTAATCCAGATGTCATGATTTGAATGAAACAAGAATCAATCCAAAATATTTTTTCTCAAAATTTAAATTTATTAACACACTTCTCCAGGAAAAAAAAATATATATATAAGCACACACAATGAATATGTAATATGTGTATGTGCACATATTTACATGTATATATATATACACACACATGATAGATCCCTGTGTATGTAATACTGTATGTGTGTATATGCATATATATGTGTCTATATAAATAATTTTTTGTTTCACATGCCTCCATTTTCTGATTCTGGCAGGGCAAGGAAAGTACAACTGCCAAAATACCATGAGAAAAACTGTTCTTGGAGATGACTGGCCAGCCAGTAGCAGGAAGTACCAGAAATCTCATGAGAGAATCTGGTTACAGCCAAATTTTTTCAGACTTTAAAGGCTTGGATAGTTCAGATAAGTACTGACCAATATTCAAGCTTTAAGGTATTTATTGAATCACATTCCCAAGCTTTTTTGATGTAAATTCAGCACAGAATACTCTACCTTATCACCCTGATAACCTGGAATGTCCTCAAGTTGAGTCAACTTGGCCTGTTCCCAGCTCTAGAAAAAAGAATTTCAGTCATCTGGTGGGAGATCAAGTCAAGTCAAATCAACAAGCATTTATTAAGTGATTACTATGTGCCAGATACTGTTTTAAGTACTTGGCACATGGTTTCTGAGTTCTTCAGGGACATCAAGACAAGAATGCATAGAACAGAAATCTCAGAATTACCAACGTGTAGAGGTGGAAGGGTCATTAGAGGTCATGGAGTCCAACCTGCTTGTTTTTCAGAAAAGGAAAGAGAAACAGGTCCAGAGATGGTAAGGGAATTGAGAAAGGTCAAACCAGGAAGCAGAAGAGGTATGGTGCTCAGGTCTGCTGTCTTTTCCCTGCAACTCCATCCAAACACTCCAGTATCTTCAGGAGTACATAGAATGACAGTTCTAGCAAAGGCCGAACATTAAAAAGCAGCTTTTTCTTCCTGAAATGGTGTTCTTTGCCCTTTCTGTTTCTCCCAATCCGTCTAGGTTTGGGTCATAAGAAACCCTGAAATCTGTTCTCAGGTCTACAGACTTGTTAGCTGATTGACCATGTAAACTCTTTTTCTCCCATAGATTTTCCAGAGGATTAATTTTCTTATCTTTTCCAGTGGAAACTTTTCTCTCACTCGTTCTTTTCTCTTCTTTGACCAGAGGATGGCAGTCCAAGATTTCATCTGCCACTCTAAGTGGGCACCGTGCGTCTAGTGAGTGTGGGTAGTTGTGTGCGTGTGTTAGTGTAATTTCATCGAAAATTAGAAACAGTGATGCTTTTTCCAACTTGAAAACAAAGGTCTGAGCATTGCATCTGGAATGAGCTCCCTGGGTTAGTTCCTTTTTCGCCATTTCATATTAGGACAGGAAGGCTGCTGCTTCACCCCAAGTTCTGTTGGTGATTGTATCTCTAAATGTAGCAAGTCCGTCAAAGGCTGACCAGTACACTGGATCACTTTGTAACTTTGGTGGATAAATACTTTGCTTCAAGGGACTGTTGTGTTTTTGATGAGATACACTGTGAAGCAGATGATCGAAGACTGTTAATTGCGATCTGGTTGGTTTCTTTAGAATACCAAAAATACATAACACAAAAATAAGCTGTTGCATGCTAAGCTGTAAATAAAGTGGTAAAGCTTGTCTTTCAAGTACTTCTGATACTTACTAACATTTTTAAGTGCCTTGCAGTTTAGAAAGCACTTTACATAGGTTAATTCATTTGCTCCTCAAAACAACCTGGGAGGTAGGTGTTATTATTAACCCCATTTTACAGCTGAGGAAACTGAGGCAAAGAGAGGTTAAGTGATCTGCCCAGAGTCTTATAGCTAGTGTGTGAGGTAGGATTTGAACTCACGTCTAACCTTGTATTATGCTTTATCCACTATGCCAACTAGCTGCCTAACTATTCTTGTTTTGTTACCTTCTTTGGTCTAACAAAATTGCCCAGAGTTTAAACTGCCATGATCTTCCAGGATGCTTCCCTAACGCCAATTCTTGCTTCCTCCACACCTCTGTGAAACTTGTCTTTTCTCTCTACCACCCCCTTAGGATCAACATTCCTACACTTTTCAAGGTCACAAACATTACTCACAATTCAATTCAGCAAACATGCACGAAGTTCCATTTGGGTGTAATGATATAACAGATGTTCAAGCCAAGGCCATGGTTTCCCTGAGGCTGCTGGTCCTTTTCCTGCACCCTTGACTATAATTCCATTAGAATCAAAGAGGCAGCATGATAGAAAGAAACCTGAAGGAGGAATCAGAACCTCTGGCTTCCACTGTGGTCTCTATCGCTAGTTGTATGCCTTAAAGCAGGTCACTTGAACTCATCTGGGCTTCAATTTCTCCATCAGTAAAATGGGGGGAAAAAAAATCACAATTTATACAATGCCCACTATGATGAGAAGGAAAACAACACAGAAAGATGTCAGAATCCTGATCAATGCCATGGTCAACTTAACTTTGCAAGACTCGCAGTGAAGAGAGGTGGTGTCCTCTAGGTGCAGAATGAGGGATAGTTGTCACACCTGACCTATGTTTTGGTTGATTTTTCTTAACTACATTTCTTTATTACCAGGGAGTGTTCTGTAAGTGTGGGTGGAATCATTGGGAAGTGATATCAATGTGATAAAAAAACAAATCAAACATAATTGGATTAATTTTTTAAAAAAAGAAAGGTGATATTAGTGAAGATTATTCCAGCTCTAATATTCCATTAAAAAAATGCTATCACTGTGCCATTGAAGTTCCTCTTTTTTCTTTACTTACTCAGTGAAACCCCCGGGAATCCTAGTAGACCAAGACTCATGAATCTGGGGTTCAGCTGCGACTCTGTGACTGACAGTGACTCATTCATTGACTTTGGGTGACTCAGGAACCTCACTGCTTCAGTTTCTCTATTTTGTAAAGTGGGGACAATAACAACTACCCTCTGCATTATCAGATTCATTCCTTGTAGCTTAGGAGCACTGAAATGTTTTTTATAGTTCTTAGAACTTCTTCAATAATGACAAAAAAAGCATTTAAATACAAGGTATATTTATTTATAAATAATTTCTCTAATTTTAGCACAGAAGACAAGAGAATCCTATGCTCTTTTTGTGATGTCAAATTAATTACATTGGGAAGGAGCCATTAGTTATTGGTACTCGCAGAGTTGAAACACTAATACGTTCTCATATTTGGATAGCATTTGTATTTTAATTTTTTCTTATGAACATAACGATCATCCACAAATGCAAACATATAACAATCATTTTTATATACAAAGAATAATAAAAAAAACTGAATGTGTGAAATTGTAAACTTATGTACAATTTGTTTTGAGGGGAAAAGTATATTAACTGAACACGTCAGTAACAAAGATGCCCTTTCTATGTCTGCTTCTGAACATTTTCCTTCTGTTTATTTTCAAAATATTTTGTTGATGATCTTTTCTTTTTTCAGAAAAAAATCACATCTTTACCACTACTCATTAACTCATTCTGCCACCAAACAGAAACTTTTCTTTATAACAAATATAGTTAAACAAAACAATTTGGTGTATTGGCCATATCTGAAAATGCACTTCCACTTTCCTAAACTCTGTTACCCATAAAATCTCAGAGTGGATGTTAGGAGGGTAGTATCAGAGGGCCATTCCCTGAAGCTTGCTTTCTCTGGTCCGTAGTCCTTTGTTGTCCTATGTACCGGAGAAGATTCTAGCATATATGTGTGACTTTCAGGAGCTTTTTGCTACCTTTTAGCTGAACAGGATTGCAGGGGAAGGAGCAAGAGGAAAATAAGTAAGATCTGAAGAGTACCTGTTTTGGGCCACATGTAGAAACTACCCCTTCTTCCCTCACTCCCACAGCAATCTGCTGTGAAAATATCTCACCTAAGTTTCTTCATGAAAATGATTTGCCTCCCTTCTCTTTTCACCTGTGTCCTTTTTCGTTATAGACGTCTTCTTTTGATTTTCTGTGACTGCTGTACTGGCATTCTCCAAACAAGTGGAATGTGTAACCATTCCTCTGCAACTTATTATTATTTAAGATTCATTCAGTTCCAACAATGTGCTTTTCATCAGCTTTTTGAAGGGCCTGGTGCATTTAAAACCTTCCATTAACTCTTCTTACCCAATGTAGAAGCATATTAATTTAGTTCTTAGGAAACTGAGGAAATTTCCTCTTGAGCTACTTGATATATGTGAACTCCAGTTCTTCATATGAAAGAGGTATTATCTTGGAAGCAATAATTCAGCTTGTGGCATTTCAAACTCCAATTAGTGCTTTTCCTCAAAGTTTTTTTTAAGGTGTCATCATTAATATTATGATAATATCACTTGTTTGATGAAGAAAGTGAAACTCAGGAAATGGCCCTCCCATGCTAACCTTCCATAATATTATTAAAATGAATACATTTGTTTAAAAAACGCTGAAGAGTTATTTGCCATCTCAAATCTTTTTCAACGATAGTGTTAGAATTCAAATAGTGCCAACTTTTATTTCTTTTCTAGGCTGTGCTCTCCAGTTCTACCTGGTCCTACTTTAGCAGCTCAAAGTTTTGATGAAATGGCCTTGTGACTTACCCTACAGAAAAAGATGATTAAAAAAGCCACCTACTGTTTTGGAGTTTTGGGTATGCTCAATTATTTTGCAAACTGCATTTAAGAATGCCAAAATATAGAAACACGCCTTGTGGTAGGATGATTAATATGTACTATTTCTTGATGATGGCTGTATCTTGTAATTATTATAAATAATTATGATGATGCCTTAGATGCCTAGCTCAGTGCTACATACTAGTAAGAGTCCAATAAATGTTTGTTAAATGAATGAATAGATGTTTGGCATTGTCAATGACAAGATTCATGTTTTCCAAGATAATGAAACTTTCAAATGGATTTGTTGAGTCCAGGGAGCAGCTTAGTGAAATGGAGACACTGCTGCCAAAAGAATTAAGAAGACCCAGGCTCATGTATCACCTTTGACTTCTATAATCCAGGGCAGCAAAGTGATACGTTGGAGATCATGACATCTTGGAACTGAGCTTGAAGTTAGGAAGACACAAACCCTACCTGAGATATAAGTTGTATTACCCCAGACAAATCACTTAACCTCTCTCATCCTCATTTCCTTATGTATGAAATGAGGGAGTTGGACTCAGGAGCATTTAAAGTCCCTTCCCACTCTACATATAGCATAAACTAGGTCATATCCTTGGGCAGCTAGGTGATACAGTGGACAGAGTGCTAGGTTTAAAGTCAGGAAGATTCATTTTCATTACTTGAAATACTTAGTAGCTGTGTGACCCTGGGCAAGACACTTAACCCATTTGCCTCAGTTTCCTGATCTATAAAATGAGCTGGAGAAGGAAATGGCAAACCACTCCAACAACAACAGTGTATCTTATGGTATAACCTCTCAATGCTCCAGATTAAGAATCCCTACTTTAAGATGATAAATTACTGAGCAAGTTTGATGTCAGTGGAGAAAAAGCACCTCTCCTTGAGAGCTCTGTATATGACAAAATTATAGGTCTGTTTTGTTTAAAGTAAGGCATATATGAAGACTCTTCATCTAAATTCCACCCGTTCGAAAGTCACTGGGTAGAACAAGCTGGTAGTGAGGAAGACCTGAGTTTCAATCTGACCTCAGACACTTACTAGCTATGACCCATATCTTGAACTCTATTTTCTTCAGCTAACTCATCTGTTGTTGTTGAGTCACTTTCAAACATGTCTGGCTCTTTGTGACCCCATCTGGGGTTTCCTTGGCAAAGATACTGGAATGGTTTGCCATTTCCTTTTCTAGATCATTTTACAGAAGAGGAAACTGAGGCAAACAGGGTTAAGTCACTTGCCCAGGGTCACACAGGGAGTAGGTGTCTGAGGTGAGATTTGGACTTAGGAAGATGAGTCTTCCTAATTCCAGGCTTGGCCCTCTATCCACTACGCCACCGAGCTGCCCCCACCTCATTTGTGAAATGGAGATAATAACAGCCCCTCCCTCTCAGGGTTGTTAAGAGGATCCAATGATCCTCATAACAGTAAAGTGCTTAGACTACGGCCTGGCGCATAGTAAGTACGACATTATTGTTGCTATTTTCATCATTCCCCCAAATCCTTCATTTGTTCTGTATACTTCTGCATCCGAATGGGTTTAATCCCAAAGTCTACTCTTTGTGCTTGTTGTCTGTTTCCAGGTAGATTTTAAACTTTCAAGGGACTCGGTCTTCTGTATCTTGTTATAATTCATAATATAGTTGGAACAATGACTCTCTGGCCCCACTTCCTGAAGGCCAGGTGTTTTAACATTTAACCCTCCTTGGAGGTTCTCTGGTGCCCTTGGGGGGTTGGAGAAGGGTATCTTCAGTCTTTTGCCATTGACTCAAGCCTGCACAAATTCCTCTTCTCTTTTAGGGGTTTAAACACTCTGCTTTCTGTTAACTACCTAACAGTCAGATCCATTTTTACAAAGTCAGGGAAAGAAGCATTTATAAAGCATTTGCTAAGTGAGTAAGGTAGTGCTAAGTAGAAACACAAGTACAGGTAGAAATGAAAGAAGTCCCTGCCCTCAATGTGTTTATATTCTAACCTGAAAAAACAATTCACAAACTTAAAACAGAGGGTAGAGTCACAGTGAAGAAAGTCCAGAGTTGAGAGTAAGCATGAGGAGGAGTGATTGGCCTGGGTTCTTTCCTAAAATGGAGGTTCTAAGATGAAACAAACAATTAGGGGAGGAACCACAAGGGTGGAATGTTCTTCTAGTGTGAGAAATCCAAGGATGGAATGAAATTTCAGGATGAGGAGCATGGCAGAGAGATTCACAGAGTCAGGAGTGGAACCTTGGGACAAGTGAGGAAAACACTTCTTTCAAAGGTGTAGCCAGAAGAAACACAAACCTGTCCTCCTCACACCTCAGAGGCATTCTCTCCTCACTCCCCACATCACCAGTCTCCAGAGTTTAGGTTCACATTTTAGCTCAGTTTCTACATAGCTTTAGGCCACCAAGTTCCAAGTCCAAAACCACCCCCAGGTTTGCCTTGGGGATCCTGGTTACTCAGTCTTCACTATTGGACTGGTTACAACATCCAGCCAGGAATCCCAGGATCCAAGGTCCCCATAGTTTAAGTTCCTAGATGTAGGACTATACTCTCTCTACCCAGAACAGGATAAACTAAAAAAAGACCCAAACCCCAAACCTATGTCTTGGGGTCATCTGGCCTGGATCAAGGGGAAGGCCCTTCCTCTGCTTACTACATGGTCTCCATGAAGTATTTGCTATGAGTGAATGCGACTTTCTCTCTGAATGCTGTTGCAAAGAGAGAGACTGAGTCTCAGTCTAGCAGATTAAAGATGCAAGCAGTTCTGGTTATGCAGTCAACGGAAAGAGAATACTCCTGTGAAAGCCATCCAGCAGATGTCTAGATTTTAGGTGGTATGGATATGCACCAAATACTGGTTACATACATGCTTGTTACTACAAATACTGGGTACAAAGCATATTGAGAAACAGTTTGTGATCATTGGAAACCCTGTGAAAATTAACTTTGATGTCCCCAGAATTTTAACTGAGGAGCCTTATTATTACATTACTTATGGCAGCATTCAGATCTGGCCTCCTGGTAGCACATCATTTAATCCTGCATCCCTACTCTTCATTTCTTTATGGGAAAGGGGTAGGGTTATTTAATTGTGAAGGACCTTTTTGCTTCTGAAAGGATAAAAAGCCAGCAAATAGAATCACCTTCCTGACCCCAGAATAAACTGAATTCTTTCACTCCTACTAAGAGTTGGTGGCCATCCTATCTTGACGCGTTGGTTTAAGGCTAAGATACTTGACTTTTTGTGTGGCATGGACCCCTTTGTCAGTCTGATGAAGCCTATGGACCCCTTCTTGGAATAATATTTTTAAACAATTGAAGGAAATGCTTACTTTCAGTGGGAGATAAGTGAAAATAAAGATTTTTTTTTTTCTCATTCAAGCTCATGAACCCCTGAAATCTATTTCTGGACCTCTTGGAAACCCATTTCTCCCAGGTTAAGAAACACTTGTTTAGAGGATATCATTAAGTTTGTTTATTTTAAATGCCATTTTGGGGAGAAAGTCTTGGCACTAGCTAACCAAAAGATGAAGATTTCTACCTAAGTCTCCTTTTAGATTGGTCAACTGAAGAAGGCTTTCTGATCTGAGAAAGGGGCAGAGTCAGCAAAACCCTGCATCAGGAAAGCCCCAGAAGAGGAAGTGGAGGCGTATGCTTCCTGCCTCTACCCTCCCCCAACTCCAAACAATGTAAAATCACCCAGAGGCCACCTTAAGGTTACAGTGGTGGTTACACTAGTTCCTCTCTCAATTTATCTTCCACAGTTAGGTCAACAGGGCACCTCAGGTGGTAATGAGCAAAAATAGTCAGCTAGTCTGGCCACTTCCTGGAAAACTGTGTAGACTAAGGAATGTACACGGTGGAGCCCGCAGCCTAGGAAGAAGCACAAGCCCTTAACTTTTAGTGGCATTCATTTGGTAGACCAATAACTGATTTTTTTTTATTTTGGAGGGGGAGGGTTTCCAGAAGAGGGGCACACATTGAGGTCTTCATACATAAAACAAACATTTGTGGAGGCTGAACCAGAGAAAGCAGTTATTGGCACAATAAGGGGGTAATAAAGAGATAAGATCCTTGCATTCCAATTAAAAGGAAAATAAATAGCAGCACCATGAGCTGGAGTCACTGGAGGATAGGAGCAGGGCAGAAGCTTGCTTTCCGGCAGAAGACAGATAACACCTTTCCTCCCTCTGTTTCCCCAAGTAAGAACACACGAAGCTTCACTGTGGCGAATCAAAGGCAGCGAGCGAGATGGCAGAAGAATTTTTTGTCGCAGATTAGAAGAATTTCCCATTTATCGCAGGAAACTCAAGAAAGATTGGACTAACCCATCACCAGAGAGGAGGGAAAACAAGCTATTAAGAGATTAGCATCAGGGAAAGCATCAGGCCCAGATGGCTTTTCTGATGGAGCTGTGTAAGAAATTAGTGCAGCAGCTGGCAGCCCCACCATTAGAAGAGGCCTATCACCATATACTGTGCAGCCCCCGTGGCTGCTTCCATGGCAAGGCTAGCTCAGATGACAAGCAAATCTGGAAGTTGCGGGCAGGGGGAGAAGAGGGGGTGTTGGAGCATCAACTTCACAGATCTCTTCACTTCCTAGTCTGCTGCTAAACATATTAAAGCAATGATAATCACTCTGTCTTCTTAATGATCTCCTGAGCGTTAAATTTTCATATACCCAGAAGCCTCTTCCTTCCAAGTGATAGGAGAAAAGCACGAAAGCAAAAATTTAAATTAAGTTGCCATCATCAACTGTTCCACATAGCGTGGGTAGGGTGGGAGGCTCTGGCCAGGCTAATTAAGTAACCAACTTTATTAAGTGGTGAGTGGAGATCTAAAAAATGAAAAAGAAACAGCATAATGTCATGCAGTTCAACTAGGCAAAGGAACACAGAATCACCAGAATGAGAAATGGAAAGGGCCTAATATGGCTTCCTGTCCAGCCCAAAAAGCAGGCAAAGATAGTTCCCAAAGAATGGGAGAGTTTTTCTAGACTCATTTTAAATATCTCCCCTGGTATAAAATGCTTTAATTTTCTTTGTCATGCTTAAGGTTTAATCTTCTAAAATCTTATTTTTCTTGACCTGCGATAGTTAGCCTTCACTGAGAATCAAGTGAAAATTAATTTTGTTTCATATTTAAATTATAGCCATTATATTTTTTGATAATTGTCTCTGTTCCTTCTGAGGAAGATATTTCTTTCTATTTCAAAGTTTTAGGAAGTCCTCAGGATGGGTTCTATCACCTTACAGATTGTAGCTTTACCTTGGTCTTTGTGAACTTTCCTACAGGAAAAAATCAAGTGCCTTATGACCAATATTCTAGAGCTAAGCTCTCTGAAATGAACTCGTTCAGTCTTTAGACCACAAGCATATATTTAGTTTTCAGGTCTGTAATCCAAAGTTTTCTGTCTAGGTAGGATTTACCAGTAGTTGTATCCCCCTGGCACAGCCTTAGAAGATTCAGGGTTACCTCCTGGCCATGATGAGACATTGAAATAGACAATGGGCTTAAAGTTGCAAAAATACAGACAACAATTATCCTACTGCTTTATCTATTCATCGTTCACATATCTATCTGTTTATCTGTTTGTTTGCTTGTTTGAGGGAAGAAGGTCCCCCTTACCAGAGAAGGGCTCTGATCAGGAAGGGAGAGATAAAGTGGAGCCTTAAGTGAAAGCAAGAAAAAGCTAGGAGCAGTGAAAATAATAGGAACAGTGACAATAAAAAGAGAGCTGGAATTTGTATACTGCTTTTATGCAAATATTATGCATATGTGATCATGGACATGGAATTAGAGGCTCTGGCTTTGAGTTCTGGGCTACTGACTTCAGGCAACTTATCCTTTCTGAGTCCTAGTTTCCTCACCAGCAAAATAGGGATTATATATAATATTTATACTATCTACTTACCAGAATTCTTGTGAGAAAAGTGATATGTAAATAGGAGTTATTATGTTGCTAATATTATGGGTAGATTTCCTTTTACCTGCTTTATTCCTTGCTTAGATTCATAAATGTCCTTAGGGCATAGGAAATGAAGGAGATATATACTACACCAGTGACAGCTGGGCAGTGACTTAGGGAGACAGTCTATTGGGGAGAAAGTGGTGGTGATGGGGAGTCCTCGTTAAAGAAAAGAAGAAAGGAGGGAGAAAGGAAGGAGGGAAAGAGGAAGGAAAGGGAAAGGAAGAAGGAAGGAAGGAAAGAAAGAAAGAAGGAAAGATGAAGGAAGGAGGCAGGAAAGAAGGAAAGAAAAAGAGAAACAAAGAAAAAGACCTGAAGCTCTTCTGCACATAATAGCTCCATACATCTCTACTCTTAATTTTCACCTTACCCAACCACCATGGTAAAGCTAGACTGCCTCTCTACCCTTACATGATTCTGTAGGTTCCTTCCTTACTTCTCCTTTCATCAATTCTTTCCCTTTCAAGACATTTGACATTTCTATTAGCCTTAATTCATCAGTATTCAAATGGGAAGGAGGAAGTAAAATTGTGTGTTATTTGCCCTGCCTGCTCCGTCTAGGAAAGATCTTTAAGCTCAAATAAAAAAGAGTGGTTTATATCTCATTCTTGGAGGCTTTGGTCCCCTCAGCTCTCCTCCAACAGTTTCCTTATCTCAGTGTTTCTTAACATCTATGTGAAAGGACTTTGAGAAATATTACAGGTTCTATTCAAATTTTTATTGCCTTTGTCCTCCAAACCATAGCAGGGTGCTTAATGTTTGTTTTATAAGTGATTAATATAAAGAATTTAAAGGTTTTGAGGGCAGGGAATGGGTTTCTTTTCTTTTGTCCACCTTCCCTACAGTACCTATCATAGGGCCTTCCATATGCAGTGTAGGTAATCAATAAATATTTGTTGATTTACTTGTTGATCTCTTTGGCAATTTTTTTCCTCTTTTCTGAAATCTTCACCCATTTTTAATGTCTTCTTGGCACAAAAGCATCCAGAGTAGAATGGATTATTCCGTGTTTGTTTCACCTTTGTGTTCCGAAGGGAAAGAAAAAATAATACAATCTTAATTGTTCTGGGCTTTTTTCTGCCACAATCAGTTTTATGTTTCCGCCACCCAATGCTACATAATTTGCTCAGGTTTCTTTAATGATCTGAAAGAGTTAATGCATTGATTAGGAATGGGAAGTTAACTTAACCATTGGGGAGATAAGAGCATATTGTAAATTAATAATGTAATATAGTATCCCTAATTAATCAAAGGTTACTTTGAACATTTCTGTTTGCATCAAACCTTCCCACTATTGAATTCAGGTAAAATCCAATTTTAAGCAACTTGATGGGACATTGAAATTGCTGCTTTGTATTTAAATCTCATTAAAATAGAAACATGCGCTACAAGACACCAAGGGAGAAGGATCTACTAGTTTCCGGGGATTACTTTGCTAAAGTAAAACAAATGTTCAGGGCACAATGTATTTGTAAGTAGTAACATTAACTGAGGAAAGGATGAGGAACATGCTACAATGTCCAAAAAGGAACGTTTCTGAGTCTTCTAAAACCTGGGGAAGTCAATACTATTATATCTTCACTTTTTCCCCTTTCTTATAATTGTATTTGAAGAAATACTGTAAGGCACCATAGGGTAGTGGAAACAGCAAAGACTGCAAGAGCTGGCTTTTAGTCCTGGCCACTAGCACTGTGATTGAGAACAAGTCACCTTAGCTTTCTGGGCCTCAGTTTCCTCATCTGTAAAGAAGGGCTAATCTAATTTTGTTGTTATTATTTGGTCATGTCAGTCGTGTCCAACTTCATTTGAGATTTTCTTGGCAAAGATACTGGAGTGGTTTGCCATTTCCTTGTCTAGGTCATTTTACAAATGAGGAGCAGAAGAGGCAAACAGGGTGAAGTGACTTGCCCGGGGTCACACAGCTACTAATTGTTTGAAACTGGATTTGAACTCAGGAAAATGAGTCTTCCTGATTTCCAGGTCGGTGCTCTATCTACTATGGCATCTAGCTGCCCCTAAATCTAACTATACTTATGAGGAAATATTCTGTAGACTTTAAAGCATTGTATTTTTTTGGTTGCTCAGTCAGTTCAGTTATATCCAGTTCTTTGTGACTTGATTTAGGGTTTTCTTGGCAAACTTACTGGAGTAGTTTGCCATTTCTTTTTTCAGCTCATTTTACAGTTGAGGAAACTGAGGCAAACAGGGTGAAGTGACTTGCCCAAGATCACACAGCTCGTAAATGTCTGAGGTTATATTTTAACTCGGATCTTCCTGACCTGATAGAGGCCCTGCCCTCTATCTATGACACCACCTAACTGCTCCAAAGCACTGTATACTTATGAACTTTTATTATATAACTCTTACTATACTTTGACATACTTGTCAAAATATTGTGGTAGAAGGTAGCAATGTAGAAGGGGGAAGTATGCTCATTTTTAAGCATATAACTTGGAGAATTGGAGGCCTCATGGCAGGATAACTTTTATAGATTTCCCATATTGAACCCAATTTCTCTAAAATTTGAGGGGATTGATCAAAGGTCATCAAAGGTTCAAAATATATATGTGGAAATCAGATGGGTAGAGGAGAAATCAGGAAGAGATGGTCCAATAGGGCTACTGTTTGGCTCAGGGTGAAGAGTAAGATTTTGGAATAGTAGAGCAAATTTCTGTCAGAGGTTGACAACTGTCCAAGTAGCAAAGGTAGGGGACAGAGATCCAGGTAAGACAGAATATATGTCAGGTATCCAAAGCTGACAGAAGAAACAACCCTTACACTCTGTCTCAACTCTTTTTTTTCTAGCTGGCTCCTCCCTTGCTTATCCTCTGAGTACCTTTAAGAGAAATGCAACTTATAAATTGCCTAACTCCTCCATCCCTACCCAGTGACGCCACTCACTGGTCTCCTCAACCTACCTGTTTATTCTTCACCACTATGTTAACATAGTGTGCAGTCAGAGGGCAACTGAGATCAAACTGGAGAACTAGAATTCATCCACAACCAGTAGTCCCTTTGCCAGGCATTCTAGCCTTTGTTTGTGTCATGGACCGCTTTGGCAGTCTGATGAAACCTAGGGATCCTTTCTTAGAATATTTTTCTAATGCATCAAATAAAATACATTTGGGACTACAATGTAAATCAGTCATATTGAAATACAGTTATCAAAATAGCCAATACTTATCAAATAGTCAACTTCGTGAACTCCAGGTTAAGAACTATTTATACGAATGCTCAATTAATCCTTATAAGAAGCATTCTTTAAACATTTTTTTTTTTGCTGTTTTATTCACATACTTTTGTTCCCAAATATATTCTTCCCTACCTAGAAAATTATCCTTTGTAACAAAGAACAAAAAATGGGGCAAAAGCAGTTCAGAAAACTAATCAATACTTCAGCGGAATCTGACAGTACATGCAAATTGTCCACCATCTCCAAAGGGAAGGGAGCAAAGTACATCTTTTCATCTCTTATTCAAGACCATGTTTTGATATTGAGTTACACGGAATTCAATCTTCCTTCCTTTTTCCCTTTTTCCTTCCTTCCTCAATTCCTCCCTCCCTCCATTTCTTCCTCCCTCCCTTCTTTCCTTCTTCCTTTCCTCTTTCCATCCTCTCTCCCTCCATTTCTTCCTGCTCTCCATCCTCCCTCCCTCCCTTCCTTCTTTCCTCCATCTCTCCCCACCTCTATTTCTTTCTTCCTCCTTTCCTTCTTTTCTCACTTCTTTTTCTTCCTTCTTTCCATGAATATCAGGCACATTGTTTTTCTGGTTCACAAATATAATTTGAAAGAGAATGAGAGAGACAAGTCAGATAAAGACAGAGACAAATAGAGAAAGAGACATAAAGAGATAGAGAGTGCTTAAACTGATTATAAACCAGTATGTTTTCAAAAAATCAAATTTTGATAAACTAGCTTAGCATTTTATAAATATTCAAATACCTTACTTAAAGATGATATCAAAGGACAAAATCCACATTAAATAGGTTGATGGGAAAATTAGTAAGCTCTAAGGTTTGTTATACAGGACTTTTCACTTACTAGATTTTGCTGTATACACAACAGTGTCTATTGATGAAAACTGAAAATATTTTTATGATGCAGAGATGGAAATTCTAATAGTATTTATTAAAATGGGATGCAACCAATGTCTCTGTCCTTGACTATTTCTCTTTATATACATTAGTTTATATTTTCCCCAGTGAATTCTCAATTTTTCTCTTTTATCTATACTTCTAACTAATTTGCAGCTGATTTATTTTATTTGCCTGAGTTTCCTGATGTTTGTAATAGTTTACAGATTCTTTTGTAGATTTCATTACCATAGCATTAATTTTCTAACGAATATCATCATTAAGAGTACAAAATAAAGATAAATGCCACTTTCATTTAGCTTCCCATCATATACACACTACAAGGTCCATCAGTCCAATGAGATCCACTCCTACATTTCAGAAACAAGGAGGTATCTTGATTTATAGTGACAAAAGTATCTTGATTTATAATAATATAAGAAAAGTATAAGTATAAAATAACATCAGTAACTTTGATCTAAAGAAAGAGAAGCATGCCTAAAATTTGTTGATATCATATGTGTGTGGATGTGAGAGGAGGAGGGGAAAGTGTGTCTATGAGTTTATATATAGTGGGCAGATGATTGCTCTACAGTACAGACCTGAATTTTTATGAGATTTTTTTCTCATAGTTACTTCTACTTTGGGTCATTTATTCTGACCCTAGCAGTCCTTTCACACTATTTCATTGGGTTGGTGCTCACATTATCTGTAGCATACTGTCTGCATTGGGAGATAAAGGCCCCAAAATGTGGGATGGGATCAGATTGGAGTAATCCTGGCCCAGTACACTGATTTTTAATAGCTACTTGTTGAACCCTTGCCAGGGACAGGAAGTTTTTCTAATGCTACTCTTTCTAATACCAGCTCCTTATGACCTCTCTTTGCCTCCCATTTTCTCTTTCTCTTAACCCCAAACTCCTGAAGCATCCAAAATTAAATTTTGGACCCTTTATTTGGTTTGCATTCCCTTTTGTGAATGATGGGATAAAATGGGATTCAGAGATGACTGTTGCGTGTTTGCAAATGAGTATGAAAGTAGAAAAAGCATATCTGGCCACCTAAGGTGTCTTTAATCTGAAATGATTAATACCTGTCAATCTTATCCTTCCAAATGTTGATAATGAGGTAAGGCATGCTCAGCTCTCACACTCTACTGAACCCAAGTCTCAGTATACTCTATTCCGTTTCCTAAAACCCATCACAGGAAAGGAAATTCAGCATGAATGATTAAAGGGCTAGAGTCACTGATTTAAGAGAGAAAGTTAAAAAATTAAATATGTATGGCTTGACTATCCTAAGAAGGAGGGGTCATATAATGACCATTTGTAGAACAAATATCTAAGGAGTGTTAATATCAAAGATGCAAGGAACTTATTTGCCAGAGAACAAGACAAAGTAAGTAGGAGTAATGGAATGAAATAAAGAAAAGGAAAAATTAGGCTTATTTGATCAGGAAAAACATCCTGACTGTGAGACCAATTAGACAGAGAAATAATTTCCCAGGAGGATTGCAGAAATACAATTACTTAATACATTTATAACCAGACTGGCCAAAGCTATTTTTTTAGAGAACCATCCTAAACTAGCAGGGATGTATAAAATGACCCAATAGGTCTTCCCCATATCCAATTTTCATGAGGCTTTTAAGAGCTTGGTCAATCTCTCTACATTAAGTGCACTAATTAGCACTTCATATGCTTCACTAGCAAACAGGATGAATGCCAATTGTGGGTAGAAGTTAGCATAGTATGAGAAACTAAGATACTGTTTAACATTCTAAGTAAGTGGATTGATGATATGAACTTGAACATCCATAATCAGCATTCCCTAGGCAGATGAAAACAGGCATCTGCTGTGAGAATGAACACCTTTTCTGATTTTCTTCTTAAACCAAACAGCAGCAGCCCTTCCCTTTCAGCAGCAGAGTAAAGGAAGCTTTGGGGATTGCTTGGAGGACATCACAGATTTGTAACAAAGGCTTCCTCCTGATGTGAGCATCAAATTTGGAACCAAGGGACTTGAATTTGAATACTGAATTTACCTGTGTTTTTTTGCATGTCATTTAAATTCTTATGGTCTCAGTTTCCTCATTGGTAAAAGAAAGGAAATTAGACTGATTGATCTATTAGTTTCCTTGAAATTCTACAATTTTATGTATAGCTCAGGTACACTTTGGCCATCCTTTGCTTCGTTAGGAAATTGTCCCTACCCAGATAGAACTTGGGAATGTCAATATCTGGCACACCTTCCTTTCCCTCCTTGCCTCCATAACGACACTAGCTGCCAACTTCCCTTACAAAGCTGAGGTTCACTAATGAAATACAGCTTCACTGAAAAATAAATAAATAAATAAATGCAGAAAAGACTCACATAAATACACACCTAAGGAAATGTTCTCCAAAGTGGGGCCCTGTACTTTAGGGATAACACCAGGAGGATGCTAATTGGGAGAACGTGAGGTACATCTCATACTTCCCATTATAGGCAAATGGAAGTGGAGCTTATTTCCAAAACAACTCTACCTTATCCCATCATCCATTATCACCTAATTCTCCTGTACTCCATTCCTTTCCAATATTGGTCAGGCTCTTGAAATCATTCCTTCTTTTGCAGACATCTGCCCCTGAGGACAGCTACAAACCATCCATGACCCAAGTACCCATACCAGCAACTGAGTAGGCAAACGTCTTCACACCACCCCTCCTCCCGCCCGGAGCATCTATAGCCTGGCCCTCAGATCAACTAGTGATTATAGCAAGTTCTGAGATCCTGGGAAGTGGCAAGGGAATAATTACTGTGACCTCCCCTTTCTTGGTGTTTACTGGGGATGCAAAGAAAGATGAAAGGCTTACAAGAAGCTTACAGTCTGATGGGGGAGACAACATGAAAATGACTTTGTACAAAAAGACACATCTATAACATATATATATATATATATATATATATATATACACTTGTATGTACACATATCTGTAGAATATATATGATAAACTAGAGATAGCTAATAGAGGCGACGCACTAGCATTAATGAGAATTGGGCAAGATTTCTTGTAGAAAGTGAGACTTTAGTTGAGATTTGAATGAGACCAGAGAAATTAGGAGGTGACCCTGAAGAGGGAGAAGATTCTAGACATGGAGCCAATGAATATGCTCCAAAGTCTAGAGCTGGAGAGTTGTTTAAGGACTAGAAAAGAAGCTAGTTTCATCAAATCAAAGATTATATGGGGGTGGTGTGGTAATTATAAGGTGTTAAAAAGACTGGAAAGGTGGGAAAGGGACCAGTAAAAGAGGTTTTTATAGGTCAGATGAAAGTTTTTATGTTTGATCCTAGAGGCAAAAGGAATCATTAAAATGGATTGAATAAGGGGTGACATGGTCAGACTTGTGCTTTAGGAATTCCAGTTTGATAGATGAATGGGGGATGGACTGGAGTGGGGAGACCAATCTGCAGGTTATTTCAATAGTCTATTGAGGTGATGAGGGCCTCCACAAAGGTGATGAAAGTGTCAGAGGAGAGAAAGATGCATTTGTAAGAGATATGAGAAAGGATAGATACTGCTTGGATTTAGAGGGTGAGAGAGTGGAGAAATGAAGATGACTGCTAGATTGTGAGCCTAGTTGACTGAGAGGATGATGATAAACTTGACAGTAATAAGGAAGTTAGGAAGAGGGAAGGGCTGGAGAGAGAGGAATGAGTTCAGTTTGGACATGTTGAGTTTAAGATATCAAGCTTCAGATGTCCAGTAGGCAACTGGAGATACAGTTAGGAGACTGGAAGTCAAGAGAAAAGTTAGGGCTGCACAAATAAATCTAAGAATCATCTGCATTGAAATGATAGTTGAATCCATGGAAGCTGGAAGAGCGAAATTGTATAGATAGAGAAGACAACCCAAAATGAAGCTATATTTAGTGGATATAGCTTGGGTGAAGATCCAGCAAAACAGAATGAGAAGGAGTGGTCAGATAAATAGGAGAATCAGGTGAGATCAGTATCACAAAAACCTAGAGAGAAGAGAATATCAAGGAGAAGGGAGTGAATGACAATGTCAAAGGCTGCAGAGAGGTCAAGAAGGATGAGGTTTGAGAAAAGGCCATTGGTAACTTTGGAGATCACAGTCTCAGTTTAATTGTGAGATCAGAACCTAGACTGTAGAGAATTAAGAAGAGAATGAGAGAAAATGAAGTGGAGGCATCTAGTGCAGGCAGCCTCTCAAAGGGAGAAGAGATATAGAATGATAACTATCTGGGATGGATGGATCAAGGGAGAGTTCTGAGGATGGAGGAGACGTGGGCATGTTTGTAAACAATAAGGGGGAAGGGAGTGGGTTCAGGTTTAAAGAACACATGTGACAGATGGGCAAACACATCTGACCATTGCAAATCCTATCCTTCCTTTATGACTTCATGTGATGAAGATGTAGCTCTTTGCTGGCCTCTGAGGGTTAGAATCCTGAAGCTGTCTTTTCTCAACATGTCTAGTTTGTTTTCACAGCACCTCTCAGCCCTTGACGCCAAAGTCAACATCAACCATTGCTATTATGGAATGCAATTTGCTCTGGTGGACATTACTACCATGCCTATGGGAACTCCATATCTGACTTTTTGAAGTTCACAAGGTCATTACTTGGTTAATGGTAGAGTGGGGAGGAGAGAGACTTGATCCCCAAGGACAATTCTCTCAAAAGACTACCACCTGACTCACTGTTGAAGGAATACCCTGTGAGAAGTGACTTGTTAGAATAGTCATAGACCCAGAGGTGTGTCTTATTCTTTCAAGCAATCCTAACATGTTTCTGGTGGTGTCATCTGATTTAATCCAATGACTCAACTGCTTTACTCCTTCCATATTTATTAAGGACTTCTTCGCATCCAGTTTGCCCCTTTTATTAATCACATAAATCTGGTCATCTGGACCTTCTGTGTTTTATAAGAACTGAAATAGTGGTTTCTTTTCCTAGTGTGGAAGCTTCTGCTGGCAGAACTAGGAAGTAACAGTCCACACTGAGTAGTTCCTATACATATCTATCTATCTATCTATCTACCTATATCTATCTGCATATATAGTTATACAAATTATACATTATATAGTTCATATGTTTATGGCATTATAATACTATAATTAGCACCCAGTGTAGTGCCTCAGACATAGTAGTTGCTTAATACATACTTGCTTAATTTAATTCCAATTAGAAAGGCAAGTAGAGGACCCAAATGAACATAGGGCTCGTAAGATTTCCAGTTGGGGAAGAAAGAACAGGTAGAGAGAAGAAATAAGCACATGGTAAAGGCATGTTAGATTTTTCCTCAGTTAATTCTCAGATTTGAAACTATTCTTTCATTCTTACTGTATTCACTCACCGTAGGGGAAAAGCATACATGTACTAGATAATTCCTAATATCATTTCTAGAACACTTTAAAAATCAAGTCTTATAAATAAACCAATTAGAATTGAACAATCCCAAGGTGTTGGCCATTCTCTCTTGACCTGGCACCAACATAGAAAGTACTTGTTTTACTCCTCATTAGACATGTCTTGTGCAGTAGACAGTACTGTCAGTGGCATTTGCCAGATCTCGCCCAACTAACCCCAATTCCCAGCTGAATAGCAACCCCAAAATAACAGATATCAAGTGGATGCTCAGTCTATTCAATAACTATAGTGGGGAATAATAGTCATTACAGCAAATGAGCACTCTTATTGTCTCATGCAGCTGTGACTCTAGCCCTGGTCTTGGACGGATGGCCTAGGGGAATGAGGTGAATTTTGCTTTTGTGTCTGTGGATAGCAGTTGTTCTAAAAAACTCACGAGTGTAACTACCTGAAGTCAATTGCCCCACCTTTCGAAAGGGATGCTACTTGCCCCCCTCTCCAACACCTCCCCTTTTTGCCAGCTGATTTTTATAGAATCTCCTAAACAAATAACAATATGACAGACAAAATGTTAATGTATTTGCAAAGTACATGGAGTGGTGTAATGTGTAAGAAGACTGGAAAGGTAGGAATAGGTCATTTTATAGCCTTATTTTTGTGCCCAGTAGTTTCTGTCATTTCCCAGTTGTGTTATAGACTATACCACTGGTGGGGGCCATGCTATTTCTGAGAGTACGTAATAGCTATTATTGTTATATGACAAATTGAGGCCATAAGATAATTAAGACTTTGGCTATAGCTTTGATTAGATCATTAACAATGTGATTTTATATTTCTATAGTACTTTCCTTCTAATCAAACTAAATCATTTGTCTTCACATTTTATATGCAGGAAAACTGAGACATTCAATTTTAATAAAATTACCAATTGTTCTTTGTGCCATTTGGCTTTGGGGATTAGAAGTCAATATTTTTACTTTTAGGTCAACATGTAGGAATTTTTTACCAACTGGACACCTCAAAGAATATATGTCACATGAAAATGTTAATGGAAAAGATGGGGTCCAGGCACCCTTGTGTCCTAAGACATAGCAATGTGATTTTAGTTGTATCTGATTTCAGCTTAGTTGTGTTTCTAATAGTGTTTGCTATTTCTCAAAGGTAGGGTGGTCTGGAGTCTAGTGAAGACAGTCCAGTTTTAACCATGCATTTCCTGCATGGAATTATTATAATATACCACAATATTATATTAGGCTGTAAGTAGTCATTAATTTGGCATTGCATGTAGAGATTTAGTATGTGATGTAGAATCTTATTAAAGAAACACTCTCTCATTCAACACATTTTTGAGTTCTTTCTACCATCAAAGAGCCCACTGTTCCCTGAGCCTCTGGACTTATTAATATATAGAAAAGATAGATCATGGGAGACATGGAGACAGAAAGGAACGTGGTACAAACTGTAACAACAAAGTTAGTGAGTGGCTTTCATTCTGTGTCAACATCTAAGGCTTGATTGAGAGGAATCAAGAGAACTGAATAAGCCCCCCCCCAACTTCAATTAAATTCCTGTTAAATCATCATCCTCCCTTTCCTTGAAGGAGATAATAAATAGGTTAACAAATTCAAGAGATGGCATTTAAAGTAATGGACAGATTTTCTCGCTAAAGGGTTGACTGATATCACATCGGATTGGGTCTTAATATAAAAACGTGTAAATGAAGAGATTTTTTTCCAGTTTGAACTTTCACTTCAGCTATTCCTGGCCCCAATACAGTTATGACATAATTTGGTTTCTATAGTTTTGATATCAACCATATCAACCATTTTGTATTGAAACACTCTGGTACAATGAAAAGTCTGATGACTAATACTATATTACTCTATATTAAATGATAAGTCCTTGAAATCTTCAAGCAATGATCTTAAGTGATTTGTTCATGTCAGTCAATCAATAAGGATTATTATGTACCTGTTATGCATCAGGTACTGTGTTCAGTACTTGGGACATAAAGAAAGAAAAATAGTCCCTGTAATAGAGGGACTCACAGTCTAATGGAGGAGATAATATGCAAACAACCACATACAAAATATATGCAGGATGAATGAGATAATCAACAGAGAGAACAGACATTAAAGGGGACAGGGAAGGATTTTTTAAAGTGGGATGGAATTTAGCTGAGATATTAGACTCCATCTGTCTATACATATTTCCCTTCATGGTTTGTAGATAGAGATATTTTTTTTAAAAAAAGAAACTCAATGGGCTAGGAAAAGAGAGGTAGAAAGGAAAGATGGTGGGAAGGGAGTGAGTTAAAGCCTTTCATTTCCTTCTGGGGTCAAATGTTCTTTAGAGAAAGTATGCATTAGCCTTTGAGATCCTTGTTAAGAAGAGGACAGACTCAGGATGGCAATTGTCTTCTTAATGGGCCAATTTAAATGTTGAGTTTTCCTGGTCCCAGGACTAAGATGTGCTGAATTGTAAGGTCCTGCAAGCTAGTCATGAAGATTGTAAGGTCCTGCAAGCTAGTCATGAAGATGAGGTTTTCTATGAAGTTGCAGTTATCTTTTCTTAGGATTATTGAGAAACTTCATATGATAAAAGCTTCTGGACATTGGTCTTTTTTATCCACCTGCTTAATTTTGAGATTCCCTTGGAGGCATTAAAGGTACAATGAAATTTACATGACCTAGTGGAGTCTTAACCTACTTGAGACCTTGAGATAGAAGTTTCCTATCTGTAGCATTTGAACTTTCTGATGTCTCACTGGCTTATCAGTAAACACAACTGTGTTTCCTTGAAATTTTCTCCAGTATTCCCTTCTCTTTGACAATTCACTAATAGTTTAATTCCCTTTCCTTTCATTGGATAATCTATCTTTGGAGTAGGTGTAAATCAGCCCATACCTTGCCTACCTCCCCCACTTTCCTCCTTTTCCAGCACCAGACTGATTCATTCCATGGTTATTACCTTTCAAACCCAGGAAAGAGAAGGCTAAACGCATCTCTAGCTCTTATTGGTCTTAGACTTGAATTAAAAAAAGGAAATAAATGACATCTGCTTATTTGTACGTTACAAAGGGATGTCTTAACTGGGTTGTCACTGCATGTGATGCCTAGCAAATAGATTGCCTTCACTAAATCCTCAAGGGTTCGGGTCTTTGCACAGCTGGATGGATTAATGTGTGGATCCACTGAGTGTGTCAAGTTGTTTGCATTTAAAAGTGGTGAAGCAGGCTCCCAATGCCGGTGGTGGTCATCTATGCTGCAATCTATCTGTTAGAAGCTCTTTAAACACAGTTGTTCTCCCAGAGACAGATTCCTAACGTGGGTGGAGTACCCTAGTGGTTTCCTGATCACTGTGGTCACAGAACGTGATGCTGTTATACTTAGCACTAAGATGACAGCTCCCTCCTAAAAAGGGGGGGACTACCCAGCGTGGGCATTGATAGGTACCAGCTGTTGAGTCTAAACTTCTGTCCTTGCCAAAGTAAGTTTATTGGCCTAGATGATAATGACTTACACTTTAGGTCCTGTGCTTAGCTTTGACAAGCAGCTAAGGAAGGAAAAATCAAATGGAAGATGGAAACAAGCAATTCAACTCAATAACCATTTATTAAGTGCCTACTATGTGTCAGGTACTGTCCTGAGTGCTGGGAATACAAAAAGAGGCAAAAGATGGTCCCTGTCTTCTAGCAGTTTATAATCTAATGGGAGAGACAACATGCAAAAAAAGAAAATACATCCAAAGCAAGCTATGTACAGAATAAAGAAGAAGCAATCAAAAGAGGGAAAGGAATTAAAGGGGTAGGCAAAGGCTTCCTGCAAAAGATTTTAGTGGAGACAAATCAGGGTGGTCAGTAGTCAGAGGAGAGGAGGGAGCCTTTCAAGCATGAGGGACAGCCAGAGAAAATGCCCAGAGACAAGGGCACAAATACTATCTGATGCGATTCTCACAACAACCCTGGGAGGTAAGTGCTTTTATTACCCCTACATTAGAGTTGAAAAAAATTGAGGTGGATGGAGGTGAAGTGACTTGGCCAGTGTCATACACCTAGTAAATGTCTGAGGTGGATTTCAGCTCTGCTATTCCTGATCCATACCCAGAGCTCTATCCACTCAACTACCCAGCTCCTCAGAACAAAACAAAACAAAAAAAGGCATCCATTTACCATTTTAGATCTTGTAGAAGAGTTTTCTATCTTAAAACACTTTTAAGGGAACACTTCTGGGAACTGTCAGGTATTAAATTAATTGAATTAAAAATGAAGCATTCTGGGTTCATATCATTCATCAGTTGTGAATGTGGAAGAATGATTTCATCTTTGCAAAGCTTCATTACATCAAACCTGTCAAGTTAATCTCCCATCCCAAGCTGAGCCACAAAGCAGTGTGGTACAGGAGAAAGTATAATGGTTTCCATGACAGATTACCTAGGTTCAGCTATCTTTGCTTTTCCTTTTGTCCTTGCTAGGGTCATTCAAGGTTATTGGGTCTCAGTTGCCTTATCTGCATGCAGACAAAGTGGAACTAGATGATTTCTGAGGTCCTTTCCAGTAATAAATCTCTGATACTGTGAACTAGAAAGTTTCATGATTTCAGGCAAGTACAAGTATCACAAATTGTTCCTGCAACAAGTAGAATAAAGCTAGATATAAAGGATAATAAATATAAGTAAAATAGATTTATTAAAATTTTATTTTGATAAGTTACTATTACTTATTTTGCAGTTATATACAAATATATTTTATATTTATATAAGACATACATAAACATTAACTATATATTAAGTTATTATTGAAATATTTATTATTAAAACAAAATATAAATAAAAATAATAAAATATATAAAGGCTAGTGTAAAGATAGAAGGTCAATCTAGAGTTTCACCCTCAGCCCATCAGCTGGTAGCTTCCTACTTTAACCAATTCTTCTTACAAAACATGTGCTAATCTCTAGTATTTCTATGCTGCTAATGGTCAGGACCCTCTAAATTAGGCACCCTTAGGCAAAGTTCCAATTACCTGATTTTTGCCTTGTTTCTGGTGCCAAAGAATTATTTTGGCGAAGTTCAACCATTTCACCATAGGATCATAGACCTGAAGCTGGGAAGAACTTTACTGATCATCTAATCCAAACTCCTTTTACCAATGAGAAAAACGAGAGCTGGCTAGGTGAATGATCTGCTCAGGATCATGAAGGTAGCCACTATGAGAGCTGAGAGTCCAGCTCACATTCTCCAGTTCAAGGAGTGCTTTCCCCTCACCCCCACGCTGTACTGTCTCATAGGCAGTGTGATTTGTTGTTGCCTTAACACTTAAAAACAAATGCATCTGACAATGCAAACCTGTTTCCGCTTCTTCATCCCTGGCATACAAATAAGGTTCAGTATGGGATTATATTGGGTAATTAAGGAGGTTGATGGTATAGGTCAATAAGGTATTCTTTTTTACATTTGTGTTGAGGAATCCCATCTCCACCAGTAACTCAAAGCCAGCTATAATTGGTCCTGACTGTTAAATTTTCAGTGGATGTGCTGTTTCACTTCTGAAACTAGCAAGGGCTACGTACAAATCAGGGTCTGATTTATTGTTTTGTTGATTTTCTAGCCTTAAGAAAGTGATGGAGGAAATGTTTAAGACTGCAAATCAAAGTTTAAGGTATGTTGTGAATACATTGTTTTCCAGAGAGCTGATAGTAAAATATTTACAAGTATATTTCTGCCAGCCTCAGATACTCACTAGATAATTGTCTGACCCTGGGCAAGCCATGTAACATTTGTGTGCCTTATTTTCCTCCTCTGTAAAAATGAAAGAAATGAAAGGGCCAATAGACTCACCACTATGATCCTGTGAAACCATAAGGAAGGGGAGAAAACAAATACCTTCTGTAGTTCTCTACTCCTCCTCATCCCAGAGTAAAAGGGACAGGGTAGATGACCTCTTGAAGGGGACCTTGGTACTCTGCAACTGGGGTTAGGGGATGTAGACAAATTGAGAGAGCTGAGTGGAGTGGAGTAGGTAGAGGAAGTTGCCTGAGAAGACAAGAAAGGAAACTACTCACAAGAAGAAGTCTCTACAGGAGACTGAGGCTATCAGCTCAGTCCAAGGCCTTCAACCTAGGTCTTCATTCCATCTAAAAGATGATGTTCCTTTTGTAAATGAAATGTCAAGCAGAATGAAATCAAAAGGCTTTCTGAAATTAAGATCAATGCCATCTATGGTTCAGCCTTGTCTAAGTGGCCCGCTTCTCTAACATAATGAAAATCTAGACCAATTTTATGTAGCCTTTTACTGCCTACCAAGGTTTTTTTCACAAGTATTTTCTTTGTGAAGGCATTATTTTGTCCATTTTACAGATGAGGAAATGGGCCCAGAGGGCTTGCTCATAATCATACAGATAGGAAACTGCTAGGCCAGAGCTTGAATGCAAGTCTGATGCCAAATTCAAGATTGGGCAACTACACCATACAAACTCATGTCATATTGTCCAGTCTGGAAGATTTGTGGTTCATAATGCCAGAGTGATCACTATATCATCTCTTGTATCTCCTTATTTAATTGCAAATTATTTGGTGTTTTCAACCTCTTATCATGGATTATTTTGTATTATAGTGACAGGATGCCAGGTAACATATCCCTCATTAGACTCTAAGTCCTCTGTGGGCTGTCTGGTGTGAGGGCTTGCTGAGCCCTTTTCAGGACTACTTTCCACCTTTGGTGTCTATCTGATTCACCCAACTCCTACCTATGACTCCAACAAGCTGTAGCATATGCAGTGGTCACACCCCAGTAAACCATCTCATGGGAGACAATTTAAGTGGTGGATCCCTCTCTTTTGTTTCATATGTTTTCCCAAAGCCTACATAGACTTTTGGGGTCCTTAATGAAAATACTCAAGCGCTCTTAAGGAACTGGCAAATGTCATCTTTTTATTAATATTGCCTATATCACATTAAACATCTAGATATTTTAAAACATCTGGATGATTAGAATTGCATAGTTAAAATGTTCTGATGACTGTGTTTTTCGCTATTCATCTTTGTGTTATGGGGTTGTGTAGGTGCAACCAAGTGTCTTCCATGTGGGATTTTCAAGGCAGGCTCAAAAGACCATAATGTCTCTGAAGTACTGTATCAACTTGGAGATAAAAAGGAAGAAATAATTTATGTGCTGGCCAGTGTCACATACTGAATCCGTTTTAGCACTCTCTGTTCCAAAGAAAATCCAAGAGTCATGCTGTCAGTCTCACTGTTATAATTATTAGATGACACTTCCTGACTCTGTGGTTTTCATCAGAGGAACAGAAAATAGAGATGGAAGCCATCAACCAAGACCAAAACTTCACTCTTCATGATATGCACAGTTTTAAAAAATTTATGAATTTGATGATATGTTCAATATTTTTTCATTTTTAAAATAGTACCCTTTATGAACATGTTTTTCTATTAAGGAAATATTTATTATTCAAGCTTTTTCTTCTTTCATCAATTTATTTCAACCTCTTAGACATGTACAGATATTTATTTATAAATGATCACATATCAACTGTAAGTACTTAAGACCTTTGTAAGTGGCACAAATGTCATTCTGGAAAATTAATTATTAACAAGAGACCAGTCTTGATGAGTAAACAGGAAGGATAGATCACCGCTGAGTGGTTCAAGAATGAGCTGTCCATTCAGAGACATTTGGGCCTCATGTACTCTGCATATGTGAACATTTCCATAAGAATATGGGAAGGAGAAACTTCCGAATTTTTTTCAAAAGGGGAAGTTTGGATCAATCATGGTTATTTTCAGTTAGAGCAAAGTTAATTATTTCTCCTTTTGCCCCCATGTTGATGAAACATGATGGGGATATATGTTGTACAGTCAGACTAGGAAAGTCCCTCTTCAGTTCTAAATAATTTTTTTAAAGTCCTACAGTTTAGTTTTTCTTACAAGTATCTCAGTAAGCACATGGTAACAACAATAATTTCCCTTGAAACTTTGTCAAAAATAATATAATGAGGTAATTATGTGACATACTTGATGAATATAAAACTTTAATATATACCAAAGAAAGAGAAAGACTGAAAGCTTAGAGCTTGCATCTACCTATGAGTGAAGGTGGTACAATCTATCTACAATCAGGCTATGAACATTTATTAAGCACCTACTATTTGTTGTACACTGTGCCAAGTGCTGTGGATACAAATAAGAAAAGAAAGACAGTTCTTGTTGCAAGGAGCTTTTAACCAATGGGGGATGGTAGTACACAAAAGAAAACTGAAAAGAGTGGAGAGTGAGACTGAGGAAGACGGTACTCAGAGCTGGGGCACTGTGGAGTCCAGTCCCAGAAGTGAAAATGGATGGAATTGAAAAGTTGATGATCTGTGAGTCATCTTTAAATGGAGGCTTTGGAAGGAGTTCTTTAGTCTGCCCTCCAAGCCTCTAATCAGAAAGGCAAGGAAAGGGTACTGAGGGTACTAAGGAGGTGTGAGTACCAAATCTTATGCAACCTCAAAGGATGATGAGTTTATTGGTAGAGAGGTTTCCTGGGGGCATAGTGATGGTGGAAGTCAAATTCAAGGAATAGAACCGGTGGAAAATGATAGCTACAAAAAAATTTCATGTCCTCTAGGCTAGCCAGTCAGTCAACAAACATTCATTAAATGCCTACTATATGCCAGGTACTGTGCTAAGTTCTAGGTAAGACATATTGAACAGAAAAATAAGAAGATGGCTATGATTGAATATGTTGAGACTTACTGGAATCCTGACATCAACAATTCCAACCATTCAGATGTTTTAAAATATTCAGATGTTTAATGTGATATAGTCAATATTAATAAAAAAAGGTGATGCCAGTTTCTTAGGAGAGTTTGGATGTTTTCATTTAATAGGAAGAAAGCATTTAGAGAAATTAACAACCTTGCAGTACCATTTTTAATGTAAAATTTTAGAACTTTAGGATGGACCATAACAAATTCTAACTATAAAGCAGATTGGGGTGTAAGAGGATGGAACCTATCAAGAGGCAAGGTGGCTGTTGAGAAGATGGCAAGGGAGTAAAGGGAAGCATGGCTGAAGATGTCAATCTAAAATAGTGGGCAATATATGAGGAACTTAACCAAGAAGGACCTTGGAAGCCCCAGGTTGGGAGTTTCAGAGCTTATCCCAGAATTAGAGGGATTGTAGGATCTCTGGTCAGGGACAAAGCAACTGAAGAGATGATGCGGGTGGGAGGAAAGATTTCTAAATTATAGAGGGGAAAGTTTTCAAAATACAGATACCTAGCAGAGGAGATCAAATCACAGAGAAACTAGATGCAGAACATGTCTTTACTATTCTTTCTTTTCCTGCAGTTATACTAAGGATGCTATCAGTGAGCAACAGAGGGCGTGCTTACATTGTAATATTTTCCTTGTTGTTGTTGAGTCATTTTAGTTGTGTGTGTGTCTCTTTGTTGGTCTCATTTGGGGTTTTCTTGGCAAGAATACTGGAATGGTTTACAAATGAGCGAACTGAGACAAATAGGGTTAAATGACTTGCCCAGGGTCCCATAGGTAATAACTATCTGAGGCTAAACTTGAACTCATGTCCTCCTGACTTCAGGCATGGTGCTTTGTCTACTGTATCACCTACCTGTCCTCTAATATTTATATTTAACTACAAAAACCAATTATTTTATTGACCTCTACAACATTCCGCAGAACATGAAATATGAAGACTAATAATAGGATAGAAACTTCTCACAGAATGCTTGAACGCCATTAAAAATGAGAATGAGATAACACTAACAATTTGCATTTGTTTAATACTTTAAGGTTTAAAATATAATTTCATCATGCAATTTACAAATGTAATGACCACCAATTAAAGTATTTAAGACTGGTTGACAATGGCAAATCACTGAATTAATTTTCCAAATCCTTGAAATATTAATTTGCTACTAACAACTTCATCTTAAAATTTGATAGTCTTAATCTATAGAAAACAGTGGGAAATTACCATCACTAGTTAAAATCCAATACTTTAGGATGGAATTTGCAGTTCTACTCATGAATGTAAGCTCATATGGCTCAGGAACTGTACAATTTATATTTTGTATCTTCAGGACCCGTTCCATTGCCTTGCATAAGGGAGGCACTTAATAATGCTACCTGAAAGAAATTTAAGTGAGAAAGGATTAACTGCTGACAGATTAGCAAGTTTTAGCTATACAAATTAGACCTCACAAAATATGCTTTGTTGCTCTCCTCCACCCCCTACCTATTACAGACACTGCTTCTTAGTAATAAGACAATCTGCTGATGTCATAATTTTTGATCTGTGCCAACCCAATTTTTATGTGAATCACAGAATCTTAGAACTGAAAGGGAAATCATTTAGAGCCCCTTGAAATATGTACAATATCCTCAACAACTGGTCTTTTAGATTTCACTTGGAGGCTTCAATTGATGCAGTAGTGAATACTTGAGATTGGTTATTTGCCTTCTAAATAGTTAAAATGATTAAGAATCCACCACCTCCTCAATATCAAGCTGAAATATGCCTCTCTATAACTAGGGCTCTTTGGCCCTAGCACACACTAAAAGAGTAATGGTCAAGAACTAGACTAGCTCTTCTTCTAAATAACAACCGAAAAATCTTAAGACAGCGAACATCTCCTTATGACTTATCTGAAAGCTAGCTCCAATTCTTTTGTTTTTCTTTTGAAATATGAAAATGGAATTTATTTTATGGGTCTAGATCTCTAGCAATGAGATATTTTGTTATAATTTTAGATTTTATAATCTATTTTTACATTTTTATGCTACTTTATTTTTAATTTAGAGGAAAACAAATCCTTATTATCAGCTAATTATGAAATTTTCTTAAAGCTTCCTAACCAATATGTGACATGGACAAGTTAATTACATTTGTGCTTACAAGATGATATGTGATTAAAATATAACAAACTCAAAGGGCAGGAACTTTTACCTCACTTAAAATGTAGACAGAATATCTTTTAAAAACATGTATCCTAACTTATTTTCATTTTTTAATTGTTTACCATTTTGTGGTTTCTGACATGGGCTTCTCCGAGTAGAAGTTGATAACTATAATAGAATACTTTTTTTCCAAGACCTTGTCTTTCTCTTAGTAATACAGTGATCTGTTCTACCTGTGTGAATTTTATCCTTTAGAGTCGAGTAATACTGACCCTTATCTAATCTCAAAAGTTTTGTTCACTTCGCTCCCTAAAATATTGATTCTGTCTGGTTAGTATTTTCTATTACTAAACAGAAATAGAAACAGTGATGAAAAATTATGGGAAATCTGCTCTACTGAAAATTAAACCTGAGCTTTTAACTGTTAAATATTAGAGATATCTGTAAAATAAAAAAAAATAAATCCACAAACTATCTAATTTTGTAAAAAAAAAAAAAATAAATCCAAACCCTTACACTTTAAGAAACAATTACATAAACTTTCAGGTTAGCTTAGAGAGAAACTGACTTAGAAACTAATTAGGTTATAAATCTACCTTAATTTTCTACCTTTCATTTTATATAGACCTTTACATTAAAGTGGTTTCATATACGATTTAACAGTTGTCATTTTGAAGGTCTTAATTAAGAAAACAACTCTCAGTCTCTTTTGAAGACATGAGTTTTAGCTTGTATTTCTGAAGTAGTGATTTTTTGGTTTTGGTTTTGGTTTGTTTTTTGGTTTTTGCTATTTTCAGGAGGGTCTGGTAGATCCTCATCCATTGGAAAAACCTGCTGATTTGCCTCCCACAGAACAATGAAAAGGAAGCCTTACTGATTGTGAAAATTATGGTATATTCAATAGGAGACTGCCTTTTCTTTCTGGAAACCTTACCAGTGAAGTATGCAGCTTGACTACCTGAATGACTTTGATGGCTGCTGCCATCTTCCTGCCCAAGATGAGTCATAGAGATGTCACTCTCTCAACTAAGTTATTCTTCTTTGAATGTGCTTCACTTTATCATTGTCCTTCCTAAAATGTGGCACTCTAAATCTCTTCTACCTGAAACATTGATCCCATTCCTTCCTTTGGAAAGGAAGTCCTTTGGGACCCAATTTCATTAACTTTTATACCTGGGTAGCATTTCTATCCATATGATTGTAAAACTTAGAAGTACCAGATATTATCTTAATCTATTTGATCAAGGTATTTTACAATGTTCTTAAATGCTTGCTTTTTTGGTGGAATTTCTAATGGGCCCACCAGAAAGCTAAATCCAACTATGGAATTTTTGCTCTTTATTCTGTTGTTGTTGTGTATGTCCTTCATTCTTGAAGAGGATCATGACATCAAGATGATGACATGACTTGCAGTTGACTTTGATTTGAGTGAGAGAGGACTGTGCAAGGTCACCAACCTCACTTTCTCCTCCTGAGCCATCTGGGCCCAGTGGCCTGATATTTATGAGGATGACTGGAGGTGGCCCAGGATACAATGGGAGACCCTGGTGCTTTCAGGCTAAGGTCTTATCACATTCTCACTTTGAGTGACATACAACCATTCAACGAATAGGCTTCTTTGGCTTGGTTGTTCTCCTTCATCTTTGAAGAGGACCAAAATGACATCACCATTGTACAGTGAAATTTCAGTGTGTCCGACTGTGGCTGATCAGACCAATACCACCTCGGAATGCTCTACCACACATAGTCCATATGAATATTTGGGGTGGATATCCCAAATTTGTGTATCCCACGTTTACTTTGTGCTGTCTCAATTCTGCTTTGCTCAAAGAGCACAGCACCTTTTCTTATTTGGGCACACCATGCTGAGTGGTCCTGTGCCAGTGTCTCCCATGTTGCACAGTCAAATCCGAAGTTCTTGAGAGAGACCTTGAAAGTGTCCTTGTATCACTTCTTCTGGCCACCATGTGATCGCCTGCCCCATGCGAGTTCTCCATAAAATAGTCTTTTTGGCAAGCGTACACTTTGCATTTGAACAGTGTGGCCAGCCTATTGGAGTTGTGCTCCCTGAAGCATAGTTTGAATTCTTGGCAGTTCAGCTCAAGCAAGGACTTCAGTGTCTGGTACCTGCCAGGTGATCCTTAGAATCTTCCTAAGACAGTTCAAATGGAAGGGATTCAGTTTCCTGGCATGGCGCTGGTAGACTGTCCCTGTTTCACAAGCATATAATAATAGGTTTCTTTAAGTAGTTCCTCAAGGAATGGTCCCTTTAATCAAAAAAAGAAAAATTCTAACTGGGAGGGGAAGATTCTCAGGGTTCCTGGGGAAAAGAGAAACAATTACTATTTAGTAACTACACTCACTCTGTGCTAGGTGGGCGAGGACTTGTCCAGTCTAAGAGCTCCAGAGTGAGTTGGGTTTAAGGCTTCATTTTTAAGCAACAAATGTAGCCAGTAAACCTAGAGGAAAGAAAGGCAACTTTGGGGCATTGAGTGTACCTTTCCCTGAGTAGTACACCAAAGGAGAGGAGGAGGAGGAGAAGAAGGAGGAGAGGAGCTGCCACTCACTCACAGGTTGTGTTTGTCCTTCATTCTTGAAGAGGACCATGACATCAAGATGATGACATGACTTGCCATTGACTTTGATTTGAGTAAGAGAGGGCTGTGCAAGGTCATCAGCCTCACTTTCTTCTCCTGAGCCATCTGGGTGCAGTGAACTGTATTCATTATTTGTTCTCTGTAAAGATGTCTAAACCACTAAAGAACATGAGTGGTAATTGTGTGGAGAGGATGCTGGAATCTGGTACTCTCATTTTGTTGTCTGGCAATATAACATGCCAATTAATTAATAAGCCTTTAAACCAAAGAATTGCAAATCTCATTAATTTGGCTCTATTTAGGCCATGCAGACAAGCCCTGCCAGCTCTTCACTAATTACCAGGATTCTGTGACATTGAATTAGATCTCAAAATCTCTTCCATATAGGAAAACAGTCATAAAAAAAACTGTCCATTTTTATGTATTTCCCTCTCAAAAAGAGAGGGCAGCAGAGAGTACCTCTCTTGAACTGTGTGTATGTGTTCAGACTTGCAGTTGACTTTGTTTTGAGTGAGGGCTGTGCAGGTCACCACTCTCACGTCTTCTCCAGAGCCATCTGAATATATTCAACAGTATGACTGAAGATGACCCAGGATGAGTCAATTAGGGTCAAGTGACTTTCCCAAGGTCACACAGCTAGTGAGTGTCAAGTGGGTGAGGTAAGATTTGAACTCAGGTCCTCCTGACTCGTGCTCCATCCACTGCACCACCTAGCTGCCCCCTTGAACTGTGTATGGTGATGAAGGAAGAATCAGTTGAAGCATTTATTCAGTCAGTCAGGAACTAGCCCTAAAAACCTTCTAATCTCCTGATTGTTCTTGCTTCTGGTTTCTGCAGTCCGCTCTGAGAGAGCTACGTTTTTCTACTCTGTGCTATATATTTTTTTTTCTGCTCCAAACCAGCCAGCCTTTTCCAACCTCTTTTAACTCCCAACTGCTTTCAGTGGTTTATATCAGAATCTTTTGGTACCAAGAGACTCACTTTCCACTTGTGAACCAAAATTTCTCCAAATCTCTTCCTATGGAATCATCAACAGTCCTTATTTAATCATCCTTTAGTCTCCAGTTATATGATGTTTCATTTTGTGAATTTTTCCCTTTTCAGTCTTAAAACAGTTAACATACATAAAACTGGAAATAATAATGCCATCTTGCCACTCTGATTGTTCCAAAGCTTTCAAGCAGCTACACTCTGTCTGTATTTCTGACAACTGTTTCTTTATACACATATTTTACCAGTTTTTTTTAATAAAAGTTTTCTTTTCCTCTTCAAACCATAAATCTGTTCACATACAAAAGAGGTCTCACCTTTATCCCTTACAAGATGATTTAAGCACTTATATTTATGCCATAGTTCATTTTCTGCCCCAATCTTTCCATATCCCATCTGAAACTGCTTATTTCCACATAGATTTATAGTAGTTTTTATTAAAGCAAGGTTCTTTTTCTATTATTTTCAGTCACCAAACCATTTATCTAGGAGAAGATATGAGGCAATATCTTATATCTTCTACCAGTTAACTAAATTCTTTTTCTTTATGCAAAAGTACATTTTCCTGACCTTCTAAGAACCAATGGATAATATCTTATGTACTTGATCTTGTTATTTTGGATTATGGTGATTTAGTGTCTGCCATATCTTCCTGATAGACTGTAGACTCCATGAGAATAAGGATCTCACATCTCATCTAAGTTTTCTATCTGCTACAGTGACTAGCCCAGAACTTTACCTATAGTAGATCTCTAATAAATGCTTGTTGCCTTGAATTGAATTGAATAGAGAAAACAAAATAGAAGTTCTGAAATTCTGACTTCTGGCCTTCATTTACCAACATATTCTTATTGTCTCAGAAGCAATGTCCTTATTTTTTTGCTCTTTCTCTTGCTCGCAATCTAGGGTTTTTTTTAAAAAGGTTTTGTGGTGGTTGCTATTGTCATTAGCATTATTGCAAATATAAGCTTCTTCTGAGCTTTAGTCTTCCCAACACTGTTACTTGACATATATACCCAGTGTTTCCTGTTGGGTACCCACTGATGGGTGAAGTGGGTCACTAAAGTCAATGTCTGTGGGTGCAAACACCTCCACTCACAGCAATCAGTGGAACCATCTGAGGCAAAGGCAAGAGAGGCAGAGGAAATAAACATTTTTATATGATGATTACTATATGCCAGGCACTGTGATGAGCACGTTAAAGAGCAAACAAATCCAACCAATCTAAATATCTTCTGATCCTCACAACAACACTGCAAGGTTATTATCATTCCCATTTTTCAGTTAAGGAAACTGAGGCAAATAGAAGTTATAGCTTGCTCGGGATCACATAGTTAGAAAATATCTGAGTCTAGATTTGAGCTCAGAGTTCCCTGGTTCCAGCTTAGCACTTTATCCATTTTACTATCTAGGTGCCTCTAGTAGCTAGTTGTTACTAAACTGTCTTTTTCGAAAGACCTGATTCCAGATGGTGACAGCTGGCTGCCTCTTCTCTGTTTTCTCCCACCAGGAGAGCATATGTTAAATCTGAAGCTTATTTGTTCTTTAGAGTTGCTTTACATTTATGTTTAACAGTTTCTGGTATATATGTGTTTCACTCTTGTCAATGAATGAATTACTTGATGAATTCTCTGCATAGCTATTGTGCAGTTCTGAGCATCCTCAGGTTAGATACTGGCTCAGTAAACATCCCGTTAACACTGCATTGGTCATTTTTAGAAATCTCTCCCTTTTCTTTTTCATTGGAATCTCTGTTTATCTTTGGGTGAAGTAATCTTGCAACCAAAGAAATGCCATAAATTAAGCTATCTTAGTGAAACTATAGAATGGGGGTGGAAAAGTACAACAGTGTTACAACCTTGTTACGGCTTAAAGTAGAAGTCCTTGGCCTGGGATATGTGATCTTAAAATATTTTTTGATAGCTGTATTTTAATAGTTTCCCCTTTATAATCCTATGTGTTTTAATTAATTAAATATATTATTCTGAGAAGGCTCCATAGGTTTCCCCAGTCTTTCAAAGGGGTCCAGGACATGAAAAAGTCTAAGAATTCTTAACTTAGAAGCAGAAATTTAATTGACTAAAATATTAATAAGAAGATTTTTTTTCTCTTTCCTGAAACCTCAGGGAGAGGTTTTGAGATTGCAGAGAGGATTATTTTACACTGTGAATAAACTGCCTCAACTGATTACTCAGTGTTTAGATAACTATTATAATCTGACATCTCCAAGCAAAACTGTAACTAAGATGGGGGGAGTTGGGATTTTGACTCAAGATGTTGCAATTTAGAGGGGGTATTGACAGCTTTTTGACTCTCCTAGCAAGTAGAAATAACCAAGCTTAGCACTTAGTAAGAATAATTAACTGCAGCGGCAGCCTAGGTAAGTTTTTTCCTTTACTTGGTCATAGCCTGTTCTCTCTCTTAATAACAATGGTCTTGGTGTTTGTTCTACATTCTCTGCTCAAGGAAGCCTAAGGAATTTGCCACTTCACCTGTGCCCTTGGGAAATGTCCAATAGTCTCTCCATCATCAAATCATATTTCTCAAGGACTTGACTCTGTCCTGTGACTGAATTTGTTTTGAAAAATCTGACCCATCAGTAATTTGGGGGTTGTTTTCCTTGAGTACATTGATGCAGTATCCATCCTGATGCCAGAATTACCAGTAAAGTCTTCACTTCTTGAAAGGATAGAATTGGTTCACTATTGACAACCACTCATCTGGAAAAGGTTCACTGCTTCTTAGCTTACTGCTGCTGGCTACCACATCCCTCATGTTCTCTTGCCCAAGGCAATATTATGAATGAAAAGTTTGATAGATTTAGTTTCTGGGTAATTAATAATTTTATAAATAATTGCTAGTTAGTATTGAATAAAGTGATGGTCATTTGGGTCTCTCTTATTCACCAAAGACTAAAAACATGGATGCCTCTCAATGTATATATACCCTTGGAAAAGTAGGTGTTCCCAACAACAGATGATCAATTCTGACTGATTAACAATTAAAGAGATATGAATATTATAATGAGAGGTGGATCTAATTCTAATGAGGGGCTGGGAGAACATTACTTTGATCAAATCACTTACTCCTAGATTATTCCCAGCCTGGACAATCTAGATAAAGGTTCTTACTACCACCACCACCCCTCCATCCCAACCCTGAGTAGACCACAATGGACTGGAATTCACCTAGATTAGAATCTCTTTATGAGATTTTTCTAGTTAGGTGTGGTATTGTGTAGTTTGTTTTTCATTCTCAGAAAGGACCATGATATCAGGAAGATGATGCCATGACTTGAGGTCTGTGCAAAGTCATCAGTCTCATTTTCTACTCCAGAGTTATCTGGGTCCAGTGGCCAGATATAGATCAGGATGACTGGAGATGACCCAGGATATAGTGGGAGACCTTTGTCTTTTTAAGCTAAGGTCTTTCCAAGTTCTCACTCTAAGGCAATGTCCATTTGGTGATTAGAACTGTTTAATAAGTGAGCCAAGGAAAGGTCCCTTTAATAAAAAAAAAAATTAAACTGGAGGGGAAGACCCTCAGGGTTTCTGGCCAGAAAAGAACCATTACTATTTACCTTCATTCTGAGCAATCAATCTCCCCAAAATAACCATTAGGTAGTGCTTGGGCAGGGACCTCTTGTTGTCCAATTGATGAGAGCCAGTGTGAATTGGGTTTAAAGCATCATCTTTAAAAAAGAAATATAGCCAAGATATCAAGGTAGATTTCAGACATCCAGATTTACCTTCCTTTGGGCACAGTACCCTCAGGTAAGGGCATGATATCCCATGTGGAAAGAGGACAGGAGAACATTCTAACTAGATAAGATGATCTAGTCAGGTAAACTTTTGGGCAAGGTCAGTAATGTTCTTCAAAGTCTGAATGTATTCACACTATAGGAGTTTATCTCTGAATGAGGAAATAGAAGGAAAAACTCTTAATCTCAGTTAATAATTGGTTATTAATATAAAAGAGAAATAGTCATTTCTCTTAGCAAGTTAGGCTTTGAAGGGGAGTGATGAATCAAATCTAAGTCTGGCCTCAGTAGACACCAACCCTAGTTAGATGTCCCCTTATTATGGAATGTAGCAGAGGAAACGTTTCCAGGATTCCTCTGGTAATGCACATTTGCATCAAAACGTCTTGTGAAGGAGAGCAGTGGTCATGGCCAGTTGAGTTTTCAGCTCTCTGCTTCCTATTGACAACCACTCATCTGGATGCCAAGTGATTCCTCTTTCAGGACTGTAATCCTGAGCTCTCATGGTACTTTACCATTCCTAGCACTTAGCCCCCATTCCAGCAGCTGGACTAGGAACATTTTAAGATGTTTCCAGTTGAGCAACTCAAGGACTAGAAAAAGTCTTTGCATCCATTTTTAAAATCCTCAATACCCTGACAAGTTTTATCACATAGACTTAGCTCCTGGCTCTCCCTGTTCATACTTAAGGACATGGGTGGAATACTGGGGAAGGCATAGACATCTCATCATAGAAACTTCCAAGGATAAAGAGGACCTCAGCAAATGTGAAAATGTCAAGTCTGATGGCTCACTGAACACAGTGACAAAGTTGCTGGAAAATGGGGCAATGGAAGCTGGAATGAACTCAAATATATTGAGACACATAATAGACATCCAGCTCCTTTGGCTGGCTAGCTCTGTGGCAGCTAAGCAAAGACAAACTGAGCTCTGTGTCATCAGCAAGGCTTTTAACATTTTTTTTCTTGGTTATGCTGTGCTGGATTTTAAAGAATGAGAATGGAAATATTTGTACCTGGATGGCATTTCCATATATATGCTTATAAAACTTAAATGCACCAGAGCTTGTCCTAATCTATTTGACCAAGTTACTTTACAATGTTCTTAGGTGATTGCTTCATGGTGGAATTTTTAATGAACCTGCCAGAAAGTTATATTCAGCTTTGGGATTTCTTTCTGTTACTATAAAGATGGTTGTGCAACTAAGCAGCTTACTTAGTCATTATGGTGGAGTTTGCAAAATAATAGACCCCAGTTTGGGGTAGGTATTAGCTTGACTTTATATAGGGAAGGGAATAAACATTTATATAGTGCCTCCCATATGCCAGGCACTGTGCTGACTTCTTTTTACAAATATTATCTGATTTCATCCTCACAACAACCCAGGGAGGTTTTTATAGTTGAGGAAATTGAGGCAGAGGTTGAGTGAAATGCCCAGAGTCACACAACTCTAGGATATTTGTAATAGTAGCTAGTATTTACATGGTGCCTACCATGTGACGAACACTGTGCTAAGTACTTACAAATATCTCATTCTTTTCGCACATTAACCTGGGAGGTAGTTGCTATTATTATTCCCATTTTATAGATGAGGAAACTGAGTCAAAACAGAAATTAAGTGACTTACTTTAGGTAACACACTAGCAAGTGTCTGAGGATGAATTTGAACTCCCATATTCCTGATCCTGTTCTATTCACTGTGCCACCTGACTGTTTCTGGGAACCAGCCTCGATTGGTGAGTTAATTGGCATAAGAACTTCCAGATGAGGAAAATCCCTCCCTCTTTGCAGATTGGTAGTCTTTGTAATTTATCATTTCAGAGAGTTGCCTAGAGTACTGAGTCTAAATGATTTGTCCAGGGTCACCCAGCAAGTGTATGGCTGAGGAGAGACTTGGATGACTTGGACTTCCTGGTTCTGAGGGTAGATCTCTATTTATAGTACCATGCTGCATCCTGGTCTGAGATAACATTTTATCAGAATGTAGGTTTATGTTATATTAAAGGGGATTTTCACTATAGCTGATCTATGCTGTAACCCATGGGTCACAGAAAGGATTGAAATATTTCCTGGTCAGTCATTTGTGTGCATCAGGACAAAGCACCTCCACGGACCCCAGTTTCTCCATCTTTAAAATAAAAGAGCAAAATGAATGGTCTGAAAGATCTTTAACTGCCATAATTCTCTGATCCTTGGCCAGATATAGTTCAACTATTCTGCCCTGGAGACAGACATTAGACTTGGTTTAGGGCAGAATCTGGGAAGAGGCCAAGAAATCTCTTCTTTCCACTGTATTCAGGTTATGTGTATTTGCTCACCCTCTGGCTCATCATTACTCAAAGTCTGAATGGAATTTCTGATGGATACTCCATAAAATTAGGTTCAGTGGAAAAGAGCTGTCCATAGAAGATTCTTTGAGAAGATGGCTTAAAAGTACTAAGGCAAATAGTTTCTAGTTTATCTTATCAGAATCATGAATAAAATTTGGCATTAAAAAATAAAAGAAAAAAATTTTTCTCTCTTTTTCTCTCTTTCTCCCTCTTTCTTTCTTTCTTTCCTTCTTTCTTTCCTTCCTTCCTTTCTTTGTTTCTTGCTTTCTTTCTTGTCAGCCCTCCCTGAAGGAAGATTTGAAAGGAGACAAAAAACCACTCATCTAAGATAACATTTGAAATTTTCACTACAGCTATTTCTTTGAATTGAAGCACTGCATTCAGAAGGTCTCAGTTTAATAACAGCAGTAAAAATAATAGCTTAACATTTATTTGATCTTGTTGGTTTTCTGCCATGTCAGACTCTTCATTAGTCTATTTGGGTCTTTCTTGGCAAAGATATTGGTTCTCCAATATCTTTCTCTATTTCTTTCTCCATTTCTTTCTCTAGTTCATTTTATAGAAGAGGAAACTGAAGCAAATAAAGTTAAGTGACTTGCCTAGGGTCATACAGCTAGTAAGTGTCTGAGACTGGATTTGAACTCATAAAGATGTATCTTCCTGATTCCAAGGCTGGAATTCTATCCACTCTGTCACCTAGTTGCCCCATTTATTTACCACCTACTATATGTCAAGCACTTTGCTAAGCACTTTACAGATATCTCAATTGATCCTATCAACAACTCTGGGAGATAGCTATTGTTATTGTTCCCATCTTATAGATGAGGAAACTGAGGCAAACTGAGGTTAAGTGACATGCTCAGAGTCATATAACTAACACATATCTGAAGCTAAAATGAACATATTTCTCTAATGAATACTCTGAAGTTCTGTCCTGTGTAGCAGGAGTTGATGAGAATAGCTACTTATTACCTAGGGGAACAGGACCATGGAGAGTACTCTAGCCAAGGTCATCACATTCTAGTGATAGAGTGATAAATGCCCAATGGTAGAATGTGTAGGTATAAAGATAAACTTTGAATTCTAAATAGTTTTACCTGAAATAAATGACATAGATCACTCACTTGAAATCTTAGGGATGGATGATTGAAGTGGAAATTGGATGATACTTTATATGTATTTTAGATACTGGAGTTTTCAGACTTATTGACAACTTGAACTGATACAGGATAGACCCTGCAGTCAGTGAACAAGATATCTGAGCCAATTAGTTGGAATATCTTCCTCACCTCTTAGTCACTGATCAAAGTTGATATTAGCATAGGGTAAATAGAGTTTGTACCTAAAGAACTGACATCCGAGTTGGGGGAGAGAGAGCCCTTCCTCTCTCCAAATAATCACTCATATAGTATATATTGCTATCCTCTGTTGGACTGCTCTCCAATGGGTACACTGTAGGTGCAACTATCCCATCTCTATGGTATTTCTCTCTGGGATATGTTTCCTTTCCCAAGTCTTCCCCAACCTCTGGTAGTAGAATATTCTGTATTCTCTTGGAGGATTGACCACCCTCTCTTCTCTCACAACTGCACTGGCTGTTGGTCTCTCTTTATACCACATCATGCCCAAATTCTTAGCATTAGCTGAGTTTTCCCCTAGCACAAGAAATTCTACTTAGGATTCTGCTCTTAACTGGGATTTTACAGAGCTGCTAGCCCTCTTTGCTTTAACAACAATTAAGGGACACCCAAACTGCATCCTTGGTATAGATTTCATTTATTGAAATCTCTACAGGTGATCTCAGCTTGGTATCAGGTCTCAAAATGGACAATTTAAGTATTCCAAAGGAATCTAACTTTTTATTTTGACATCATGACTTTCACGTATTTAGATGTTTCTTTTTTTCTTTATTGAAGTCAGATAGCATGATTTGTTCCTGCCAAGAAACATAGGAATCATTTCCTGGCATCTTGGGCATATATAATGATCATACATGTACTAATTCCCTAGAAGTACCTATGTCCCTCCTTATTTTGCAGAGGAGAAAACGTAAGACCCGGAATGTGCTTTGAGAAGATACAGTAGTCAATGATTATAGCAGTCTACTGTTTGACAAACCCAAGGACCCCAACTTCTGGGATGAGAACTCACTGTTTGACAAAAACTGCTGGGAAAACTTGAAAATAGTGTGGAGGAAACTGAACATAGACTGATGCCTGGTACCATATACCAGAATAAAGTCCAAATGGGTACACAATCTAGGTGCAAAGGCTGATATTATAAACAAATTAGGGGAGCAAGGAATAGTTTATTTGTCAAGATTATGGAGAATGAAGAAATTTATGACCAAACAAGAGATAAAGAACATTATGAATTGCAAAATGGATCATTTTGATTACATTAAATTGAAAAGTTTTTGTGCAAACAAAGCCAATACAACCAAGATTATTAAGGAAGCAGAAAACTGGGAAAGACTCTTTACAACTAGTGTCTGTGATAAAGACCTCATTTTTAAAATATGTAGAGAACTGAGTCAAATTTGCAAGAATACAAGTCATTCCATAGTTGATAAATGGTCAAAAGATATGCATAGACAGTTTTCAGGAGAAGAAATTAAAGCTATCTAAAGTCATATTAAAAATTTCTCTAAATCACCATAGATTAGAGAGATGCAATTTGAAACAACACTGAGGTACCACATCACACCTATCAGATTGGCTAACACGACAAATGAAAATGATACATCCTGGTGAAGATGTTGAAACGCTGATTCGTTGTTAGTGGAGCTGTGAGCTGATCCAATCATTCTGGAGAACAATTTGGAACTATGTCCAAAGGACTATAAAAATGGGCATACCCTTTGACTCAGCAAGAGATCATAAAAATGGAAAAGGACCTACATGTACAAAATTATTTATAGCAGCTCTTTTTGTGGTGGTCAAAAATTGGAAACTGAGGGGATGCCCATCAATTGAGGAATGGCTGAACAAACAAGCTGTGGTATATGAATGTAATGGAATACTATTGTGTTATAAGAAATGACGAACAGGAGGACTTCAGACAAACTTGGAAAGATTTACATGAACTAATGCTGAATAAAGTGAACAGCACCAGAAGAACATTATACACAGTAAGAGCCACAGTGTGCAAGGACTGTATCTGATAAACTTAGCCCCTGCACAGCAATGTAAGGCCCTAAAACATTTCCAAAAGACTCATGATGCAAAATGCCATCCATATGCAGAGAAAGAACTCTAGAGTCAGAATGCAGAATGAAGCAGACTATTTTCTTTTTTGTTTTGTTTTGTTTTTCTAATGGTTTCTCCCATTCCTTTTAATTCTTCTATGCAACATGACTAATGTGAAAGTGTCGATAATAAGAACATATGTGTAGAACCTGCTTAAGACTGCATGCTGTCTTGTGGGAGGAGGGGGAGAAAACTTAAAACTTATGGAAGTGATTGTTAAAAATTGAAAACAAATTCATTATTTAAAAAAAAAAACTTCTTGAGAGTAGGAGTGGTTTAAATATTTTTTTGTTTCTGTATTCCCCAGGTGCCTAGCACAGGACCTGGCACTTGGTAGGTGCTTAATAAATACTTGTTGATTTGGTTGATTGAGAAGGATAAGGAAAAGAGAATGAGAAAGAAAAAGAGACAGTCCTACTACTACTACTACTCGTCCAGTAAAGGTAAGAGATATGCATTCCCAGGATAGTTCTAAATGAGTGTGCAAAAAATTTGATTGTAAACCTAAGGTGTGTAGATTTCAACCTGTCAGGGACCTGTTTTTGTCATTTATACATACTGACTGTAGCTTGAGACTGTAAAGTCTTGGTGAACAGAGATTGGACCTATTGAATTGAATTTTGGTTCTGGAAATAGTAGCAGTGAAAAATAGTAGCTACGAAGCTTAGGATAGATGAGAAAGGAGCAAAAGTTGAGGTGGGAATAGCAGAGACCAGAACATGCTCTGCTAAGAACATTAGCTTGAAATTGCCCTTTCTGGCTTTGCCACAGGTTAATTTGTTGGGCAAACCACTCCCCTAATGTGAGTGTTATGTTACTCCTCTTCAAAATGAGGTGATTGAATTTAGGGAATATTCCATGATCCTGTAATTCACACTATATAGGAATAAGTTTGGGAAAAAACACCTCTTTTTCTAATTAATAGTGGGTTTTGTTTTAGCTTTTTTTTTTGCCCCCACTATCTAGAAGAATGCGTGACATATAGTAGGTGCTTTTAAAAAGCTGTTGATTGAATATGGGAAGGAGAGTTTTAAAGAATGAATGAGTATGCAATGCATATTAAAGTTGAGAAATATAATGTTGAAATTGTATAAATACATACATTTATACCCATATGTTATTTATGATTTTTCATGAAACTGCTGTGGAACTTTTTATTTAAAAAAAATCCATGAGGATCCATGAGATAATATATATGAATACATTTTGAATTCTTTGGAACAAAGGTTGGACATAAATCCAGGAGAGTAGTGGCATTATTATTAATAAACTCCATAGGTTACCATGGAATTGCTCTGGCTCTAAAATTTATGAACAGGATGCCCCTGGGACCCAGAGGGGCCAGAGATCACATTCCTAAGAGACCCCATGGAACTCTGGATATGTGAAACAGAAATTCTTGGCCATTATTGTTTTAGCATCTAGAGATGACCCTGAGATCTCCATCCAGAGGGTTGTATTTATTCTGGGCACGTAAAGGTGTATGCTCTGAGTCTTTTAACATTATTTGCCACAAATAAGAGGCACAGGTCCAGTTTAGACAGAGTTTATTGAAAGCCTTTGTATTATTTATAGACTTTAGCAAGGATATCCACCCCACTTCACCCCTTCCTACTCTCAGTAGACATGGTAATTTGTTATGAATTTTCATACAATGCACCAAATTGTCCCCTACAATTAAAATGAGAGGTGTATTTTGGATACAATAAAGACCAAGGAACAATACATATAGTGATGACCCCACATGCACAATTCAATTGTTTTGAATACACATTTCTTCAAGACACACTCATTTACTTCACCCTAACACTCTAGATGTAACTAGCCCCAAGGAAGGATAAGAAGAAAGTGAATGTGTTTTGTAAAATTTGGATCTGATGGGTTGAAAGTACAAGAACTCTTCCCTCTGCAGGTTTGCACAATTTCCCTTGGTGATAACTCCGCTAGTCAACTTGTGAATGGAATGAACCAACCAAAATCATTGCAGATGCTTCATTGGTCTTTGAATTGACAAGGAGAGAAAGGATTAGGTGTCCACAGCTGGTCAGGATTGATGGATTATTGCATACCAGCTTTGGAAATGCTGAATATTGTTTGTTATGTCCCTTCGATGACTTAATGCCAATTTATCTTGGGAGCCTTACAACCTGAAGCCTCCCAAGGTATAGCTAAAATACATGGTATGTATAAAAATGATTTTAAAAACATAGATCTCTGGTTCAACTGGACTCCCAAACACACCCATTACTTAGCACAGGGCCTATTAAATCAAAAAGAAGTGTTTTATCTTTAGAATACTCCAAGGACCATGGAAAGCACCATGCCAGAAAATCCCAATGGTCTATCTATTCCAATATCCCTCTGCCTCTGACACTGACCAGTTCCAGATGCTTCAGAGGCAGGCATTAAACCTCCATGAGATAACTAGCCAATTGTGTAATACTACGCTATGGGAGGAAAATGTCCATCTGACACTAGCTTATGATCAACTTAGGGAAGTAAAGAATAAAAATGGATGGACTTCTAATTTTTTAACTCAGTCAATATAATTGTTATGGGTTTCAATAGATGAAAAAACAAAATTCAGAATAAAGACCGTGATCACTGGGTTTGAAAATTTATTCTAAACTTACTGACCATTAGCAAAACCTAACATTCAAATATATAGTCAAGAATAAAAAAAGATTGTACATGAATTCAAATGTATTTGAATGTTAAGTTTTGCTAATGGTTACTAAGTTTAGTATAAATTTTAAAATCTAAGATATCATAAACATTATCCTGTTTGTTCTCTTATGACCTCTTCTGAACTCTTTTAAAAGTTTTATCGATGTATTTCCTTTTTATATCAGTCATTTCCAGATATGTTTACCTCTCATGAAAGGAATTGAACACTCTCATAACAAGTAAAAACAAGTAAGCAAAACTAATCACTTCAGTTTTGAGTTTCACCATGCATGCACATAGTCTTTCCCTAAACTCCTTTGCCTTAAGAAGAAACCAAGTTGCTTATTATAGTTATTTAAAGTTTTGCCTTCCTTTCAGTGTTATTTCCATTTCCATTATTATAGTCATTGTGTATATTGTTCTAATTCTACTTATTTCATACTGCATCAGTTCATACAAATCTTCTCATACTTCTCTGAACTTTTCAATATTCCATGCCATTTGTACACCACATTTTGTTCAGTTAGTCCTCAAATAATGAAATCTCACTTTGCTTCTAGTTCTTTGTTACTATGAAATGATTATTTCTGCTGTGGATATATGTGTGTGTGTGTGTGTATGTGTGTATTTATATATACACATATATACAATTTGCTGAGTATGAGATGAAACCTCAGCATTATTTTGGTTGGCACTTCTCTCATTAATAGCAATTTGGAATATATTTTCATATGCTTGTTCAATCAATAAACATCTGTGTGCTTACAAGGTGCCAAGCACTATGTTAAACACTGGAAATACAAAAAGAGGCAAAAAATGGTCCCTACCCTCAAGGAGCTGACAATCTAATGGGAGAGACAACAAACAAATGTACACAGAGTAAGTGGGAAATAATTAAAAGATGGAAGGTACTAGAGTTGAGAGGAATTGGGAAAGGCTTCCTGTAGAAGTTGGGATTTTAATTGAGACTTAAGAGAAGCTAAGAAACTTAGTAGGTAGAGATGAAGAAGAAGAGTATTCCAGACAAAGGGAGATGACAGAGAAAATGTCAAGTGATGGAATGGCTTGTTCATGGAAAAACAAGGAGGGCATAGTTTCTGGACTGAAAAAAATTTGTGAGGAATAATAAGTTAGAAGAATTCTGGAAAAGAAGGAGGAGGATAGTTGTTGATGGATTACAATTCTTTTGGAAGATATCCTCTGATCTTATATAATTGTTTCCATTTTCCAAGCTTGTGTATCAGATTTTTTCAGAGATATTTGACATGAAGATTTTCCTCCCATTCAATGGTTTCCTCTTCTTTTTATATCTGCATTGATTTTGTTCCTGTGAAAGTGATGTAATTTTCCTTCTTGAAATTAATTATTATATCTTTTTATGATTGTCTTGATCTGTTATTTGGTTAAGGATTCTTCCTCAGCTACAGTTCTGAAAAAAAGCTCTCTTCTTCTGTTCTCTAATTTTTCACAACGAAATTTTTCATACTTAGTTTACATATACATTTGGAACTGATTGTGGTATATAATATAAGATACTGGTCTGAACCTAATTTCCACTAAAAACTGTTTTCCACTTTGCCCAGCAGGTCTTATCAGACAATGTCTTCCTTTTAATAATTTAGGTTCTTGGGTTTACCAAATGCTGGGCCACCATTTTGTATTTTTTTCTAGTCTGTTCCATGAACTTCTCTTTTTTAACCACTACTAAATAATTTTGACCATTATTCTTTAGTAGAGTTCAAAGTCTGGCAAAGCTACATCCCCTGAATGACTTATTTTCTATTGTTTCTTTTAAGATTTTAGGCCTTTTGTTCTTCCAAATGAGTTTTATTATTTTGCCTAGCACTACAAAATATAAACTTCATACTTTGGTTGGTATAGCTCTTAATCAGTAAATTAGTTTAGTGTTATTTTTTTTGTTATATTGTCATGACTCAATCATGAGCACGTCTTTAATTATTTGTGTTCCTTCATTTCTGCAAGGAATGTTTTTTGGTTATTATTTATGTAAGTCCTGAATATGATTTAGTAGATAAAATTCTATATATTCTATGTATTTTATAGGTATTTTGAGAGCAATTGTTTTCCTTTTGTACTTTTTTCTTCATTCATTTTTTTGGGGTTTTGTTGTTACCATTTCTGATAGTTGTAAATATATATATATGTATATATATATATATATATATACATATATATATAGTAGGGTTGTTTTACTTTTCTCAATCTGTAATATGTCATATCATTTTCACATGCTTTGCTGTTTTCTTGTCATTTCTTATGGCACAATAATATGTTATTACATTCTCAAATCATAATTTCCCTGGTGGTATTCTTTGAAAGTCTGATATTTTTGAGACTGCATGACTTTGAGCAAGTCATTTCAGTGCTCTACATCTCAAATTCCTCACTGATAAAATGAGTATCATTTCTAGGGTAGTTTTTAATCTCTAATCTTATGATTAGATTTTAATTTCTAAATCCTATGATTCTGTAATATTATATGACATATATAGAAGGTAAAGAGGGAGCATGGCATACAGAATAGAGCCAGGTAGACCTCAGTTCACATCCTGACTCTGGCACATATTATCAATGTGACTGACTTAGTAAGTCACTTAACCCCTCAGTACTCCAGGCAATTCTCTTATACTCTGTATTACAGAAAATGTGCCAATCTGTGTTGGTGGTTCTACCAGGCCTTACTTCATGGATCAAATCACAGGTCTAAACAAAAAAATCAAAGGTTTAATAGTTTAGAGTGAGAAAGTTAAATGTGCTAAAGATAAAGGCTGGAAATAACCAACAAGAAGACAACACCAGTTTATCTCATAAAACAGTCAAGGGAAAACCTGATTACTAGGGTTGATGATGAATATCTTTATCGAATCAACTGGACATGAGGGACAATCATCGAGAATCTGCTCTGGAACAGACTGATGGAAAAAAAAGGGAGGTTAAAGCCAATGAATGCTTAAGTCCAGTAATAATTCATTGTATTCTTCTGAGCACTAGAAATGGCCAAATGTTCAAGCATCTGTGTGACTCATGTACAGTAAATGAATTGTGTAATTGACCTCAGCTTGGTGCTGGGAATTAGGAATTGAGCATGCCAGGCAGTAATGGAAAATGTACTGGTGCAGGTTAGGGTAGGGGAATCCTGTCTGGTAAGTGGCAGGATATTTCCAAGCCATTTTTTGTGCCTATGGAAGGAAGAAGTTGATAGTGTTAATTGGAATCACATTTCTTGCCAGGAGATGCTCTGAAAGCTCCCTTCTTGTTGACAAGTGCTCTAATTGGGAGCTTTCAGGCATGACCAGATTAGATATGACCATTAATTGTCCCTTTTATCCCTCACACTGCCAGGATCCTACTTCAGACTCATACCACCTTTTGCCTAAACTATTGTAATAGTCTCTTAACTGGCCTTCCTTCCTTCTATGTATCTTCACTCTATAATCCATACTTCCCTTGCCAAAATAATGTTCCTAAGCTGAACTTTCTCCTCCCCAATTAAAAAACCTTTGGTGATATTCCATTGCTTTTAGGATAAAATATAAATTTCTTCTCTTGACATGGAAAGGCCTATGAAATTTAGTTCCAATGTACCCTTCCAGTTTCATGTCACTCTACTTCCTTTCATCATATCTCTGCAGCTAGGTAGTGCATTAAATAGAGCTCTGGACCTGGAATCAGGAAGACGTAAGTTCAAACCTGGGCTCAGATACTTACTGACTATGTGACCCTTAGCAAGTCACTTAATTGTTCTCTGCCCAAGTTTCCTCATCTGTACAATGAAAGTAATAATAGCATCTTTTCCCAGGATAAAAAGAGATGATATGTATAAAGCTCCTTACAAACCGTAAAGCACCATATACCAATGACAAATGTTAGAGGTGATATGGGAAAATAGGGACACTAAGGCACTATTGGTGGAGCTGTGAAGTAGTCCAACCATTGTGGAGAGCAATTTAGAACTGTGGCCCCCAAAACTAAGCAGTTGTACATGTCCTTCAACCATCTGAAAAAGTTCAAAGGAGAAAAAAAGGACCCATCGTACAAAATATTTACAGCAGCTTTTTCTTTTTGTGGTGGCAAAGAATTGGAAACTGAGCGGATCACTTGAGGAATGACTAAACAAAATATGATATTTGAATTAGATGTAATACTATCTAGTTGTGGTTTGTCTTTCATTCTCGAAGAAGACTGTCTCGGTATAAGAAATGATGAAGGGGATGGTTTCAGAAAAATCTAGGAAGACCTACGTGAACTGATGCAAAGTGAAGTAAGCAGAACATAAACAATTTACACAGTAACAATAGTCTAAAGATAATCAACAGTGAGAAACTTTGTAACTGATTAACACAAAGGATTCATGACAAAAAAAATGCCATCTACCTCTAGATAGAGACTGCTGGACTCAGAGTAGAGAGTGAAGCACATTTTCTCTCATTCCTTTTCTCGTTGCCCTTCCACCCCTCCACAGAACATGGTTAACGCAGAAATATGTTTTGCATGACTTCATGTGTATAATGGGCATTGTTTTCTTGCTTTCTCAATGTGTAGTGGAAAAGGTAGAGGGAGGGTGAGAATTTGGAATGGAAAATAAAATAAAACTAAAAAGAATAAATATTAGCTATTTTGAGAATCAACAACAACAACAACCAAAGAGCACTACATAAATGTTACCTATTGCTAACTATTGTTCACCCAGTCTGAACTAATACGCTACTTCCTGACTTTGTCTGATATTCTCCTCCCACTGCAATACGGTGGAAAAATGCTGGTTCTAGAGTCGGCAGAAACTTCCAATTCTTCTTCTGACGTTTACTCCATCTATGAACCTGGCAAGTCGCTTAGCTTTTCTTGGCCTTAATTTCCTCAACTATAAAATGGTATCATTGAACTGGATGACCTTTAAGGTTCTTCTTGCCAAATATTAATGGTCCCATGGTCCTGTTCCTGGAACATACTCCTTTCTGATGAAATTTCCCTTCCTGGAAGGCCAAGCTCTGTTCTCCATGAAGTATTTCTTGATCCCTACTCCCTGCTCCTTATAGCAGAAAATGACCTGTCTTCATCTTTTCTCAGACCACTTTGAATCTTTCCTCTTTCTCCTTCTGCCTTGTATCATGCACAGTTATTTGTGTTCATTTTATCACTCCTTTAGGCTATTAAGATTTTTGAGGACAGGCACTACTTTCATCATTATATCCTGAGGACTTAGATGTATGGTACCAAACACATATAAGATATGGAATAAATGCATATTCAATTGAATTGTCCCATGGTAAATGCAGGAAAAGTTCTCAGGACTTCTGGGGAAATAAAAAGAGGCAACTGTGGGGTTTTTTCCTCAATGTGGGGATAAGTTTTTTTCTTCCCCCCTTATTCTCCTCTACCTCAATAAAAAAACTATCTCAGGGATAGGAAAGAATCAAAGATTAATGCTTCAATGTTCTTGTGGTTACAAAAGGAGTAAGGATGAAACCCTATTTTTGCTGACTTATGTTTCCATGTTCTCAAATAGCTCCCTAGTTGGTCCCCTACCACAATAGCACCCAACTCTAGGCAGGCAAACAAAGCCCAAAGGCTGCATCAAGGCAGGTTTCCTCACAAATTCTCCACACAGAATCATGGTCAGCTGAAACCTGTACACAGTCTATGGCAGTCCAGCTGATTTCTATTGTATTCCCTTTCATTTTTTATGACTCAAGATGTGAAAGTATCATTCCTTTGGGTCTTCCTGACTTTATTTTTCCTTCCAAAATATTGTTCTTCATTTTGTTTTTCATGTTTATTGCTCTCCTTTGCTTAATTCTTCTGTCTTCATTCCACCCCAAACCTATCAACCATTATCAGCAAATGGCTGTTTCTGGATTTGCCAGATCCCAAACTTTACCAAATAATCTTAAATAAGGTATATTTAATGGTTGTTTCTTAAAACAAACAAAAAAAAGAGAACATGAGACAGAAAAGAGACCGATCCAAAGGGGCAAAGAGGTGTTTTGTATCAATGCAAAATAGTCATGAGGAGACAAGAAAAAATGGGAAAATCCAGCTGACTATTGCTAAAGCTTGGCATAACGATAGCATATGCATATTTCTTAATAACACTTTAGAATCTGACTAGGCTTGAAAAACATATATAAAAATTTAAACAATTCAGCATTCTCTTAAGAACTATACTCGTGGATATCATTGGCTCTCTTTGGTGTACTTTTTAAAAAAATTTGATTAATTTGTTTTCAATTTTCAACAATCACTTCCATAAGTCTTAAATTCCCTCCCTTCCTTTCTCCTCCCTCTCTCAGATGGCATGCAATGGTGTATTTCTTTGATATTGCAATGGGGAGAGATTTTGTGTATTCCTATTTTAATAATAAAAGAAAGAAATAATGAAAAAAGATTTAAAAGAGAGAATTGTACTTTAATTTTGCTTAAAATCATTGTTTTCTTTGTTTCTGGGGGAAAATTGAATGCAAATTGAATTTTTGTAAAATGAATTCTGGTTTGTTTTTTTTTAATATTGGGAGAACTTTCTGGTAAAAATAGCCCTGTGGTAAATTTCCTTGTAATGACAAAGATCCTGTGAAATGCAATTAATCTTTCTCTGATTTGTTTCTTCTGTGAGGTTGGATTTTTGGATGTTGTCTTTTCTTAAATTCAAGTGCCTTTATGTAATAAAATTAGGTTAAAAGTGATCAAGGTTAGCAGTTTGTAATTTTTCTGGCTTGTAATTAGTTTTGTATCTCATAGTATTTGTCAAGTGAGCATTGCATTGAGAAAACCCTTAAGTCTTATATATGGGGTTTATTTTTTCTTATCATACTCAGACAAGTTTATTAAAAAGCAAACTTCTTTTTGCCTTACGCACCACTGCTAAATATGATGGCATCTGCACAATTTAACCTAATGTATTTCCCAGGGTTAGAGCACAGCATTGACATATTTTTAAAAATAAGTAGGCTCATCATCCAAACAGGTCCTGTCAGTTGCTATACCGTCAAAAACAACATCTTGACAGCAGTTATTTGGCCAGGGCTGATGCCCATCATACTTTGCAATATTGATCTAAATTAGATTTTCCACATTAGGTACAACCGATACAAAATGCGTGTCAGGCAGCCAGTTTCCTCTCCATTACAGATGATAATGGGGGCAGAGTACTAATCACTGACCTTCCCCCACTATATCCCTTAGTTTTTGATGATAAGTCCTTTACAATTGTCATCCCAACAGAGGAGAGCCTTCTCAAAACTATATCATTTGACCCTTCCTTTAAGACAGCAGGTTGGCAGGATGAGACAATTACATGGAATCAAAGGCATCTTCAGGACTCATATGATGAGTTCATCCTGTTATTTCCAGACAGCACAGCATGTACCTAAGTCATGGTATGGTGAGAGTCATGGTATAGAGAGCAGAGTACAAGCCCCAGAAAACTTGGAGATCTGTTTTCCCAGTACGGCTATTGTTTTATAGCTGTGAATTATTATATGCCTTATTTTACCTTATATCTTCCTCATAATTACATAATCTAGATGTTATGATACATGATCCTGTAAAAAAAAAAACACCACTCTTATTTGGTTTTCTCCTCCCTGCAGCTATCATTCTATGTCTTTTCTGCCCTTTGTGGCTGAACTCCTAGAGAGACCCCTATACTTCTATTTCTTCTCTTGTAGTAGATAGAATGCAGAGTCTGGAATCAGAAAAATCTCAGTTTAAATTCAGCCTCAGACACTTACTAGTTGGACAACCTGGGGCAAGTCACTGAACGGCTGCTTTCCTCAGTTTCCTCATCTGCAAAATAGTGATAATTACACCTCCCTCGCAGGGTTGTTGTGAGAATCAAGAGATAATATCTGGAAAGTGCTTCGCAAAGTGCCTGGCATTGAGCAGATGCTATATCAATGCTTATTCCTTCCCTAGCACTTCCCATTCTCCTTCCCCTCTACCTCATCATTCAGCTGAAACTGACCTCTCTGAGTGAAAGTACTCTCTTAGTTGTCAAAGGGAATTATTTTCTTCTTTATTTTGATTGTCCTTTAACTTTCTGAAGCATTTGACTCTATTGATTAACTTCTTCTGGAGATGCTCTCCTCTCCAGGTTTTTATGATACTATTCTGTTCTGGTTTTCCTCCTATCTGTCTGATCCCTCCTTTGCTGATTTTTTCATTCGTCATTCCCACTTAACTCTGGGTGTGTTCTAAGGCTTTGTCCTCCTGGGCCCTCTTCTTTTGTCTTATAATATCTCACTCAGTGATTTCATCAGCTCCCATGGGGGTCCAATTGTCTCCCTGTAGATGACTCTCAGGTACACACACACACACACACACACACACACACACACACACACACACATACACACACGCATGCGCACACACACACGCATGCGCACACACACACGCACACATACACATGCGCATGCACACACACTTGGTCTCTCTTCTGAGATTGGCTTTTGTACTACTAACTGCCTCTTAGACTTCTCAAACTGGATGTCCTCAAGGCACCTCAAACTCAATGTGTCCAAGACAGAACTGATATTTCCACCAAAACTGATGAGGGCATCATCATCCTTCTAGTCAACCAGGCTCCCAATCTCCTCACTCTTACTCTCTCCGTATATTCAGTCCATAGACAGATCTTGTCGTTTCTACCTTCACAGTACCTTTCCTACACCTCCCCTTCTCTCCACTCACTCAGCTCTTAAACCTCTCACATGGACTTCGACAATAGCCCCAGGATTGGTGTAATTGCCCAAGTCTCTCCTGACTCCAGTCATCCTCCACTCAGCTGCCAAGGTGACTTCTCTGAAGCATAGACGTGACCCTTTCACTTCCTTGCTCAATGATCTTGAGTCCTTCCCTATTACCTCCAGAACCAAATATAAAGTGTTCTGTTTAGTCTTTAATCCCTTCATAACCTAGCCCATTCCTACTTGTCTAGCCTTCTGACGTCTAACATTCCCGCCCCCCCATCTGCCCACCACTGATACCAAGATCCAGCTATATGGCATACTTCTAGTTTCTCAAACACTAGTACTCCACCTCTCATTTCTGTATCTTTGTTCTGGTTGTCCCCAATTCTTGGAATGCTATGATCCATCATTCCACCTTGTAGATTCCCTGGCTTCCTTAAGACTCAGCTCAAATACTAACTTCAGCAGGAGCCCTTTACTAGTCCACCAATTATTAGTAATGCCTTTACTAATCAGATTACCTTCCATTTACTCTATATGTATGTGTATATATGTGTATATATATATACACATACATATATACATACATATATATATATATATATATATATACATAGGCATATATATGATTAAGGTTAAGGTTAGGGTTAGAGTTGGAGATGGAGTTGGAGTCAGAAGTGGAGACATTTAGGGTTAGGGTATGTACTTTGTTATATACATGCTATTTTCTCCATTAAAATATATGCTCCTTCAAGGCAGGGATTACTTTTGCCTTTCTTTATAACTCCAGTGCTTAACACAGTACCAGGCACACAGTAACTAGTTGATGAACATTTGTTGACTGACTGATTCCTTTGTCATGGATGGTCAGACCTGAATATTTACCCACTTGATTCCTGTTAAGTAAGTTTTTGGTTCTGACAAGTGACATTTTTTGTGGGAGTGGGTGGGATAAAACAGGGTCTGGATCTGCTAGAAGTCATAAAAAACAAGGCACTGCTCTCAGAGTCAGTAAGACTTAAGTTCAAATCCTGCCTCAGACACTTGCTAGTAAGGTGAACCTGGACAAGCCATTTACCCCCATCTCCTTATCTTTAAAATAAGCACGATAGCACCGATCTCATAAGGTTACTAGGAGGAATAGGTAGATGTAAAGTGCTTTGCACAGCTTAAGATGCTGCATTAACGTTAGCTCTTATTATAGAAAACTACCCTTTTGGAAATGCCCATTACTGATGCAGAGTGATCCCTCATCTGTGACTTGAGAGTTTTTTGGGAGATGTAGGAGGTATTGAGGAGGATCAGCATCTCTGGTGTGAAGGCTTGTTGAGTTATTTTCAAGGATGCTCATTCACTTTTGGTGTTCAACTTTCACCCAACACTCACCTGTGGCTCCAAGAAACTAGCATGCATAGCAGTCATAACCTGGTAAAACGATCTTAGCAGATCAGCTAAGCCAGACTGAGAGTAATCAATAAGACCTCAAACCAGTCTGTAAGTTAGGGGGGTGTCTATCCCAAGCATGTGAAGACTTCCCCCAGAGGAATGGGTGGATGAGAACAATTTGTTCCAATGGCCATGGAAAGCAGCTGAAGCAGGAGCTGTAGAGCACTTAGAGCTTGGTTAGACATCAAAGATGTTAGGGTAATCACTACATCCCAAGTCATCATGGTCCTCTTGACTTTTGTCTTACCACTGTACACTGATGATTGTGGAAGAGTGTGTCTGATGACTTTGTACTTCTGCCTCACTTAAGTCCAATTCACACACAAACCAAGTCATCACCTGTAATGTCATCGGTCCTCTTCAAAAACGAAGAACAAACAACGGGAGTTTTTGAGTTGTCTAGGGTACCGAGATAGTATGTGACTTGTGACTGGTCAAGCAGCACATATATAAAAGAGGCAACTTGAATTCTGATTCTAAGGCCAACTTTTTTCCCTCTACTATCCCTGCTCTTGTAAAGTGAATATATTACACCAGAAAATATCTCATCCAACTCCTAGACATCTCTCTGTTAATAAAATTTCAAGACATCTGGGCTGCCACATATCTCACCTAGGACCTTATGATAGTGTAATGAGTTATTAAGGTCCTGCTTACATATCTTTTGCCTCAATGAACAACGCTGAGTCATTAGATAAGTGTAATCTGTATATTCATTTGCTCAATTTTGAGTCTTGCATCCTTATTGGTTGTCACATGGAATCTCATACATTTTTATTTGATGAATGAGTTTCTTGTGGGTTCTTACTTCCCATTTTTTCCTAAACTACTCTTGTACCCCAAAGGAAAAAATCACCACCTACTAGGATTTTCTTAGGTAGAAGAAGTAGGTTCAAAAGTAAAATTTGACCTTTTTTTTTTTTACCTATTTAAAATTCATTCATTTATTCAACAAACATTTATGGAACCCCTTATGTGTAAGAAGCTGCTATGGTAGTAAGGTAGGGTAATGTGAGGTTCTGACTTAAAAATGATTATAAGAAAATCTCTGACCTCAAATAGCTTACAGTCTAGAAGTGAGGAGATAAGATAGGAACACAAATGATTATAATGCAAGTAGAATGTGATATGCCATGAGAAGAAAAGCCAATCCTATGGGAATTCAGAAGCTTTCCCCACCTTCTCCCAGAAGAATTATGGAAAGTTTAATGGAAAAGTTAGCATTTGAACTGAGATTTAAAGAATGGGTAGGTGGGGGTTACAGTGATGACAAAAGGATGCAAAGGCAGGAAATAGGCTGGATATTTTCTAGTTTAGATAGATAGGTTAAAGCTAGATCACAAAGCTATCACACTTCATTCTGTAGGCAATCAGGATGCATCAGAGGCTTTTGAATAGTTTTAGGATTAAAGATCAGAAAACTAATCTGGCCACAGCGTGTTGAAACTGTGTGGGAGAGCCTATTAGGAAGCTCTTACAACTTGAAGCAAGATGGTTGCAGTGAAAATGGAAATTTCTCTCATACTTTGATGGATATATAATCTTATTGGTGGGGATACACCCTCCAACAATGTGTATTCAATGTTTCCATGCCAACTCATCCTTTCTGTTTCTTGTCCATGTCATTCTGTAAATCCTTCTCAGGGAACCTGCACATCATGCTAGTGAGGGGTGGGGGTGGGGTCCAGAGGGAAAGATGCCTTTCTCTCAATCATTTGATATTGAACTGCTACTAGTGGTGCATGTGGACTCTCCAGTTATCTCCTGCTCTTGCTGTATTACTTAGTCCCCCTTCCACACATCTCTGATGATATATATCATAGGGATTCTCCTGACTAATGCTTCAAAGTCTTTTCATGTCTGCCATGTGCCTTTCCATTGACCTTTGGGTGAATTGCCACTCTAATATTTCATAGGCTCCATTTAATGGTTCACAGATACACAGCATTATTTAAAGAGTACTGATGTTTTAAATATGGGCCTTTGATGCAGGGAGAAGATCTAGGCCATGAAAAGCACTGTGCAATTTGCAAAATGCAATCCAGCCTACTGTTCTCTTCCATTTCAATCCTGGGTCCTGTTCATTTTTCAGCCACAGTGTCAATAGAAGATGAGTGCTGATGGACTAGCTCTATAAGCTTTTCATTCAATGGAATATCATATTTTTGGACAATAGGTATTCTTCATTCACTTGTTTTTGCTTTTGTTTTCCTTTGCTGTTGAGAACTCAACGTTTTGAGTGACTACAGAATTTTTTAAGAAGTCACTTGGGTGTTCTAGGGCACATCTCCATGTCATCTTTAAATGCAGGAACAGGAGGACTTCAACATTTCTGGGGAATCCCTCTTCATTTGTCTCTGTCCTGAACATTTCTCCATGACAAGCGCAAAAACTTTTGCTGTGCATACAACTCTTGATGTGAATAATCAGAAGGTTGTTAAATAAAATTAACTCTATTTGCCATATTTTTCAAAGAATCTCATAAGATTTTAACATTTGAATAGATAACAAAGTTTACAGGAGAGCCTTTAAGATGGTATTTTGCACTAGAAAATGAAATGATTTCTTAAATCAACAAATATTTTTACAGTCAAAAACCTCTCCAAAATATCTAAGGTTTACATCAGAATGTAATCTCTCCTTTATTATCACACATTTTAAGACAGAATGGTCATTTCATCCCCAGAAACTTGCTTCTCCTGGTTAGTGAGAAGATATGGACATTCTCATTGTTAATTCCTCTGCATTTAAAAAGAATAATTGATGTTGTCTAGGGCAGCAGATTTTCAGATAATTGAAGTTACCCATTATTATTATATCACCTTTATGCCAGGTTTTTTTGTGATCTGTTTTCTGAATTCTCGTATTTCCTCTTTCTGTCTGGGTGGTCTGTATGAGCACTCTGATGACGTGACTTCTATTTCTTCCCCTGTTAAGCTTCACTTAAATGATCTCAACCCTATTTCCCTCTCTCATTCCTGGTTTTCCCCATAAGTGTATCTTGTTGTCTGACTTCTGACGCTATCACTCAACTGAAACTTTTCCTCTCTAACAGGTAAATCCAATGGTTTCCTCTCAGTTCTTCTTCTCCTTATCTTCTCTGCAGCTTTTGATGTCATTGACCACCTTTCCTCTTGGGTCTCTCTCTTCACATGTCTTTTGTGACACTGACTCTCTCCTATTTCTCCTCAGTCTTATGACTCCCTTTCAGTTTCCTTTGCTGGATCATTGTCTATCTTTTGTGTCTGTAGTGTGGGTGCTCCCCAGCCTTTGTATTAGTGGACTCCTCTCTCTACATGGAGGACATGCATTTTATTGCTAGCTCCTTTCTTAGATTTTGTGAATTCCTGGGCATCTCTACTTGTTTTCTTCTCCCTAGACTATAACTACTTTCATATTAGAAATTTTTTCCCTCTCCTTTCCATTTGAGTTTAAAAGTCTTTTGGTTAGATTTGTTAAGACTCCTGAAAGAATTTTAGTTCTTTTTAGTTATACCCTAGTCAATAATATTATTAGCTAATCTTTATATATGCCTGCCATGTGCCAGACACTGTTTGAAGCACTTTATAAATGTTATCTGATGTTATCCTCACAACTCTGGGAGGAGGTGTATTATTATTCCTATTTTACAGATTAGGAAACTGAGGCAAAAAGTGGTTAAGTGACTTGAACAGGGTCACACAGCTAGCAAGGTTCTGAAGTCAGATTTGAACTCAGGCCTTCTGTACTCCAGGTCCAGCTCTCTATCCACTGTTCACCCAGATACCATAGACATGATCCTGTCGCTCCTATATATTAAACCGTGGTGCTCAAATCCAAATACCATTCTCATAAACAGTACATTTGTCTTTCAAATTTGCTTTTCTCTTTTGAAGTCTTTGTCTTCAATGTTCTGCAATGATGAAAATACCACTTGTACCCCAAAGTGTCCATGGTCTTCATAAAAACAAGATTGCTTTTTGCTGTTTTTTTTATTTCTCAACTACTTCTCAATAACTACTTACCCATCAACACTCCTTTATGACAAAAACCATTAAACAAAACCCAATAGATATGCAGACATTATAATTGACAGTACGTGCAACAATCCTCATCTATAATTCACCACCTCTTTACTGTCAAGCAAATGTGTTGCATTATCAGATCTTTAGAACCAAGATTAGACATTACATACAATCAGAATTCAGATGCATTTAAGTGTTGTCTTAGTTTACCTTATTGTAGTCATTGTGTATATCATTCTCCTGGTTCTGCTGTCATATCAGTTCATAAAAATCTTTCCATGTTTGTCTAAGTTCCTCATTTTTTATTTCTCATGGTACTATAATATCTCATTATATTCACATATCACAATTGGTTCAACAGTTGATGGGATCCCATTTTGTTTCCAATGTTTTTGCTAATAAAAATAGTAATAGTATTTTTTCACCTTCTAGTCATTTACCTCCTTGGTCAGTGGCCAAGTACTGGTATTGTCAGGTCAGGCTATGAGCAATTTACCTTTCACGTTTCTCACATAATGCGAAACATTTCCAGAATGTATAAATTCACAGTCACACTAACAGCATATAATTGCATCTGATTTCCCACAGTCCCTTCAAAATTGGTTCTTTTCAGTGGAATGATGGTAAATGTTTAACAACTAGCTATCCAAAAAAATTGTTCCCATGGTACACTTTTAAATTTAATCTACATTATTGAAATTTACTCTATCACTTTCTTAGGTCTAGACAAAACAATAAATCAAACCCTGATTTGTAGCATTTGCCAATTTCTGAGATATAAAGGCTCACATTGACTCTGGGGAGCCAGTATAAGCTGGCTCCAAGCACACTCCTGGCAGTTTCTGCCTTTTATCAACTTTGCCAATTTGATGAGTGTGAGGTAAAACTCAACTTCATAATCTTCAGCTCTGTTTTTTAGATTATTTTATGGAAATGTTTGCTCCATGAATCACCAAAAATAGGTGGTAAGTAGTCAAACCTTTTGATGTCTTGGGACATTCCCTGTTCCATTCTGCATGTATGCTCTGGGAAAATAATAGAACATTTTAATATTATCAGTTTGACAGAAAGCTGACTCGGTGCCCCTCAGAAGGGAACCATTAATGACCACTGCTCATTTTCTTCCTTCAGTCCTTATTGGATGGGTTTTCATCTGATAGTACTTGTGGATCATCTTCTTTGCTTGTAAGACAAGTAGCTGCTTCCTCTCCAGAGGGAACCAGTTTCTTCTGCATTGGCAAGAAACTAATAACTGTTAACTTATCTCCAAGTGCCCAGTGACCATTTTAACCTTTCTCCTCTGTGTGTCTTTTTTTTTTAATATCCATCCTCCTGTCATAGGTCTGCCTCTGTAGATCTATTTTTCTGTATTTTCACATTACCTCCCTTTTCTCTCCTTCCTTCCTTCCTTCTTTCCTCCCTCCCTCCCTCCTTCCTTCCTATCTTCTTACAGGTATGAACTCTAGAATCTAACGCTTATGTAAGATGTGCCTCCATTGTAATTCTGAAGAGTTGCTAAGACAAACACTGCTAAGGAGGGGTCTTCAGTTGTCAATTTCAAATTTGTCACTTTCCTTTTCATGTTGATCTTGACAGTCTTACCCATTGGACTTTTCTTTACTTCACTAACTTTATATCCCATCTCAGTTTATATGACCAAATTCCTCCTCTTTAGTTGGAGTCTTCACTTCCTTCTCCTTTTTTCCTACTTTCTCTTCCTCCTCTGGCTAGAGTCTTCTTCCTCCTTTCTTTGCTTTAGCTTGAGCTCTCTTGTCCTTCTGCTTAGGTCCTTCTTCCCAAATTCTTTCAACTCCTCCCAAGTTTCTCTTCCACAGACTAAGCCTCTAATCTTTATAATCTCCAAACTCCTAAATCCCTTCTCCAGTTTGAATTCTTCTCTTGCTTTTTTTCAACCCAACTTTCTCCTGCCAAAGCGTGAAGCAGATTTCTGGTTTAGCAGGAGTCTGAAGGGAGAGGTGGAAGTCATGGTCAGAGAGGGGAATTTCAAAGTTCTAAGTCTTAGATATAAAATAATTCTGAGCAATGAGAGATCTAGGGTGTGGTCATCCTTGTGGGAAACTGAAATAAAGTGCAGATGAAGGTCGTTAGAGATCAAGGAGGGCAGGATGCTGGAAGGAATCAAACTTTCATTAACAAAGTTTATTTCCACTTTTAAAAATTGAGCTCCTATTGTACATAGTATAAAGTTCATTTGAAAAGATAGTTCCCACATGCAATTTGGTTGTGGACAACGTGGATGAGTAATTTTTTTTTTTTTTTAGGGTTCTATTTTGATGCTTTCTGTTTGTGCTTGGGGATGGGGTTTGGGGTTTGTTTTTGTTTGTTTGGTATTTCTTCTTTTGGATTTTTTTCAAGTCTAGCTTGAAGCAGGACAGAATAAGTAGCTGGGGAGGAGATCAGAGGAGGAATCATGGGAAATCCTACTGTATTAGAAGGAGACTATATGACTAGGTTGGATGGAATGATAACAGGGTTGGGCATAGAGAAGGAAGGAAGGAAGGAAGGGGGACAGCACTGATAAGAATAGACACTGTAGGGGGCAGGGATTGTGTTGTGTTAAGAACCACACCCAACCCTACTCTTTCCTGTGACCTCTTAGAATACTTTGTGACTTTATTCAGGGTCATGAAACACTACTCAACACCATCTATCTAATAGGGTGAGGACGCAATGGGATGTAATAGAAAGAGCACTGGACTTGGAGCCAGAAGATCTGGGTTCAAGTTCTTTACCTCATTTACTAGCTTTGTGTCTTTCTGCAAGTTGCTTAATTTCTTTGGGCTTTCAAGTTCTTCTGCAAAATGTGAAACTTGGAATAAATAAATTCCAGATTCTCTTTAAGCCCAAATCAACCATAGGAGTGGCTGATATCTATAACTGTAGACTCAGCTGCCCTTCCTCATTCATTACATCTTGTCAGGATGTTCTTCCTTGGATTTTTCTTTCTTTTTTGCTGTCTTGAAAGCTGATCTCCTTCCTATTCAATCCTTTCAAGATAAAAACATAAGACACAGCTGCATCTATGTTTCCATGAGGTTTGACAAAAGGTGGAAAGAACTGGTGAAAATTTTGTTGAACAGGAGATAGTTTTAACTTTGATTTAAGACTTCTCAGTAAGACTTTTCAGTAAAACTTAAATTTGTCTGTATATTTATAAAAAGATTAAGTTACAAAACTAATTTTCTACTTAATAATTGTGTAATAATCTGCATTTATCAAGCACCTATTGTATGCCAGGCACTATGAAAAGTAATTTAAGCTTGTATTATTTCACTTTAAGATTGACATAGTGCTCCAGGCACTTTATCTCCTCCCAACAACTCTAAGAGGTTTCTAAAAGTTTTTTTTTTTTAACTCTCCCTTTATAGGATCTGAAGAAACAGAGGATAAGAGAAGGTAAGTGCCATATAGTAGCTACAATTTTAATGTAGGTCTTCTGACTTTCCGGTCCTCTTACTATTTTTCATGCATTTTGATGTTGTTCAGTTGTTTCAGACTTTTCATGATCCCATGGGGTTTTCTTGACAAAGATACTGGAGTGGTTTACTATCTCCTTCTCTAGCTCATTTTACAGACGAGAAAACTGAGGCAAGCAGGATTAAGTGACTTTCCCAGAGTCACGCAACTAGTAAGCATCTGAGGCTGGATTTGAATTCAGGAAGAACAGTCTTCCTGACAAAGCCCATCATTCTATCCACTGTGCCACTTTGCAGTTAGAATACTAGATAAAATAAGTTACCAACCCATTCTATATGTATGTAACTATGTGAGCATGCTTTTTATGATTGTACAGCTCAAGATGTCTGTTCAAAGAGGACCAAGAGAAATCCTATTTTACTGTTTTGTTATTTACTTTTATTCAAAGTCAAGAATGACTGGGATAAAAGCTGTAATGTTGAAAATTAAAAACAACTGTAATGTTGTAAATTAAAGAATCTTAGAATTATAAATTTAGAGCTAAAGGGAACATTAGAGGTCATTTAGTCCTCCCTTTCCCCACTTTGCATGTAGGGAAATTGAGATTCCTAGCTTTACTCTCTTGTCCAACATCATACAAGTCCTCAGTGTCAGGGCCAAGGACTTCATCCCAGTCTTTTAACTCCACATATAGCACTTTTTTTCATGGTTCTATCTTTTGAAGGTGTTTAGGTCATCTTGGACTGAAATGTCAATATGTTAAATATCAGAAACATTTTTTCAAAAAGATCCAGATTCAGAAATAAAAAAAGCATTTCTGTTACTTCTGGAAAGCAAGGGTCTGGGCAAGATGACTTTTCCCCTCAATACCTTTGCAATTCTAAGACCTAGGCTATTTGTTAGCTGGATATATTCTCAAATAAACTGTGCCCACTTTACTTCCATCAGATGACCACTAGGGGCCCTGCTCGCACTTTAGCAGGGCTTCACTTAGTGCCAACAGATAAGAGATCATTTACTGTAGCTGGAGTCCAGTTTACAAGCAGGACGACACAGAAATGTTTAACTTATTGTAAAAAGCAGTCTCTTTTCTGCATCAAATACGACGTTGACTCGTCATCTCTCTCTCTTTCTCTACCCTTCCCCTCTTCATTTGTTGAGGACCCAGCCAGTTTCTCTTTTAATGGCACTTTTTGCAGGTCTGGTCAGTGACCCATTTCCTTGACAACAAAGGACAGGCTTTTATCAGACACAAAAAAAACAATACAATTACAGGAGATAGGTTGGGCAATCTATGCACCCACGATAAGAGGCAACAATAAACACCCTGCTGCATGCATACCTCAAAGTAAAAGAGGGACTATACAGCCACAGAATAGAAGAAGATTTTGTTCGTCAGCTAAACATATCGAAAGCTCCCTTTGGAGTGGCTGAGCCCTGATGAAAACAGACACTTTGGGAAAGGTTTTCCTTGTGCCAAAGGTCATTTTCCAGGATTATTATTATTTTTTCCAACAGTACTGGGGGCCTTTAGCCCCACAGTTTCCCGCAAAAGTTATGTTATGAGACTGAGATTGAATGGAAGAGAACGAAGTCATCTCATCTTTTGTCCTGACTAAGATTTAACTCTCCATCTGATAAGACAGAATTGTAGTTTGTTGAAATAAAATAAGTGTGTGGTCACAAAGGACCAAACTGGAAGTGACTAGCAAAAATTATAAAGGGGAGGTAGATTTATGCTCAATAGAAGTTGGGCATGGTGGAATTGATCTATAGGAATTATCTTAGGGAAGATAGGCAGAGTTTCTCTACCTATAGTCATTTCTATGATAAAGAATTTTTTAAATGCGTATTTCTTCCAATGAGATTAATAAATTAGGGAAAAAATTTTAAGCATAAGTAGAATTTTGAGTTTTCTTCTGTGAGATTCCTTCCCCAAGAAAAATCAAGAATTCACAATAATTCACAAGTGGTAACCATTCTGATTCTCATTTACGCAAGCAATTTCAGGTCTTTATACAATAAAGTATCATATTAATTGCATATGTTCTTGGAGATACTATTTGGTAAATATTATCTTAGAGAATTTGGCAGTAGCAGCTGTGACTAGAGAAGGGTTAGCCTCTACCACCTCTATCCCTTGCTCTTTTCCTTCCATCACAGAGGACTTGGTTCAGGTCTTGCTGGCCTGCCCAATTTTCTCCTGCAACTAGGCACAGACCAAGCAGTAGCATCCTGCGGCTTCAGACTTGTTCTCTATTTATTGTAGCATGCGTACATTTCTTAACCATTTAGCATTTATAAAAACTACCATTTTTATTAGGTTTCTATCTATCTATCCATCTGATGAAGTTTTTGAGCCCTATTTTCATTATAAACTCTATGGTTTTCATTATGTAATTTAGGGTATCATAGTGCTTTTGGGGAATGAATTTTATAGCAGAATTGACATGGACCAAGTGCAAGCTTTAGACCCACTTCTTTCTGTCATCTCATGCTGAAGGACTTGACTTGGAGATTACTGGCTGATGGGTAGGAAGACTGGATAAGTCAGTACATATGCAAAAGGACTTTCTTCCCTGGCTTCCCAACTCTCAGGTTCTCTTTCCTTAAAGATTTGTATCAGCTTGCTCTGTGGAAGAAAGGCTGTTTGGTTGGTTGGTTGGTTGGTTAGTTGCTGTCCTTCATCTTCGAAAAGGACAAAAATGACATCACCATGTTAAAGTGAAGTTTCAGTGAGTCCAACTGTGGCTGATCAGACTAATACGAGTTCTGAATGCTCTACCACAGGCTGGGCACAGATAGTCCATGTGAATATTTGGGGTGGATACTCCAAATTTGCACAACCTATGTTTACTTTGTGCTATCTCAATGCTGCTTTGCTTATAGAAAACAACACCCTTTCTGATGTGGGCATGCCATGCCAGTGTCTCCCATGTTGCACAGTCAAATCCAAAGTTCTTGAAAGAGACCTTGAGAGCTTCCTTGTATTGCTTCTTCTGACCACCATGTGATTACCTAACCCCCATATGAGTTTTCCATAAAATAATCTTTTCGGCAAGCGTACATTCTGCATTTGAACAACGTGGTCAGCCCATCAGAGTCGTGCTCTCTGAAGCATAGTTTGAGTGCTTGGCAGTTCAGCTCCAGCAAAGACTTCAGTGTCTGGTACCTTATCAGGAAGAAAGGCTATGATAAGTCTGGACAACATACTAAAAAGCAGAAACGTCACCTTGCTGACAAAGGACTGTATAGTCCAAGCTATGGTTTTTCCAGAGCAATGTATGACTGTGACATAAGGAAAACTGAGCACTGCAGAATTGAGATCTTTGAATTGTAGTGCTAGAGACACTTTGAGAGTTCTTTGGACAGCAAGTCAGATCAGTCAATACTTAAAGAAATTAATTCGTACTATTCACTGGAAGGTCAAATACTAAGTTAAAATATTTTGGCCACATAATGAGAAGACAGGACTTATTGGAAAAGACCCTAATGTTGGGAAAGATTGAAGGCAAAAGGAAAAGAGAATGGCAGAGAATGACATGGATAAATAGTGTTGTGGAAACAACAAACATGAGCTTGAACACACTTTGGGAAATAGTGGAGGCCAGAAGGGCCTGTTATGCTATAGTCTTTGGGATCACGAAGAGTCAGACAGGACTGACAAACAACAATCTTCCCAGAACTGTTAAGTCTTTCCCATGAGAGGTGGAGGGATGGCTTGTCCTATTTCCTCTACCCCTTCCCCTTAACTCTGAAATGTATGCAGTCAAACTTGGAGGTGACTTCGTGAGTTTAAGAGGTCTTGAGTATTTTCTGGTGAAGCTGACTGTAGGAGAAGTTGCTAAAAACTTGGTCTGTTTGGCCAAAAGACATGAATGGTCAATCAATCAAGGAACATTCATCAAATAAGTGTTCCCTATGGGCCAGGCATTATGCTAAGTGTTAGGGACACAAAGAAAGACCAAAAACCATGTCCCTGCCCTCAAAAAGCATATATTCTATTGAAAAAGACAGCACACAAGTAACTAGGTACATATAAGTACAATGAATGATTCTGGTTGGCTATAATTCCCTCTTAGGATTCTAGGGGTACACCTGAGGGGTTGGTGTATCTTTCTCTAATGCGGTTAGTTTGAGGTTCCATTCCAGTGTGGTTGACTGAATTAACTCCACAGTTCCGTTCAATCAATTAACATTGATTTTTTTTTTTTACAAAGGAGTAATTATTTTGATGATATAGAAGATTTACCCCAACAACTGGAAACTCATTCAGTTCTTGGGAGAGTGAACTTGAGAGCAAGGACTATTTCCTCTGTACCCTTCTTTATATCCCTAACATTTAGTCCAGTTTCTGGCACATGCAAGTTTAACAAATGCTTCTTGAGTTGGCTTGAGTCTCAGCTAATGCTGGGCTGGGTTGCAAAGATTTTTCCTCAATATAGAACTAAGTGGCTGGAAAACAAGGAGCAGACTCCACTCCCAGAGAGTGAACTGAACTATCAAAGTCAATATCCATCTCCTAGATGTTTCTCCTAGAAACATCCCAGGTCAACAATAATTTAACTTTATCTTGCCACTGTACTTTGATGCCTCTGGAGGAAAGAGAAGTGTGTATGTGAATGGACTGAACAGATAACAGAAGCAACAGTAAGGTCATGCACTTGCTTGGTTAGATTAGAGAGGGCTAGAGGGCCTCCCTCTCATATTACCCCCTCTCCCTCAAAGTAAATCATTCTCCTTTTCCAAAGCCAGAAAGTTTTGGGGGTTTTTTGGAAGGAGGATTCCTCACTAAGATTCAATGACATTTTGAAAGCCAGCTCCGCAACCAATCAAAGGGGCTTCCTCTGTTATGGCTAACAGACTGGAACCAGTTACAGAATGTCTGCCCATGTTCCTATTCTCTTCAAGGCAATTCCATTATATGTCATCAAGCCTTTTGGGAAACAGGCTTCCCAGACTCTTCCATAGGAGTGATTGCATCAGCCATGCACACTGAGGTCTGTGCCCTCTCCTTAGGTTCCCATTTCATAGGATATTTACAGAATTCCTAAAGGTAGTCTTAAAGAGGAAGTCATTAGCAGTTGCAGAGAGGAGAGGACCAAGAAAGGCCTTATGCAGAAGATGGAATTTGAACTGCATCTTGAAGGAAGCCAGGGAAACTAAGAGGCGGAGATGAGAGGGCAGAGAATTCCAGATAGGGAAACAAGAGAATAAAGGTATGTATATAGGAGATGTAGTATTTAAGGAACTTCCAGTAGGCCAATATATCTGGATTGTAGTGAGAGTGAGGGGAGTAAGATATAAAAAGGCTGAAGAGATAAGAAGGGGCCCAGTTTTAAAGGGCTATAAATGCCAGAGGACTTTGTCTTTGATCCTGGAGGTAATAGGGAACCCCTGGAGCTCATTGAGCAGGGGAGATAACACCTTGACAGCTCAGTGGGGGATATATTGGAGAGGTGATAGAGAGGCAAGGAGACCAATCAGAATAGTTCATGTGACAGGGCATGGTATCTGAATTAGGGCTGTGGCTTGTGAAAGAAGAGAAGGGAAAATGTATATGAGTGATGTGATGGTAGGAGCAAGATTTGGCTATGGATTATGGGGTGAGATTGACAAGTCAGGGAGTTGTCATAAAGTTATGAACCTGGGTGACACTGAGGTTATGGGCTTCAGCGATTGGAAGGATGGTGGAGTTCTTGACAATAACAGAAAAATCCAGAAGAGTGAAAGGATTTTGGGGTGGGGGTTAAATGCATTCTGATTTGGACATGTGTTTGAAATGTCAAGAGGGCATCTAGTTTGTTTGAGATGCTGTTTGAAAGGTACAACTGTGGCTCAGCATGTAAAGGTGGATATTTAGATCTAAGAATCACTATAATAGAGATAAGCATTGATCCTCTAATCATTCAGCAAGCATTTATTAGGCACTGTGCTAAATAGTAAAGATAAAAAAGAAAGAGAAAAGAGCATTCATTCTCTCAAGGATACCACAGTCTAATGGGGGAGATACCATGCAAACACTATGTATAAATGAGCTATAAATAAGACAAATCTCCCTCAATAGAGGAAAAACACTAGAATTAAGGGAAATTGAGAAAAGGTTTCGTTGTAGAAGGTAATATTTCAGCAGGGACTTGAAGAAAGACCAAGTAGGTAGCCAGGAGATAAAGATAAGGAGGGAGAGAGTTCTAGTTATGAGGGACAGCCAGTGATAAGGCTTGGAACTAGGAAATGAAGTGTCTTGTGTGAGGAACAGAAAGGAGGTCACTGCCTCTGGATCACAGAGTATGCGGAGAGAAGTATTAAGTGTAAGCTTTCATGCCCTTCTAATTTCAATCCCTTTTGAACTGACTCAAATCTACACTTATCTCTACCCTCAATTCCCTTCTTCTTGTCCTATCACCAACTGAACCTAGCCAAGCCCTAACCTTGGATCACTCCCACCATATGCTTCCTGAATTCTTATTCATAAAAGCATCCTGAATAGGCCTGCTATGAATGTATTATCTAATCTTGCCTAGTCCCTCATTACATCAAGCAAACAATCTATGCTTCTCTGATTGATTCATGATCCTACTTTCCCACAAAGGTTGTTCTAAACATTCTTGTCTTTCTCCAAGCTTCCCAGGGAACCAGAACCTCTCCACAACCTTCTTAGTGATGGACCTCATCTTAGGTTGCATTAAAAAAATTGAGACTATTTGATAAGAGTTCTCTCTCTCTCAAATCCTGATCTCCTTTCACCCAGGCTTCTTCCTTCACTCTCTTCTCCTTTACTCCCATTTCAGATCAAGAAGTAGCCTTTTTTTCTTACTACAGCAAACCCCTCTATGTGCACCTTCTATCTCCTTCCCTCTCAATTTATCCAGCAAATTGCCCCCAGTGGATTGAGTACCAATGCAGGAGTTAGGACCTGAATTCAAATCTCACCTCAGACAATTGACCCTCACTAGCTGTGTGACCTTGAACAAGTCACTTAACCCCAATTGCCTCATCCTGGGTCATCTCCAGTCATCCTGATGAATATCTGGTCACTGGATTCAGATGATTCTGGAGGAGAAGTGAGACTGGTGACCTGCACAGCCCTCCTTCACTCAAAAAACCGAAGTCAAGTGCAAGTCATGTCATTATTTTTCTGATGGCATGGTGTTCCTCGGCAACAAAGGACACACACACACACACACACACACACACACACACACACGCCTCTCCTTATCTAGTGGCTCCTTCCCTGCTGCATATGTATGTGTCCCCCATTCTAAAAAACAAACAAAGTAACTCCCTTCATTTGCTCTGACTATCCTTGCTACCTATCAGCCTAGATCTTTCTTTCACTTTTTGGCTGAATTCCTTAAGAAAGTCAACTGTAATTGGTGTGTCCACTTCCTCTCTTCTCTTTTCTAAACCATCTGCAATCTGGCTTCTGACCTCATTATTCAACTGAAATTTCTCTCTCCAAGGTCACCAATCATCTTTAAACTAGAAAATCAAATGTTATTTTTAATCAAATGAAATAATATTTGTAAAAATGCTTAGCACAATGCCTGGTACATAGTATGCTTGTTATTTTTCCTTCAGTTTTGAAGAGAACCAGTGAGTAGGGGTGATACCTTGACTTGTGCATAAATTGGATTTAAGTAAGAGAGAGTTGAATAAAGTCATCAGCTTCACTGTCTCTTCCAGAGTCATTGAAGGTCAGTGGCAGAACAAGTCAAGATGACTGGTGATGGCCTGGGATGCAATGGATGACCTTGGCATCTTTGATGCCTGCATAATCTTTTAGCACTTTACAATGCATGCTTCAGCTACCATCATGACTGTAGAAATAAATTGTTTTCATCTGTCCATTCCAATAATATCAGTCTTCATGCTTGGGGTAGACATCCCCCTGACTCAATGATGAGTTTGAGGCCTGTTGGTTACCCTCAGCCTTGTTTAGCCCATCTGCTGAGATGGTTTTACCCAGAAGTGATTGCTGTGCACACTGCAGCTTCTTGGAACCATGGGTGAGATACCACTAAACATGTATAAGCAGTCATGAAAATGACTCAGTAAGCTCTCACACCAGAAGTGCTAGTCTTCTCTGAGACATAATAGACTCCTTGAGACCTAATAGGTACCTGGATCAATGCTTATTCTTTCCTCCTTCTCCCTGCTGATCCTCCTTGACCTCTCTGCAGTATCTGACACTGCTGGTCACCATCTTTTCCTAGGATCTCTCTTTTCTCTAAGTTTTATGACATGGCTCTCTCCTGGTTCTCCTCCTACCTAACCATTTTTCTCATTCTCTTCTGCTTCTTTGTCCATGTCATGCCTCCTAGGCCTAGGAAAGAGCTGAGGGATGGGGGAAAGGGTGGTCATGAAGAAAACAAAGAACATGAGGAGGGGTAATAAGGAATAGTGAAAGGTAGAAATTTGGCAGGGATGAGAGCCCTAAGGATGGGCTTAAGCATAAACTAGCGTTTAAGTATCTCCTGAGTCATCAGCTCTTCCTTTTTAGCAAGTTGTAGGGCCTCATCTCAAAGTGCACTGAGTAACATGTGGATTGAAGCTGGCTCCCAGAGTTCCACATGGCTTGCTGGAGGCAGGTAGGGAATACTTGAACAAGATCAAGATTTTGATTCCTATAGGCTAATCAATCCCTGCTACAAAAGAATGAACTTTCTTTTCCAAGCTGTCTAGGAAGGTAGTAAAGTTTATGTTAATGGAAGTCTTCAAGGATAGGCAGAATGGCCAATTATTCAAGATTTTGAGGAGGATATTTATGTTTCAGACAAGCGCAGGACTTAATGACTTCTGAGATCCTTTCTAATTCTATGGTTCTCTAATTCTATGAACAATAATCCATTTCTGTTACTTTGCCACATATATGACCTTAAGGAATCCACTTATCCCACCTAGACCTCAGTTTCCTTCTGTATAAAATGAAGGGGTTGGAATAGATAATCTCTAATAATGTTCTCAATTCTACATAGATCCTATAATCCTAATAGATTTCTTCCTTTGGAATCATGTTATTTTGCTTCCCTCTTATCAGGCAAAACACATCTGAAGAATTACATAATTTAGAGTAACAAGCTTAAGAGAATAATTTAGAATATGACAATAATTTAACATCAGATAACAGGATTTTTTGTGATGGTATAAATGGGACCCATGAATAGTGCCCTTGTCTCCCTCCTATCGTTTTGAGGAGTTCTCAGGAAAGGGAGGAATCTAACCCCTTAGTTTTTAAACAAAATTTTGCAAAAGTACTATCATAGCCAATTTATTTTTTAAAGGCTGTTGAGGGAGGGGAGGATTTATTTTAGGGGAATTTCTTTCATAAGTTCCTTTATACTACTGTGATTAATTTGGATAGCAGATGCACCCATGATTCCCTAGGTTTATAGGTTATCACCAGAGCTCAATTCTACTATTTTTGGGTATGTAAATCCCCACCTGTAAAGATTTGCCTAAACCCAAACTAGAAGTATTGCTTCTCTGTAGCTTTCACATCACCATAAACTGGGCTGAGTAGCAGACTTGACTGATGGTGGTTGCTCATTAAATTTGGTTGACAAATTAAACACCCAAGGTTATGTGAAGTCAAATACTAGAACAACCCTTCTTCCCCCTTACATCCCTTACTTGTTCCATGATGAGTGATCATACCCCAGAGTATAATCAAACCAGAGAATCTGGAGATGCTTGAAGAAATATCTGGAAGATCCCTCTTTTTACTTGCATTTTTTGTAAATCTCATAACTATTTCTGGATCTCCATTGATGTGAAATAAAGGATCTACTGCCCTAAACTGATATCATTTTTATCAAAACTAAAACATTGTAATGGTAATCTAACTTTTGAAAGAAGAGAAATTTAAGTGTAACTTCATTTGATCAACTCATTCTTTTCCCCTCCTCCCTCCTTGAATTTGGTTGGGTTGGTTGGTTCTTCCCTCTGTGTACTTCGGCAGCTATAATGCTGGAGTGATAAAGTGAGAATAGACTTCCTGCTCTAGAGAGAGGACAGGCATAGCCATGAAGTGTATAGTGAATTCCTCTCTACCAACACCAGTCACACACGCTTTTTTTTTTTTAGTGTTTCTTATACTCTACATTCCATTTCCCATCTCCATACTTTTCAACTAGCTGTCCTTCATGCCTGAAATGTACTTCTCCCTCACTTCTAACTCTTGGAACCCCTAATTTTCTTTGAAGCTCAGCTCAAGTCCTACCTTCTACGTAAGGACTTTCCTGACTCACTCTCCACCCCAACCCCTTCTTTCTGCCCAAATTACCTTGGTATTTCTTTTTTTAAAGTAACACCAGCATCAATAACCTCCCACACGACTATGGATACTAATACTATTTCTTTCAGAGGCAATGGTGTTACCATTTAGCTATATTATATTTCATTGAGAAATCTGTGAAAAGGCTGAGAATTTAACTGTTGTTTTGGAGGGACTATTAACTGTGATGGCTGAAAAGAGGATAGGAAACAGACTAAACAAACTTATTTCTTGAGAGCACTAGGTTTAATCTTTATCAAGGAAAGAAACAAGAGAATTCTTGAAAAAAGACTTTACTATTCTAGGAGAACTGAATAGTGGGATTATATAGAGTTTAGAAGTTAGTAGTTGTAGTGATACTGAAAAGGTGAATTTGGCTGCAATCTTTTTTATAGCTGATACGTTGTAAGGAAACATTTATGTCTTTGTTTTATTGTTGGTTACACTGTGAATCAGTCAACAAACATACATTAAACTCCTACCATGTACCAGACATTGTACTAAGCCCTGCAGACTTAAAGAAAGGCAAAAGACAGTCTTGGTTCTCAAGGAGCTCACAGACTGATGGGGGAGACAACATGCAGACAACTATGTACAAATAAGTGATGTGCAGGATATACTGGAGAGAGAAAAACTGTCAATAACGTAATTAGTAACCAAATGCTTACTTAAGCCTACAAGACTAGAGGGTTTGATTTAGAGATGGGTGAGCTTATGGGAAAATATAAACTGGGGCAAGGGCTCAGAGCCAATTGGTTAATTAAATGAGAGAGATGATGTAATTTTAGCAATTAACAAGAAAATATCAAAACATGTTTCTTGCTTGCCTTTTAGCCTAGAATGAAAAGGAATAAGAAAAATGAGCTGGTAGCAGGTAGAAAGAAAAGTGATCACCCCTGTCTTGGTTACACATGAGGGTATCACCCTCTAAAATCCTTACTACTTATGTGGAAATAGAGGCAACTACTTGATACAATGAACAGAATGCCTGTCCTAGAGTTGGGAAGACCTGAGTTAAAATCTAGCCTCAAATACTTAGAAGTTGGGTGACCTTTGCCAGGTCATTTAACCTCTATTTTTCTCTGCTCCTTCATTTGTAAAATGGGGATATTAATAGCACCTACCTCTCAGACTTATACAGATCAAATGAGACAATAATTGCAAAGCAGTTAGTTTAGTGGTGGCATATAATAAGCACTATGAAACGTTGCCTATTATATATGTTGTTGGATATATGTACACACATAAACATACACATATGTATTTATATATGTGTATACATACATATATATGTGTATACATACATACAGGTGTATATGTATACTTACATAATTTAGGTGACTCAGTGAATAAAGCATGGGGTCTGGAGTTTTCAGGAAGATTGGGTTCAAATTTGACCTCAGACACTTAATATCTGTATGACCCTGGTCTAGTCACATAACCCTGTTTACCTCAGTTTCCTCATCGGTAAAATGAGCTAGAGAAGAAAATGGCAAACGACTCTAGTGTCTTTGCCAAGAAAACCTCAAATAGGGTCACAAATAGTCAAACATGACTGAAAAAAACAACTGAACCACAAATATACATATATGTACCTATATATGCATATCTGCACACATATAATTGTTCTACTTCTCTCTCTCAACTTGTCTCCCTTGATAGCATGCAAGCTTCTTGAGGGAAAGGACTATTTCACTTTTGTCTTTGTTTCCCTAAAGCTTAGCACAGTGCCTGGCACATAGTAGGGCTTTAATAAATCCTTATTGATTGATTGGCTAAACTGATCTTGGCTCTAGAGGACTGACTCCCACTATGTGGGAGCTTCCAAAGCACTTTGAAAGAAGATCTGGGTTTAGGACTGGAGACATTGGTTTGTACATAACAGGTATTTAATGAACTGAATTGAAGTAAATGAAGTTGCTGGATTAAAGAGACATAGCAGGAATCTGAGCTTGAATTTTAAAAATGAGGCAGCATAATGCCATAGAATGAGCATCTGACTGGGGACTGGGAGACAATTAGATAAGGCCTTTCACATAGTAGGTACTTCATAAATTGGTGTTGAATCAAAAATTCTCAGATGTTCTTTACAGCATTAGGAGAGTTCTCCATATATTGTTTGTAGTCTACTATTCAGAAATTGTTCAGATACTGTATTTGTGTTGAACTATATATTATATAGGTTGAAAGAGAGATTGACTTAGAATAGCCTGAATCTTGAAGACCTGACACATACTGGCTTTATGACCTTGGGGCAAATCATTTAACCCTTCAGTGCTCAGAGACTATAAATTACGGAATGATTGTCAACATACATTGGTAGAGATAATGTCCTCACCCAAAACTCCCTATATGATGGAAATTCCAGGTCTAATCCATGTGTGTGTGTGTGTGTGTGTGTGTGTGTGTGTGTGTGTGTGTGTTCATGCATATATCTGTGCTTTAACAACACACCTCTTTTATATTTTAAGTTCTTCTTGTGTGTACTTTAAGGGTCTCTAGGATCCCTAAAGAATAGTGTTCAGTTCTACCACTAGCATTTTCAACCAAGTATAAAAAAACATGAGTTCGTCTTTTGAATAACTGGTTTACATACTGAGAGGTTTTAATTTTATTACAGTAACTTATTGCCTAGTTGTTTAGTACACTGTCTTTAGGCTTGGCCCCAACCTCAGCCTGCTCTTGATATTTTAAAAGTTATCCTATCCACCCCCACCCCAGAACACCTGGCTGATTATGCAATAGCACACACAGGGAAAAATCCCTTTTATGGTCTCTGTATTGGTAATTCAAAATATTTTATTTGGCATAATATTTCAGAAACATTCTAGCATCACTCGCTTAAATGGCTCCATTTACCATTTCAGTAAGGTACATGCAGGCACTCAGGACCATGGCTCCTGAGCATACTGAACAAACTCCATTTGCCTCATGTTTTATTATATACCCAAGGAGAACATCAACTGACAATTAACACATGAAACCTGGCACTGAACTTTGTTACCCAAACCAAGCAAAGCCAAAAGAGCTTTAGAGATTTTCATCAATATGCTTAATAGGCAGCCTAAAGGTGGGGGAAGTTTATTACAGCATCCTTGAAATGAGACATGGAAGGGTGTTGGGTCTTAAAGCAGAAAGGCCATCTTCCTGGAATCTAAAATGCATTTCTATTTGCTCACAATCGCATTTCAAGCAAGTCTGATTTACAATATGGTCCTTTGTGTACATTACTAATACTTAAAAAAAATAAAAATGAATGAGATTTGTTCATTAAAATAAAGGCAAAGCAATTGAATTTTATAACAAATAAAATAAGGAGTTACTAAAATACTTAGTTTATATTAATGTTGTTTCTGACTTCATATAGCTTATAGTTTAATAGGACAACACAGAGATTTAGCACAGATGCCTAATGATATCATTGAGAACTATAATACATGAAATAAATACTATGTGAAAAAAGGTATGGAACAAATCAGTATAGTGAAGCATTACTGGATTTGGCATCAGAAGACTTGAGTTCAAGTCTCAACTTTTAGGATCAGTAAACAATGCTTAAACTCATTGAGCCTTGGTTTCCTGATCTGGAAAGGGCTGAGATTAGATTAGATGATCTCTAAGATTGTTTCCAACCCTAACTCCTATGAATTTACTATATGAAATCCCGAAGGAAAGTCATTACTGGCATGTAAAAAAGGGTGACAAATGAACCAAGAGTATTGATGATGAAACCAAGAGTATTGATGATGAAACAACCCATCGCACAGGTTTTCATTATGGAGGACTTGAAATGTCTTCTTTGCTTATGAAAAGCATTGAGGCAGCTAGGTATTGCAGGGGATAGAATTCTTACCCTGACCAAAAGAAGACCTGGATTAAATTTGACCTTAAACCCTTACTAGCCATATGACCCTAGCCAAGCTAGGTAAGTGCTGGTTGTCTCACTTTCTTCAACTGTACAACGGAGACAATAATGCTTCCTACCTCTCAGGGGTGTTGTGAGAATCAAATAACATAATAATTGTAGAGCATTTAGCACAGTGTCTGGAATATAGTAAGCACTGCATAAATGTTAGCTATTTATTACAATGGTTATTAACGTTACTGTTATCTGAGACAGCCCGTGCCAATGTCAGTGGAACTGGTGTGTGGACAAAATGACTTCCATGATGTCAAGATGATGGCTAGCTACCTAAATAAGCATTACGTCTCTTCTGCTGCCAATATGGTGCCTTGCCCACAGTTAACAATTGCAAAATGTTTGCTAAATGGAACTGAATCTTGCTGGCTTAGGACTAACCTTACCCGATCTCTCTTTCCTCTCCGCTCCCTCCCCCCGCATTCTTCTCTACACAAATAATAACTCATGCTTACAGCACTCAAAGCCCTTTCCTCGGAATGATGCTCCAAGGTAGAAATTTCCACCTCCATTCCATAAGCATTTATGAAGCCAAAGAACAAAATAATAACTAACCAGGCCCTTTCCTTCGGGGAGTTTATGTTATGAAAATATAACACCTGAACATGTAAATAAATATGGTTTTGGGAGTGATAATGAAATGCAAGAATTATTATTCCAATTTAACAGATGAGGAAACTGAGGGTCAGAGCAGTTATGGGACTTGCCAATGACCACACAGAGAAAAATGTTGGAGCTGGGACTTAAACTAGATTTCATGAATATATATCCAGTGATTTATTACACACATAACCGCCTCTGTATGAATGTTTATATAGAAGTGTATATTTATAAACTTGTCTATGCATATATAAACACATACATATAAGAGGCAATGTGGTCTGGTGACTAGAGAACCCGTCTTACAGTCAGAGAGACCTGACTTTTAGTCTTGTCTCTGTTACCTATTATCTTTATGACCCTTGGGAAGTCACTTAGTCACGTACTGGGTTCTCCAGGCAATTCTTGTGAGTTGCAGAGAAAGAGCCAGCATGGAATTCTCTATACCAGTGAAACCACTGGCCCCAGTCCATTGCAGTCTTATTGTAAAAAGTTCCATGAGTCTTGGCATCCTATACTTCTCCTCCTTGTTGTGGAAGTGGAAGGGGGCTGTCCAGGCTTGAGGATCATTTTGTGTTTTTCTTTGCTTTATGGGTTGCCTTGGTCAAAGAATTCATTACTTAGTGGCCAACCTATGTATATTTGGTTCTAGTACTGCAAATGGTTGATGAGTTGGACCCAGGGGAAAAAGAGCAAGGTAGAGTGTATTTGGGAAATTTCACAATGCTTTTATTGATCCCAAGCTGTTCTTTTGTGAAAAGAGTAAACTTTTCAACACAGATACAAGTGTTCTTCTGGAAATGCTGCAGTGCTGTGAACCTTGAAACACATGAATATTTCAGGGATCAAAGTTGTGGATGATCCAAAGAGCGGCACAGAGAGGCATGATAAGGGTCATAAGGCTAGAACATATTTTCAATGATAGCCTGTGCTCCAGAAGTGGATAAATGACTAAGGGATATGGAAGATATGTGTGTCTAAAAAAGGGCCTGTTTTGCTTTTCTATTTGTATTCTCAGACTTGATTGTAGTACTTTGAAAATAGAAATCTCTTAAGAAATATCTTTACATTTATTCTGTTCTGGATATGTGTGCTGATCACGGAGTTCTTTGAGATGTTCATCCAACTATATTCTATAGTCCAGAAATTAGATGTTTCTGATGCACTTAATTTTTCCTCAGTGAATAGTGGGCTCATTATAGAATTTAATTAGGAGTCTCTGTAGTGATTTGGTCTTGATGGAATCAGGTCATTGTCACTTGCAGGTAGGACCTGGCCATTTACAGGGAATACTTTCATTTGAACTGTGACCTTCTCCATAAAAGCAGTAAACACTTTTGACAAGTGATGTTTCCTGGTTTTATGCTTTACTTGATATTAGTAATTATAGGCCTTCCAAATAAAGTTTTCTCCATTGTCATAACTTTCAAGGAATCTTATATGATTTTTAAAATATATCTAAAATACTTTCATATGTTACATTTCAAAATACAGGAGACATCTTGTTGAAGGAGAGCATTTAAAGTGGAATTTTGCCCTCCTAGATCAGATGCTTTTTTAATAGTCAATGAAACATTATCATGATGAAATCTGATCTCTCCTCAAAATTTTTGTCAAGTAGAGACTGAACATTGTATGATTATAAAGAGGTGGTCTGCTGTGGAATATCATTTGTAAAACCTTTACTCTTCCCTTCAAATTTTGGTCAGAGATACCATATACATACGTACATACATACACACACAACATATATATATATATATATATACACATATATACACATGTATATGTATAGATATACATACACACATATTTGTGTATCTATAATACATATTATATATGTACAAATACAAAGTTCTCCTAAATGTCTTTTTAAAATCAATTTTTATTTTATTTTTCTCAGTTACATGTAAACAAAAACTTTTGACACTTGTTTTCAAAAATTTTGAATTCAAATTCTTTCCCTCTCTACTTCCTCTCTCCTTTCATTGAGAAGGAAAACAATTTGAAACAGATTATACATGTGCAGACATGCAATACATTTCTATATTAGCCATGTTGCAAAAAAAATACAGACAAAAAAATCCCCAAGAATAATAAAGTTTTAAAAAGTATGCTTCAATCTGCATTCAGACTCCACTAGTTCTTTCTCTGGAGGTATATAGCATTTTTCATTATAAGCCTTTTGAAATTGTCTTCGATCATTGTATTACTGAGAATAGGCAATAGACAATGTTGCTGTTACTGTGCACAGTGTTCTCCTGGTTCTACTCACTCCACTTTGCATCAGTTCTTGCAATTCTTCTTAGGTTTTTCTTAAACCATTCTGCTCATCAGTTCTCATAACACAATAGTATTGCATCACAATCATATATCACCACTTGTTCAGTCATTTCCCAAATGATGGACATGCCTTCAATTTCCAACTCTTTGTCGTCACAAAAAGAGCTATTATAAATACTTTTTTGTACGTATAGGTCCTTTTCCTTTGATCCCCACAGAGCTAGCAGTGGTATTGCTAGATCAAAGGGTATGCACAATTTTATGGCCCTTTGGGCACAGTTCCAAATTGTTCTCCAGAATGGCTGGATCAGTTCACCACTCCCCCAACAATGCCTTAGTATCCAAGTTTTCCCATATCTCCTCCAACATTTATCATTTTCCTTTTCTGTCATAATAGCTAATCTGATAAGTGTGAAGTGGTACCTCAGAATTTAATTTGCATTTCTCTAATCAATCATGATTTAGTACATTTTTTCACATGACTATAGATAACTTTGGTTTCTTTGTCTGAAAACTTCCTGTTCATATCCTTTGCCCATCTATTAATAGGGGGATGATGTAGTATTATAAATTTGACTCATGAGAGATGAGGCCTTTATCAGAGCAACTTGCTATAAAAAAATAAAATAAATAACCCCTCCCCTCAGTTTTCTGCTTTCTTTCTAATCTTGTCTGCACTGGTTTTATTTGTGTAAAACCTTTTTAATATAATCCAAACTATCCATTTTACATCCTGTAATGTTCTTTATCTCTTGTTTGGTCATAATTTTTTCCCTTATCCATAAATGTGAGAGATAAAGTATTTTATGCTTCCCTAATTTTCTTTTGAGATCACCTGTGTCTAAATCATGTACCCATTTTGACCTTATCTAGGTATAAGATATGAGATGTTGGTCTATGCCTAGTTTCTGGCAAAGTGCTTTCAAGTTTTCCCAGCATTTTTCGTAAAATAGTGATTTCTTATCTCAAAATCTTGGATTTTTGTTAAACATTAGATTATTTATAATTATTATTGCTATGGTCAAACACTAGGTTATTATTGTCCTTTTCTACTGTGCATTGTGTATCTAAGCTATTCCACTTACCCGTCAATCTATTTCTTAGGTTTACTTCTTTCTAATGCAGTTTGAAATCTGATATTGCTAAGCTACCTTCCTTCACATTTTTTCATTGATTCCCTTGATAATTCTTGACCTTTTTTTAAGATAAATTTTGTTATCTTTCTACCCCTAAAATTTTTTGATAATTTGATTTGCATGACATCAAATCAGTAAATTGTTTTAGGTAGAATTGTCATTTTTGTTATGTTAGTTTGGCTTATCCATTAATTTAGCCAGTTGTTTAAATCTGACTTTATTTGTGTGAAAAGTGTTTTGTAATTGTGTTCATCTACACTTTCATTTTATCTTGGCAGGTAGACTTTCAAATATTTTATATTGTCTGCAGTTATTTTAAGTAGAGTTTTTCCTTCTATCTCTTCCTGCTGCATTTTGTTGGTTATATATAGGCGTGTTGTTGACTTATGTGAGATTATTTTATATCCTGCAACTTTTCTGAAGTTGCTAATTATTTCAATGAGACTTTTAGTTGATTCTCCATGCTTCTCTAAATATACCATTACATTATCTGCACAATGTTTCCTCATTTCCTATTCTAACTCCTTTAATTTCTTTTAATTTTCATCTTTTATTTCTATACCTAACATTTCTAGTACAATATTGAACAATAATGGTTCATGTGGGCATCTTTGTTCCATCCCTGATCTTATTGGGAAGGATTTTTTACCTTATCCTCATTACATATAATGCTTGCTGGTGGTTTGAGATAGATATTGCTCATCATTTTAAGGATAGCTCCGTTTATTCCTATGCTTTCTAGTGTTTTTTAATGGGAATGAGTGTTGTATTTTGCCAAAAGCTTTTTCCACATCTGTTGAGATAATCATGCAATTTTTGTCGGTTTTGCTATTGATATGGTCAGTTATACTGTTAAGTTTCCTAATACTGAACCAGTCCTGCATTTATAAATTCCACCTGGTCATAGTATTGGATCTTTGTGATATATGGCAGTAATCTTGCTAGATTTAAAATTTTTGCATAAAATATTCATTAGGGAAATTAGTCTATATTTTTCTTTCTCTGTTTTTACTTTTCCTGGTTTATGTATCAATATCAAAAAGGGGGGAGGGGTTACAGCAAGTTGCTCTGATAAACGTCTCATCTCTCAAATCTATAATACTACAAGTCATTCCCCTATTAATAAGTGGGCAAAGGATACGAACAGAAAGTTTTCAGATGAAGAAACCAACGCTATCTATAGCCAAGTAAAAAGATGCCCTAAATCATTATTGAATAGAGAAATGCAAATTAAACAGTTCTGAGATACCATCTCACACCTATCAGATTAGTTATTATGACAGAAAAGGAAAATGATAAATGTTGGAAGGAATACGAGAAAATTTGAATACCAAGGCATTGCTGGAGGAGTTGTGAACTGTTAACTTAAACAGTATCTTAAAGAGGTTAGAGAGTGGGCACTAGTTGTTGAAAATTAATATTCTCATAATAACCTTCTGTGACTACTAATAATAATGTTATAATTTTTTCTAAGTATTTGTTGTTGTCTCCTCTTTTGGATATGTTGAGAATCCCTTAATACTCTCAAAATTGTGTTACCTTCAACATGGATTTCCTCTGCAATTAAAAAAAATTAGTCAAGTTGCTCTTCATGTCTTTGTTTTCTTCTGTGCCGTTTCTTCTTCCTTATGCAGTGCATTAGAAATTGTGATGTTAGAGTCCAAATATGCTGGCTCCACTGTTATTGATGGAGAAAAGAATTTGTTATAGAAATTGTACAGATTTTTTCCATTTTTATCTGTTCATTGAACTCCTTCCAATTCCATCCTTAAATACCCCCAGGTTGATTTAGTTAGTTGGATGTCTTGCCAAACTTTCTGTAAACTAGATTTTCCTTCTACTGTTTCTTGATATTTTATGAGGCTATAGAGCTTAAAATCATCCACCATCCTTCTTTGTAAGATTTTGCAAATTAACCCTATTGAAATAACTGATAGCAATACTTATGTCAGTTCTAGCAAAAAGATTGCCACATTTTGCAGCTTTCTGGTGAGTTCTAGCACTTGACTAATGAGCAGTTGGGGTTTTCCTTATTCAGAAGATAGTCTAAATGCTTTTGCAGTCTTTATATTGGTTTAGTCATCTGTACAGCAGTGGTGTTTTCTTACAGCAACTAAGTCTCCTTAGTTGGCAACTTAATCATGATGACATTTGACTTCTTTGGAACTATTTCCTTCTTTACTGGGGGGAACCACTGATATGCTAGCCCATGGCTCAGAGTACAGAAGCTTTTGATCACATACATACGCATATTTGTTTTGTAAAACTTTATAAAGTGGGAGAGACTATCAGAGATGTAGAAGCTTATATGAAGGAGCCACTGTCAATTTAAGTATTTTCATTTATGACATCAACCAATATGGAAAAATTTTAGTTAAAAGTTTGAGCCAAAATTAATCAAGTTTAAAGATATTTGATATTCAGAGGAAAGAAAATAAGAAATATTCCTTTAATAGTTTAGTTCTGTTATACTTCTTTTCTATTTGTCTCATAATTGTGTTGTAAAATGTTAATATTGTTCTTCTCACTCTTATTCTTATTTTAAGATCCAACTGGAATATGAATCATTTAAAGATTTCTATTGTGCATGCAGTATGTTTTATTATGCAGTATAGAAAAATAGCTATAACATATGACCATATTTTGTAAGATTTGAATTTAAATTTTTAGGACAGGATCTAATAGACATTTTGATTTTTTTTAGTTTTACTTATTTATATGAGCATTTATTAAAATGAAAAAAATAAAACCATAACAAATTATAGTCCAGCAAAGCAATTTCCCACATTAACCATGTCCAAAAATGTATCTCATTCTGCGTGGTAAGACCATCATCTATGTCTTTGGCAGGAGGTAGGTGGTATTTTTCATTTTCAGTCCTGAGAACTTGTGGTTTATCATCCAATTGGTCAGAATTCTAAAGACTGTCGAAGATTTTTCTCCATAATGCTGTTGTCATTGTGTAAATTTTTTCTCTAGTTCTGCTCATTTCACTTTGCATCAGTTCATAGAGGTCTGTCCAGTTTTCTCTGAAATGATCCATTTCATTATTTCTTATGGCACAGTAACAGTCCATTATGGAATTCATGTATTGTAGTATTTTAGCCAATCCCCAACAGATAGACACCCTTTAGTGTCTAGTTTAGAATGAAAATGAAAAAAGTTGCTCTAAGTATTTTTTGTATATGTGAGACCTTTTCAATTTTCTTCGACCTCTTTGGGTCATCGGCCTAGTAATGGTTTCACTGCATGCCAAAGGGCATGCACAGTTTAATAACATTTTGGGAATAGTTCCAAATTGCTTTCCCGAATGGATGAACAATGTATTGTTTTTTCTTTTTTTTAAATTTAATTTTTTAAAATTTATTTTTAACAGTTTATAACAGATGAAGCAATTCAAATTTTTAGTCAGGTGATACTTCTTTTTAAAGCATTTACAATGTAGATGACAAAAGTATTATTTTTTAAACATCCAACTGAGACACAAATAATATTTATGTTGCTAACTTCACAAGCTCTTGATCTAATTGTCTGCACAGTATTACTAAGAATTAAAGAACCCTAACTCGTTGTTGTTGGTCTAAAGTCCTATGCCTAATAGCTTAATTTTAGACAACCTTGGATGTTCCCCTACCAATAATCTAGATCTGTTATTAAGCTTACAAATCTTTTGATTATAGGAAATTGCCATCAAGAGTAGGGACATTGCAGGGATACAATATCTCCCCAACTTCATATCAATTCCACACAGGATTAGATTATCCACTTGGATTCAGTCAGGCTTAAAGTCTGCCAGGTGTCAGTGGGTAAATTGAGTCAGGAGAATCTCACCTTAGCCCATGCTGAACAGCAACTCTCCCACCCCTCCCTTGAGATCACCTTATGCAGTTAATACCAGCATCTCATCAGCTCACTGGCATCATGGATTAGAGGCTCAGATCATCTTTCTTGCTACCCATACCTGGAGTTAGATTCAGAAGAACAGTCACTTAATAGTCCCATAGCATCTAAAAATGGCAATAATCAGGTTTCAAATATGATTATAGTTTCACTTTGGCTAAGGAACGTCTTTTGAGGCAAGTCTTAAGTGACTTACATGCCTTTCTATACATATTCTAGTTCCTAATTAAATGGCAATCATAAAATCAAATTTACCATTAAAACCTTGACTTTTCAATCAAAGCCAAATTTTACCCAAAGTTACCTTCCTCTAGGAAATTTAGGCTGAAATTCTTTTCTCCAAACTAAAGATATCATTGATTTATTCTCAGTAATTAATTCAGTCTATTGTTTTAACACTAATTGCTTTTACCTCACTTTGTAACATGTCCAATTTTTCTCACCATCACTCCCCTCCCCTGCCACTTCCTAATACCTTGCATTCTGATTACTCCTTCCCTCAATGTACCTTCCCCTCCATCACACCCCACCTTTCTCCTATTCCCATCTTCTCTCTTTTCTTGCAGGACAAAATAAATTTCCATACCCCATTCCCTGTAGTTCTTATTATATGCAATAAAAATTCTCAACATTCGTTTCTAATACTTTGAATTCCAACTTCTCTCCCTCACCCCCTCCTTCCCCAGCCCCATTGAGAAGGGAATCAATTCAATACAGACTAAATATGTGTTCTTTTGCAAAAGACTTCCATAATAATTATGTTGTGTAATACTAATTATATTTCCCTCTCTCCTACCTTATCCCCCCTTACATTCCCCCCTACAATTGACCTTGTCCATTCTTGAAAGTGTTTATTTCTAGTCCCTTCTCCCATTTGCCTTCCCTTCTAACATTTCCCTCGCTCCACTTGTTGCTTTCTCCTACTTTACTGTGGTGTGATATAAATTTTCATATCAAATTTAGTGAGCATGTTATTCCCTCTTTCAGCCACATGTGGGAAGAGTAGCTTTATTTTTTCCCCCTCTCCCCTTCTCCCTTATCTCCTTCATTGAATAAGATTTTTCTTATCTCTTTTATGAGTTATAGCCTGCTCCATTCCATTACTCCCCTTTTCTTCCCAGAATTTTCCTCCTTCACCTCTTAATTTTTATTTTATTTTATTTTTTATTTTTGTGTGTGTGTATATCATCTCTTCTGATATAACACACCCTGTACTCTCTATCTATCTACGTGTATGTGTGTGTGTGTGTGTGTGTGTGTGTGTGTACAATCTCTCCAACTACCCAAATACTGAGAAAAGATTCAAGAAGTTAAAAATATTTTCTTTCCATGTAGTAATGTAAACAGTTCAGCTTTAGAGACTGTTTTATGATTTTTCTTTTCTGTTTACCTTTTCATGCTTCTCTTCATTCTTGTCTTGGGAAGTCAAATTTTTAAATACAGATCTGATCTTTTCCTCAACATGAATTCTTGAAAGTCATCTATATCACTGAATGACCATTTTTTCCCTTGAAGTATTATATTCAGATTTGCTGGGTAGATGATTCTTGGTTTCAATTCCAGTTCCTTTGACTTCTGAAATATCCCATTCCAAGCCCTTCAATCCCTTAATGTTGAAGCTGCCAGATCCTATGTTATCCTGATTGTATTTCCACAGTACTCAAACTGTTTCTTTCTAGCTGCTTGCAGTATTTTCTCCTTGATCTGGGAACTCTGAGATTTGGCCACAATATTCCTAGGAGTTTCTCTGTTCGGGTTTCTTTCAGGAGGTGAATGATGAATTCTTTCAATATCCATTTTGCCCTCTGATTCTATAACATCAGGGCAGTTTTCCTTGATAATTTCATGGAAGATGATGTCTAGGCTCTTTTTTTGATCATGGCTTTCAGGTAGTCCAATAATTTTAAAGTTATTTCTCTTGGATCTATTTTCCAGGTCAGTTGTTTTTCCAATGAGTTGTTTCACATTATCTTCTATTTTTTCAAATTTTTTGGTTTTGTTTACTATCTCCTTGGTTTAACTCATAGTCATTCCTTTTCCTGAACTCAATTCTCTCTTTCAACAAATTATTTTGTTCAGTGAGCTTTTGAACCTTCCCCTCCATTTGGGTAATTCTGCTTTTGCAAACCTCCTTCTCCTCATTGGCTTTTTCCAATTGAGTTAGCCTCTTTTTAAAGCTGTTATTTTCCTCAGCATTTTTTTGGTTCTCCTTTAGGAAGCTGCTAACTTGTTTTTTTAAGGTCTTCTATTCCCTGAGTCCAATTTAAGTTCCCTTTGGAGGCAGAGACCTTGACTTCCTCTGACAGTGTGCTTTGTTCTTCCTCATCTGAAAGGATGAGGGGAGACACCCATCCCCCATAAAAGTAACCTTCTATGGTCTTATTTTTTTCCCCTTTTTTGGGCATTTTCCCAACTAGTTACTTTACTTGTGAGTTTCCTCTCCACAACCTCCTGGCCTCCAGTTCTGCCAAGCCAGCACTGTGGGCTGAGATTCAAATGAGCTGCTCCCAAGCCTCAGAGCTTTAGGTGGGGGTAGGGCTGCTATTCAGTGTGAGATTAAGATCAGCTGCTCAGGTTGGGGCAAGGCTGCCACACCAGGTTCAGTTCCCTCAGGGGCTTTCTGATGAGACCTTCACCAGTGGATGCGGGCTATTGCCTTCTTTGGGAGCCCCATCTGCTGCCTCTACTGTTGCCTCCTGAGGAGACCTGAGTTATGGGGACACCCTGCTCCCTTCTCGGCCAGCCGAAAAGACCCCCTCACTGACCTTTGGTGCCTGTGGGTTGAGGGATCTGTGCTGCTGCTGAAGATTCTGACCCTGAAGCCTACTCGGATCCGCTCCTCTTGGTGCCGCGTGGCCAAGGCAGGGCTGGGCTCTGCTCCATGTCCGGGTGCATGACAGACCTTTCCCGTTGGTCTTTCAGGTCTCTCTGGGATAGAAATCTCCTCCACTCTGTTGTTCTGTGACTTCTGCTGTTTCAGAATTTGTGGAGACTTCTTCTTTACAGGTATTTTATGGGCTGTGGGGTAGGAGCTAGCATATGTGTATCTTTCTACTCCGTCACCTTGGATCCTCCCAAAATTTTGACTTTCAACAGTTTTACTTATCAAAAATTTATGCAGATTAAAAAATAGACATCCATGGCAAGGAGATCTTAGGGTAATAGCACAATAGGTCTAGAATTTCAAGGGTCCTCAGAATCTATCTAGTCCAACTCCTTCTTTTTAGAGATGAGGAAACAGTTCAGAAAAGTTAAGTGATTTGGCCAAGAATGCAGTGATAGTAATAGGTAGGAATTGAATCCAAGTCCTCTGACTATAGAACCAGGGGTCTAATCTTTGTTTGTGGCAGTTAATTGATTACACTTAGGTAATGGTCATAGGCTATGAAGATGTTTCTTCTTTTATCCATTTCCAATTTTTAACAGTTTAAAAATATTGACTGATAAGTATGTTTAAATAGATCATATATTATATTTGCCTCAGTTGTACACCATATACTTAGGATAACAGGATCATACAGTTAGAGGTAGAAGAGTCCTCTGAAGCCATTAAGTTGAACCCTCTCATCTTACAGATGAGAGAAATGAGGACCAGAGAAGTTTAGTGATTTCCCTGAGGTCACAACATGTAAATGGTGGTGCCACAATTTGCACTCAGTACCTCTGATTCCCAATTCATCTTGCTTTCCAATGTACTATGACTGATTTTTAACTTTGCTCTCTCAAGTCAATGGTCTCTCTCAAGTCAGTGGTCTCACTGTACAGACAGTTGACCCAAAAAACAAATTCCATGTCTGTAGCCAACTATTTCTTGTCTTTTAGAATATAATTAGCTTTATCTTTTGTGATAGTATTTGGTCTTCCTGACTTCTCACAGTGTTCATCACTTATAGGTAAAAGGTTTCTGTGTAGTATAGAAGCCTCAGGATTCTTTTATTTCTTAATCATGAAGCATTTTCGTTATTCCATTTTGCCATTCTCCTTTTGGAAGCAGTACAAACAACAATGTCTTTGGAGTTGGAGGACCTGGGTTCAAATCTTAACTCTGATTCATATTAACTGTGTGACCTAAAGTAAATTGATTGAATTATATGAAACTCATTTTCCTCATCTATAAAATGAGGAGATTGTACTTGATAGCCCCTGAGGCACCTTTCAGCTCTAGATATATGATGCTATGAATTTCTGAATCTTTTTATTGAAGTCACTGAGTATTAAAGTATATGTTGATTTAATTTGGAAGAACTTACTGACTTCATAGAATTTTTCTGCCTCCTAATCCTCTGAAACAGATGTTGGCACATAAGTTACAATTATTTTCATGATGATTTTTTTGTAAATACTTACAATGAGCTTTGCAGTCTCTCAGCTTTAGGCATTCTCTCTGGCTATCTTCCATGCTTGAAATGCTTTTCCTCCTCTGCCCTGACTACTGACTGCCCTGGAGACTGGATAACAAATCCCTACCCACCTAGCATAGAGTAGATTTAAATACTAAATAGTAATTGTTTCTCTTTTACCCAGGAACCCTGAGGATCTTCTCCTCCCAGTTTGATTTTTTTTTTTTATTAAAGGGGCCATTCCTTAAACAACCACTTAAAGAAGCCTATTCATTGAATGGGTGTAATCTCATTCAAAGTGAGAATGTGATAAGATTTTAGCCTGAAAGCACCAGAGTCTGACATTGCATCCTGGGCCATCACCAGTCATCCTTATGAATATCAGGCCACTGGACCGAGATGGCTCTGGAGGAGAAAGTGAGGTTGGTGACCTTGCACAGCCCTCTCTCACTAAAATCAAAGTCAACTGCAAGTCATGTTCTCTTCTTGATGTCATGGTCCTCTTCCAGAACGAAGGACAAACACAACATCCCTAACATTTAGCACAGTGCCTGACAGAGTAATGCTTAGTAAATATTGATTGATTGATTGCAATATGAGATGACTAAGTGTCCCAGGAAATGATTTTTCTTTTTGCCTTTGGATGCCTGAGAAAAAACAACTCTCCTTTATCTCCAAGGAGAACGGTGTAACATCTTCTCATTAGTTGCAATTTATTTTTCTCTTTCACTTTCATTTGCAGTAATACTGTCAAAATAAATATATTCACTTCTTCTAATTGCATGTTCACTTGGTCATCCAATAAGGCTTTCATACTTAGAATACAAACAGTTAAACTGATATTTATAGATACACCAAGAACTTTGGGATTATTAGCCCCCAGGGAGCACTCCAGAGCACTTTCTTATCCTGCTCCCAACCCTGGAAGAGATAAACCTGCTCAGCATTAGTCTGAGCTTGGGGAAGAACTGATCTTACTGAGTATTGGAAGGCAAATACATTTAACATGTCTCATCCCTCGGTAAATGGCTAACCTCCAGCACTGTTTTGACCACCACCTTGATTATTGCACAGAGCCAGGGATCTGCCGTCTTCTCCCATTCTCCTCTCTGTTTTTGAGCAAGAGCTCAGGAATAGATAATGTAACCTTAGTGTGCCTAACTGATCCACTTACATTCTGTCTCAAGTTCCCTTTCATAGCATGCCCTCCTTTTCTCTTGAGGCAGAGAGCATATAGTTAAATTTTTGGTGTGAATATTTATACATCAGAAATGGGCATGGATAAAAATCAGGGCTCAATTTATTGCTTTGTAAGTTACACAGACAGACTGTGTTAATAATGCAGATTAAATATAGAAGTTTATCTGTGCATATATTTGGGGGGTGGAGGGGAAGAGCTTGGTTGTTAAGCATTTACTTATATCCTTATGTATTTACTTTTATGCTGAAATATGCTTATATCCCCCCAGGTTATTACTATCTCCCAGTTTTTCTCACACTCTACCTTACTCTTTCATGTTCCCTTTTATTATATTGATAACAAATTACCCTTAATGTAAGACCTTTGCCTTCATCCTAGAAATTATCGGGCATGTTTATATTTTTAAATTTTCTGTGTTCCTGTTGTTTCCCTCAATAGAATATAAGGTCAGTGAGGTTTGGTAATGCTTCATTTTTGTCTTTGAATTCCAGTTCCTGGCAGAGGGTAAGTGCTTGGTTGGTTGTTGTCCTTTGTCTTCAAAGAGGACCAAAATGAAATCACCATGATAAAGTGAAGTTTCAGTGTGTCCAACTGTGGCTGATCAGACCAATATGAGCTCGGAATGCTTTACAATAGGTTGGGCACAGATAGTCCGTGTGAATATTTGGGGTGCATATCTCAAATTTGCGCATCCTATGTTTACTTTGTGCTGTCTCAATTCTGCTTTGCTCAAAGAGCATAGCACCCTTTCTTATGTGGGCATGCCATGCTGAGTGGTCCTGTGCCAGTGTCTCTCATGTAGCACAATCAAATCCAAAGTTCTTGAGAGTGTCCTTATATCACTTCTTCTGGCCCAGGTAAGTTCTCCATAAAAATATTTTGCATTCAAATAGCATGACCAGCCCATCAGAGTTGAGTTCTCTGAAGCATAGTTTGAATACTTGGCAGTTCAACTTGAGCAAGGACTTCAGTGTCTGGTACCTTATCTTACCAGGTGATCCTCAGAATCTTCCTAAGACAGTTAAAACGGAAACGATTCAGTTTCCTGGCATGGCGCTAGTAGTAAGTACTTAGTAAGTGCTTAATAAGCTACCGAGTCAAATTATCTACATCTGCCTTTCCCACCTCCACCCCACCTTCCCTATACTCCTGCCCTCCATTCCACAGAAGCAAAAGGGGACTACATAAGTCTAAGGACCATTTTTCTTTTTCCTTTTTTCATCAATTGCCATAGCCAAATAATTCAATTCCAGTTGGTCAGACTCTTGGTGATAAGCCTCCCCATGCTTAACTAGGCTGATTCTCAGATTGTCTATGGCAAGAGCCATACTTGAAGTCTTTCCAGTGTGGTAGATTTCAGAGAGCTTTTGCTCTACTAGCATAACATTCAAGAAGTTTAATGTCATGATGGGGCATCAGAGTAGGACTCTGTGGAATCTTCTCTGTATACCTACTTAAAATATGTTGGTCAGTGCATCCATATATTTCTTTTGACAACTTTTTTCCCCTTCTCATCAGAATTGCTTGTTTCTTTAGAATTTAATTCTTAGTATTCTCCCATTCCACATAGGCTGACTTTTGCAGGGCATGAGATCACTCCAATTCTTTTGCTTAACATTTTAAAATCTGCTCCCCTAAAATCTAAGCTGCCAGTTTGACCCATTATTCCTTTCTATCTTTAACATGACATCTGAGATAGAAGGCCCAATTCCACCGAAGGTTCCTATAATTTCTATTTTACCAGTTCCTCTTTGTTGATCATAATAAGGTCTAGAATATTGGCCACCTAGTAAGAGACTGTGGTATACTGTTGTGACGCTTGTGAGTTGTCAGTGACATTTTATGTGTACAATCTGAGACATGTGGAGCATTGTAGAAATAGCAACAGCTCGAACCAGCTAATTTGGTACCTCCCTTAAGCATACAAAAGCAGTTACTGTATTAATTATTCTGCCAATGTCTGAGGTGTCCACTGGGTGGCTCTCTCCTTAAGGCAAGAGCCCAATAGATTTCTCAGTTCTTTGATGTGATTGTGGTACAACCTCCCCAGTGGCTACAATGTACCCACTGACCACCGGAGTATGTTCAGCCTGAGAATGAATATGTTTCTCCTCCTATCATAGAAACACATGCTTTCAACCAGTACATTAAGTAGTTTAAAACCATTTCTGGCTATGCTTGGATTTTAAGGAACGGATGATATGGAATATTGTTCAAAGTATTAAAAAAAGACAATCTACGGTTCTATTTCAGCACTTTACCAGGACTTAGCTGCTCAACACGTGGTTGTTTCACTTATTGAACATAGAAACAATGAAAGGAAAATTGTTCCCCAGTACCCTTTTCCAATCAGCTTCTGAAACTTCTCCTACTTATTCTTCAAGATCTTAGTACCTGGGTAATAACCTGGTTTTAACCACTTACTCCTGAAAGTTGTGGAAAGTATTAAGGAGAGGATTACAGGTCTGAGATCCCTCTCAGGATCAAAAACTATACAAAGTAAAGCAAGGAAGTCATGGTCTGAGAAGGATGTCTTCTTGTCAATTTCGCCAACTAATTGGATTTTCAGTAGTTGTTGGCCCTTGCTGCTCTAGATTGCTCTCAGTAAGCATGATCTCTGCTACCTAGGTTTCCTGGCAATTTCATCATTAGAAGGAATGAGTAAGTGAGGCTGGGGGCTATTGGGGAAATGACATCTGTAGTTTTTTTTAATCAGTAAAATAATGAATAATTTTAAATTATAATGTCATATTTGCTTTATTTTAATAAGGAACATTATGGAATATCTTGAGATTCTGTAAATTCATGTTTATCAAAAGGAAAATCATGATTAGAGTATTAACAATCTATCCTGTTGTGGTTCTAGGTCTAATGTATGTGTTTCTTTTTTCTTTTTTTTTTTTTAAATACATTTATTTAACTTTTTACATTCATTTTCACAAGATTTTGGGTTCCAAAATTTTCTCCCCATTTGT
>CM053773.1:87103734-87115721 GCA_028658325.1 Potorous gilbertii | reverse complement strand
GAGATGCAAGAAAAGCATGAAAAACGGGTCAATACCTTAATAAAGGAGACCCAAAAAAATGCTGAAGAAAATAACACCTTGAAAAACAGGCTAACTCAATTGGCAAAAGAGGTTCAAAAAGCCAATGAGGAGAAGAATGCTTTCAAATACTACCCAAATCTCTAGGATCTTGCCCAAGACCTTATCATTTTTGGCAAGGATTTCTAGCTTCTATTTGCAGTATTATTTGTGTCCAAATGAATTTTGACTTCCCTCCACTTCAGGAGAGTTTATTTGTCTTTTAGTTCAGATGTCAGTGGTTTTTCTTCTTCCTTCCCAAGTAATATTCTTTCACCCTCCAAACTCCTAACATGGGTCAGAATTCTCATCTGCCACTTCCAATCCTTTTTCTTACTTGCTTTCACATTGAAATCCTACTCCCCCCACTTTTAAAAAACACCACATTTTTTATGATAATCTGAAAAATACAGAAATGCTCCTGCAACTCTTTTATTTTCCCTTCTTTTTTATTTTTCATTTTTATTTACAGTTCCAAATCTTCTCCCTTGCTCCACCCAATAAGGCAAAAAATAACCTACCCATTTATAGACAGACAGATGGACTGACATAGATAGATAGATAGATAGATAGAGATATGAAGTGATGCAAAACATTCCCAGATTAGTCACATTATAAAAAACCAAGAAAAATAAATGAAAAATGTGCTTCAAATCTGTACTCCCTCTAGAGACGGATAGCAATTTTTATCATGAGTCCTTTGAAGTTGTCATAGATCACTGTATTGACTAGAATAGCTAGGTCTTTTCACAGCTGATTATTTGCTGTGAGAATTGATGAAGGAGATGTTTATTTTCCCTTCTACCTACAAGTCAGACATGATAAAAGTCACTTGGCTATAGCAGTAATAAAAACATAAACATTTGGTAGAAGGAGTTTCCCCACAACTGGGAATTCTTGTTACCAATAAAATCCAAGGTCCATTCCCTCTCTCTATTTTTATTCCTACACAGTTCCTGATACTTGCTAAGTGAGCTCCTCAATCCTTGTCCTTCTTACTAGGAGTTCCTCTGGAGTACTGGGAGCCCTCCTTCCTCTGAGGGGGCCTACAGTTTAGAAGTTGTCACTCTGCTCACCTCTTTAGCACCTGCACAGTCACATCCAACTTCCCTTCCCTTTTCTTACCTTGTCTCATCAACTTCCCATACTTACGTTCCAGGTAGGCCAGAGAGCATGCCAGACTAGAGTCATGGGACCCAAATCTAAACACAGGCTTGCCATTGATTACCTGCCATGGCTTTATGTTTTGCCATGTATTTGAGACCAGGAGACCCACGATGTGACCGCCAGAAAATCACCAAAAATCTCTTGAGTTTCAGTTTCCTTATATTTTAAATAAAATATGCTTCTTATACTAAGAAGCACTCAGCTCTAATAGATACATGGCAGGCCTTGGAATCAGAAAGACCTAAGTTTAATCTATCTCTGACATGTGCTAGCTAAGTGACCAAGGGAAATTTATGTAGCCTTCCAGCATACTGGAGAATTCTTTTAAACTAAGTTACAGAGATTTTTTTGATCTGCTTTGGTGAAGAGTTTTTTCTTTTACTTTTCTTTTTAATTTATGAAGTAAAACAAGCATTTCCATAACATAGAACAATAAAAAAAGATGATTGTACATGAAACTGGAAATCTACTTGTTATTCCTGTCAAATATACAATAAAATTATCCCGTAAATTTCTTTTGTTTGCCTCCCCTTCCCAATGCCCTAAAGATGGCTACCATTAGATACAAACAGGTGTGTGTGTGTGTATACCTATATATGTCTGTATGCTACACACATATACACACATATATACATATGTGTGTGTCTGTCTGTGTCCATGTATGCATGTATATGTGTAAAATTGTTCTGTTCATACTCCTATTTATCAGTTCTTTCTCTGGATACAACTAGCATCTTTCTTCCTATGTCCTTTATAGTGAATTTGGATATTTATAATATTCAAAATAACTTATTCACTCAAAGTAATTATTAAAACAATATTGCTGTGACTCTATACATTGTTCTCTTGGTTCTGCTTGTTTCACTCTTCATTATTTCGTGCAAGTCTTTCCATGTTTTTCTAAAATCATTGAGCTCATCATTTCTTATAGTGCAGTTTTCCATCACAATCATACAGCACAACTAGTTTAGCCACTCTCCAATTGATGGACATCCTTGCAGTTTCCAGTTCTTTGCTACCACAAAGAGACCTGCTATAAACATTCTAGAACATATGGATTTTCACCAGGAGTTCCCTCCATTGATGAAGTCACATATATAGGCCAAAGTGGGGAGAGGGAAAGGTATTCCCCTCACCTACCTACCTACCTACCTCATAAGGTTATTGTAAAGAAAGTACAAATTTAAAATGTGAGGTAAACATGAATTGCTATTATCTCTATCCAAGTGGTATGCTATTACCTGCAACTTAATATGTTTAAAACTGAACTTACCAAACAGGTTCTACTTCCCAATTCAACTAATTGTGTCTGTGGGGCCACCATTTTCTTACTCTTCTGTGTTTGCTGCAATGTCTTTCTTTTTTCACTTCAATCCCTAAGGCCAACCATTTTCTAAATCTTCCACAATATCTCTCACATTTGGCCATTTCTCTACATTTGTAGATCATAGTCTCTACCGAAAATTATCCCTAACCTATATTGCTGCAAAAAACATTTGACTCCTGGCTGAATTTGTCCCATTTTGATCTATTCTGCACATAGCTACCAAGAATAGCTTTTATAAAACACCATTTTTATTATGTCATCTCAGGCTTGATGGATCCCTATTGCCTGTTGGATAACATCTAAACTCTTCTACCTTTACTTTCTCAACCTGGGCCTCACACTGCAATCAGGCTGATATCTTTCCAGTAACCCAAGTAGACCCTGCTCATTTCTATTTATGTGCCTTCATTAATACTGTGCTTTCCTCATTTAAAACCCTCCTCTTTCTCTACTAAACCAAATTCCACACCTCTATCAAGGCTCTACTCAAAACACCTACTCCATGAAAACAATTCAGGATGAATGTATTCCATATTCATCTTGCCTTTTTTAAAAACATTCCTCAGTAGAAATTTTTGCAACATGATCTTATATCACCTTCCTTATATATTGCTATATGAATACTATCTTATTGCTCCCTGTGTATTGTTCTTATGTTCCCTTGAAGATGATAAACTCCTTGATACTGAAGATTTCTTATATTTCTTTTGTATCTTCTGTTGTTTTAGTGGAGAATGTGGGTTAGGGCAAAGTATACTAACCTAGAAATTAGGAGACCTCAGTTCTTATCCAAGTTGTACTAACTAGCCAAGAGAACTTGGACAAGTCACTCAGAACTTCAATTTCCTCATTTATAAAATAGGGAAGGGAGGATGATCTTACACGTTGAGCTCCCCCAATCTACTTGATCAAATTTGTGGATTGTCCAACTTGTGAGTGATTGGGTTGTAGGATGTCAGGAGCAGGTAGCAGAAACTTCAGACTATACATGGCTACATTTGCAGTTTACAAAGGCATTAGTAAAAAACCCTTTCAGATGTGGAGCTGCCACATTTGCATATGAGAAGGTCAAAAAAGTGACTGAGCATTTGGCAGAAATTTTTAAAATGAACTTGCCCCTGGAGCATGGATGGATTGTCTTTTCTTCACTTGCTCAATTATGTGAAAGAACAAAACAGTTTAAAAATGAGGAAACTGACCTTGGTTAAGGCCTTCGAAAGGAAGCTAGCCAAGAACCAGGAGAGTCAGCAAGAGAAGCCTAAGTCTGGTGCCTGACCTATTTGTCAGGTGGAGGGCCCCAGGACTGAGGCTCCTGCTGGTCCTAGGGTATATAGGCTCTGGGTTCTTTCCCAAAAAGGATGGCAATATCAGAAGCCAGGGTTTCAATTGAACCAGAAGCTTCAAATGGTGGAGACTACAATGAAGTATCTGCTGATCCTAGGGATGTCATCTAAGGGAATTCTTTCACATCTGAACCTGCTCTCCCAACTCTGACCTCAACACCACGGTATGGGTTTCATTTCCAATTCTTGCCAAAAGTGCATCGTTAGAATTCATCTAAGTTGGAACCTAGCTGAGATCATGACCAAATATCAGGGCCAGAGTGACATGACCAGGGGAGGCTCAAGGAACATCAGGAAGACATTATATATCAGCAAGGACCCCAGCATACACAAGACAGCCTGCTGTGCAGGTTCTTAGGTCTGCTTTTCTAAAAAGAAAGCAACTTTTGCTGAGTCAGCAATCTACTTTAATTAAGCACATATGTCACTCACTTAGTTCAGGGGGAAAAGTCAGTACCCTGAACTTCAGAGAAAATACAAACAGAAATTACAAGCAGAAATTACAAATAGAAAGACCAACAGACAGGGCTTCCAACTATCTGACTATAAGCAATACATACATCACAGATCGATAGACAGATCCAAATGTCTGACCATTGCATACATACATAGTTACCAGAGAGAGAAGTACCAACGTTTGCATTTTCAAAGCTGGGGGGCTCCTTAGTGGCAACCCAGAGTCTCATCTGGCCAACAAATACTTCCAATGAGTAAGCCCCAAAGTAAAACCTCACCTCTGAATATTTATACACTTTTCAGAGCCAGAGGGTACCACCCTTTGACCCAGCACCTCAATAGAAATTAACAAACAGTATTGAGCCTTATTAATGGGCAGGCAAGATCTTTGACTCTTCCCCCCACCCACCATTAACCTTACATTAACATTACAGACATTCAGAAGGCTTGGCAGCACAGGACTAAGTCACCTTGTGCATGTGTGTTCCTAGATGTGTGCCTCTTCATTTGTGAACTCTGTAAGTCTACTCTTCTCATTGAGGATTATGTATTTGTGAAACAGTTTGCCCCAGGCTTATGAGATATATGTTTCATTATTATTTTTTCTTACTATTCCATTTCTACTAACGTCTTGACTTTGAGTTAATTGTATCCTCTTAACCTGATCCATCTGTCATGCCACCACTGCTGTTGCATCCTCCATACCAAAAATACTGCCCCATGGCCAGGCTTTTCACGCAAGTGAGAGCCCTCTATAGCAAACTTACTTCATACCAAATCCATACTTCCTACAATCTTCTGCTGTGCACTCCACCTCCCCCCCTCTTTGTTCTGGGAACTGCAATCTAATTAGCACTTCCAGTGATTCTGGAAAAGGTGTGTCATTTAACTACCCTACAGTCTTTGTAACAATTCTATGATTTCCCACACCAAAACATCATCCCCTGGACATCAGTCCCTTATGCGTATTGATATAATGACCATAACACCGCCTTTGGAATCAGATGTCCTGGGTTCAAACCTCAGCTCTGATACAACCTGTGTAACCTTGAACAATTTACTTAATATTTCTATTAGTAATAATATAGTTTCCTCATCTGTAAAATAAGAGAATATTATTAAATGTCCTTTCAGGTCCCTACAATTCTAGATATGTGATCTTATGAATATTCTTTGAGGATAGGAACTTGATTTTATATTTCTATCCCCAGCATTCAGTACAGTCCTTGGCACATAACTTAATAATGAATAAATGGTTTAATAAAAGCATTAATAGATACTTCTTTCTTTCTTCGTTCATTCATTGGTCCATTTACTCTTTTTTCATTCATTCCTCTGGATGTCAATCCAGAGTAAACACATTGGTGGGAGAATATGAGCTTTAGGTTTATGAGTATAGACATACTTGATTTCTTGAACCTGGGTAACAAACCCTTGAAAAATATAAGTTGAAAATAGGAGATAGCCCCAAAGTATGTTACATTAACAACTGATCAAATTCTGAGGGTTCTAGAAGCAGCCCAGCCTCCAATGTGTGAGCTCTAGAAGGCACCAGGAACCTAACTTGTTTCATCAGACATCTCAAACTAGAAGTCCAGTGGACATCTTAATCTTAATATGTCCAAAAGAGAAGTCACTTTCCCCATAAAATCCTTCCCACCTCCTACTTTCCCTCTTACCATATAGAGCAACACTGGCCTCCTGGTCCCTCAGTCTCCTTATGTCTCCCCACCCCATTCCCCCATATCCAAACTGTTGTCAAGGCCTGTTGTTGTCAACTTTGCAACATCTCTCCAATATGCCCCCTTCTCTCCTCTGACAAAGCCACCACTCCAGTGTAGGCTCTTATGACCTCATGCTTTGATTGTTGTAATAGGCAACTGGTGGGTTGGTCTGCCTCAAATGTTTCTCCACTCCAATTCATCCTTCATTTAGTCATTAAAGTGATTCTCCTAAAGCATAGATCTGATCATGTTACCCTCTTAATCAATAACTACAGTGGCTTCCTGTTATCTAAAGGATCAAATACAAAATGCTCTATTTGGTATTCAAAACACTTCATAACATAGTCCCTTCCTACCTTCCTAGTCTTCTTATACCTTATTCTCCAACATGTACTTTTCATTCCAGCGACACTGGCCTCCTGGTTGTCCCATGACAAAGACACTCTATCTCTCGGTTCCAGGAATTTTCTCTGGCTGTCCCCCATACATGGAACACTTTTTCTCTTCAACTCTGATTATTGAACTCCCTGACTTACTTTAAGTTCCAATTAAAATCCTACCTTCTGCAAGTAGCTTTCTCCAAACCCTCTTAATTCCAGTGCTTTTGCTTCTTTTAATTATTTCCTATTTATCCTATATATTTGTGTGTACTTGTTTGCATACTGTCTCCCACATTAGATCATAAACTCCCTCCGAACAGGAACCTCTCTTTGTATCTATAGCACTTTGAGCAGTATCTGGCACATAGTAGGCACTTGATAAATATTTGTTAATTGATTGATTCTGATTGAATGAATGAGGATTTATTACATAGAAAGCAAAGGTGATCTCTACCTTCAAGGAGTTTATGTGCTAATGGACAATAAACATGGTGTAATCATTTCCAAAGAAGGCCATCCTGGTAGGGAAAGTCCTGGAGATGGTGAGTGATTGGTTCTGATGGTCTCAAACCCTTCCAGTTTGGGGATTCTGTGGCATTCATGATCATATTACAAGTGCCCAGTGGTGACCTTTCAGTGGGTGATAACAATGTAAAGGAGGGCATGTTTATGGGCAACAAGCCCTCCAGCAAAGAGTTCCAGAGCCAGAAAAAATGAGAAAGGGGAACGTTATAGCACCATGGTTTCAATGAAGCAAATGAAGTCAAGCTCCTCTACCTTCCCCATAGAATAGAAACTTTTTTGGGGAAAGGACTGTTGTTTATGTCTTGTATCTTCGGGCCTAGTAATGCCTTCAACATAGGCATTTAATAAGTGCTTTTTGAATAGGTTACATGCCCCTTCTACCATAATACCAAATGACTATGCTGTAATGCTAATGAGAGTTAAAGATTTTCCCCACCCATTAATGGGCCTGCCCATTAAAGGAAGCTTGAGTAGGGGAGGTATTCTGTTGGAAGGCCCACACCTTTTGTTAATTTCTGTTGAGGCAGTGGGTCAGAGGGTCCTGCCCTCTGCCTCTGAAGTGCATAAATACTCTGAGGTGAGGTTATGTTTGGGGGCTTACTCACTGGAAGTGTTTGTTTGGCCAGACAATACTCTGGGCAGCTGCTAAGGATCCCCCCAGCTTTGAAAATCCACATGTTGGTACTTCTCTCTCTGGTAACTATGCACGTATGACCAAAAAGTTGGATCTGTGTTGATCTGTTGATCTGTGATGTATATATTACTTGTGGTCAAATAATCAAACGCTGTCTTGTCTGTTTGTTGATCTTTGTTTCTGTTTATATTTTTTTACCTGAAGTTGAGGGTGCTGCCTTTTTCCCCTGAACTAAATGAACAATACATGTGCTTGATTAAAGTGATTGTTGACCCCTCAAAAGTTGCTTTCCTTTTAGACAAGCAGATCTAAGAACCTGTGATAGCAGGCCTTCCTGTGTATATTGGGGTCCTTGTTATTACTCTAGCCTACTGAATTCTCTGGTGGATTATATCAGGTATCATGGCCATTATTGACACCTTTCTTTTGATCCAAATAAGGAAGTCTGGGTAGAAAAAATAGTGGAAAATATACAATTTCAATATTAGGTAGGATGGAAAAGTTGGAAAAGTAGCTGCCATTTTGTTATTAAAAAAAAAAAAAAGGAAAGCAACCTAATGAGGGCAGAGGTACACATTGCAGTTTGGCTCTTCTTCTCTGACCAAGGCTTCAGGGAGGCACTATTAACAAATCAAAGATACCTTCTCAGCACTAACCCCTTCTTTTTAAAGAGACTGACTGGTTTCTTAATAGGCTGGAATGTTTGGCTCCCTTGCCACAGAGTAACCATACTTCCTCCTGGTTAGCATCTGAATCAAGTCATAGATACTTTCTGGAAATTTTGACAACTCATAATTTAGTCTTCTGTTACACCTCATTCATTGAGTTTAGGCAAACTGGCCATCATTCAGTTTAGACTGGGACTTCTTTAGATGGTGTTTAAATGGGCCTTTATGAAAGGTACCTTTAAATTTTAACTTCAGGTATTTCACCCCTTCATCTGCCAAAATATTAACATGTCTACTGACTATTATTAAAGAAAAAAAATGGGTATATAGAAAGAAAGGCAAGGCTGGAAAGGGGGATAACTACTAAAAAAAAGTGTCAGGAAAGCTTATACATTTATGGAACTCTTTTGAGCTATGACAGCCCTCCATCTGTAAGTTGCAAAATCCATCTTTATTATTAGATTTGGGATCTTTGGAGATTTAAGTGAAATATAAATGCAGGAGCCATGATCAATAGTCTTTGAACCATTCTGGATATTTGTTTTTCTTATCCAAGACATTATGAGACCAATTGGGAAGAAAATGGACTTTACAAACCAAGGACCAAAATAGCAAATGATAGCTTATTTTATTGAGTGATTGGCTGATAATAAACTTGCCTCATCATGTCAGTGTGCTTTCCAGGTGATCATACCCCATGGGATATTTATTATAGGGTTTTTTGCTGTAAACTCCTGAGGGTTTGGGGAGTTAATAAAAAGTATAAAAATAACACCATACTATACATAGGTTGGTTTTCTAAGATTTATTTGGTTCTGTTTGGAATCTCCTTTAAAGTTTTATTCCAGTGCTACATCATAGTGTAAAAATGACCCTGGGTTCTCAAAGGCTTTGGCAGCCTACCACAAGTTCTGGAAGATTTTTAAAAAGCTAGAAAGACTTCTAATGTTTTCCAAATAATAGATTGAATATACTGTCCAAAGATCAACTTAGGTAAAAAGACTTATTACAAGAGGGTTAGTACTGAGCATGCTCAATTTGTCTAGCATGGAGCACTCTCCTTTCCCTACCACATGGATGAGGTAGCCTCCTTTGATCAGCTAGCTGCCTTTATCTTTAAAAATGGTGAGTCCTAGAGGTCACTCACTCTTTCTACCATCTTTTTAGGTCTCACTCTCATCTGCCACTCCATCTATCTGCTGTGCCTAATAGGAGGATGCTAAAAGCTAAATCATTAAGAGTAGACTGACTTGTCTTTTCTACTTAGCCTCTCATTACTGCAACTCAAAGAAAGAGGTCTAGTGATGTTTCTTTATGTTCTGTATTGTTCGTTCTCAGTTTCAGCCGCCAGAGGTGATTCTTATGGCACCTGGAATTTGAACCATAGTGACCCAGCAACCAGGATTTCAGGCCAGGTGGTACACAGTCAGCTCAATATAAATGACCTGAAAAGTCAGAATGCCTGGGACTCAAGCCCAAGGAGGGTCTTAGACTTAGGACTGGGACTGTATTCCCCAGGGCCTGAGTTAAGCTTTGAACCTAATCTCCTTGTTTCTAGAGACTGAGATTGTACAGAAGGTGGACAGGAATTGTGTCTCCCACATATTGGAGGAGTGTATTTGCATTTTTATGATTATACTTTTTGAAGTAAATATTCCCTTTGTAAAAGCTCCACTGTGTTGCATTAGTAAATACACAATTACTATTTTTGCCATGATAACTCTTGAAATAGATACAAGTACAAATGACCTTTAATCCCATGTAGCCTTTTTCTATTTCCATCATAATGGTGAGCGAAAAAGGGGATAATGTGTGCTGAGAAACACATATCTTGGACCTTAACTGCTTGCAAAAGTTAGCATCAATAGCAAATTATTTTTAAAAGGAAAAGAAAAAGATGAGAACCCACTGAGTAGAATTAGAGCAGTTGAAACTCAACTTACTTAAATAAGCTTTTCCCTCAAAAAGAAAAAAGGAAATGGACAAAAGCAAAGACCTTGACTTGGGCCCTGAAAATTTTAGTGTCCCCAAAACCCCAGATTCTCCTTCAAGTATAAGTCCTTGTAGCCACCAACCAACTGCCATGTATAGGTAGACACACTCAAAAATCCCCGAATAGCAGTGTCCCCAAGACCATGAGTGCTGTTCTCAACCTGGCTCCTGAAGGTATGATCCAAGTTAAGAAACCCCAGATCAAGGTACTGGGCCTCCAGGACCTTTCCAGTCCTTAAGAATACTTGACTTCCTGGGCTGTGAGTGGTGCTGAACCTCACCCCTCATTCTATGCCACTATGTTTATATAACCAAGCCTGACATTTGCTCCCCTTTTTAGTTCTTTATCCTAACACACACACTCCACGTCACAAATATGAGTTTTCTAAGGTTTACTTATAAGGAAAAAGAAATATATAAGACTCAGAAAAAAAATATACCAGGAAAAGCTAATTAGAAGTCTATATAAAAATAAACTGGGTAATACCTAAATTTTATAGCCTATTCTTTCACCAAAGTTCCTCAGCCCTAGAATATTTCCTTGTGAATTTGAGATTTCACTTTGTGGACCCCCTGGTTCAATTTCATTCAGCATTCTCTAATCCTAGACTCACTATAACCTATTCAAAAAATATCATGGTCAGATGAGTGTGTTCTCCACCATTATTCACTGGCTATTAAATTTTCTTTCTCTACAACCAAGGGAAAATAAAGAAATTTAAATAGGCATGGTCTTCTCAAAAGACAGAATATGGAACTACTTCAAAAGTGAAACAAAACAAGCCTGATGACCTCTTAGTAAAGACTTTTGTATGGCAGGCAACATGATGAAGATGTTGTATTAAAGGTTTATTAATTCAAAAGACTTAAAGCTAGAATGCCATACGAACTCAGTATATACTTTCATAGGATTTGGAATTAGAAGAGGCCTTCAAGATTATTTCTTTATATTCAGTTATTCAAGCTAGGCCAATCTTCAGACAATAACTTCAATCAGTTACCAAGGCCCTACCTGAAACCTCTTCCAGCATGATAAGACCTGCTCAAGTCTATGTTCTACTTACCATTGTCTGTAAGGGTCAAGGGTCACCTTCATCTCATAGTAAGATATCATAGGAGTACTTTTGTGGAGAAAGAGACATTATTGTTGAAGGAGTTGAAAATATACATGGCCAAATGGATACTGAAATAAACTAAATCTTTAATTTTGAGTAAAGACAAGCCACATCATATGTCATGGTAGAGCCACCCCTAAAAAGAAAGGACAAATGAAAGTACAGACAAAAGCTATAACTAATAGACTCTGACAACTCCATTCTGAAATCCTTAGAAAAAAGAAACACAGGGGGCGGAGCCAAGATGGCGGAGTAGAAAGACTCACCTATGCTAGGTCCGAACTAACAGCCCATAGATTTCCTCTAAAAAGAACTCCTGACAAATCCTGGAACAGTGGAAGCCGCGCAGCAACACAGTGAAGGAGATTTCCGTTGCAGAGAGCCCTGAAGAACCGACCGCAAAGGTACCCCGGGCGGGAGCGGAGTCCTGCCCAGCCAAGCGCTCCCCTCCCCCGCCCCGGCCACGCGGCACTGAGAGGAGCCAGCAGAGCCCAGCAGGCGTCAGGGACCTGAATCTCCGGCGGCCGAGAAGGTCCCTCCACACACAGACGCACAGGTCAGTGAGAGAGACGGGCTGAGAGGGGAGCAGGGGATCTCCG
>CM053773.1:87076027-87103234 GCA_028658325.1 Potorous gilbertii | reverse complement strand
CTTCTGAGAGTCCTCTCCACCTCCTGGCCCAGACCCGCCCAGCTAGTGCTTGGGGTCTGAGATTCAAATGCTCCCAGCCAGTTACTTGACTTCTGAGAGTCCTCTCCACCCCAGCCTAGGTCCACCCAGCTAGTGCTTGGGGTCTGGGATTCAAGTGCTGCTCCCCAGCCTCAGGGCTTTTGGTGGCAGACCTGACTGCTCTTCAATGGGAGCTTATCTGCTGGTGCTCAGGTGGGGGCAGGGCCGCCTCTCAGGCTCAGTTCCCTCAGGGGGTTTATGCAGAGATCTTTTGTAATGGAGCTGCGGTGGAGCTCCTGCCTGTCTCTGGCCAAGCTGCCTCTGCCTCTGGCTGAGCTGCCTCAGCCTCTGCCGCAGCGGCGGCCTCCCAAGGGGGTCCGAGTCCCGGAGATACCGCGCTCCCCTCTCAGCCCGTCTCTCTCACTGACCTGTGAGTCTGTGGGTGGTGGGACCTTCGCGGCCACCAGAGATTCCGGTCCCTGAAGCCTGCTGGGGGCTGCTCGCTCCTCTCAGTGCGGTGTGGCCAGGGCAGGGGGAGGGGAGGGCTCCGCTCCGGGGCATGATGGACCCCTGGGGTTGGCTTTTCAGGGCTCTCTGCAACGGAAATCTCTTTCACTGTGTTGCTGCGTGGCTTCCACTGTTCCAGAATTTGTCAGGAGTTCTTTTTACAGGAAATCCATGGGCTGTGGGTTCGGAGCTAGCAAATGTGAGTCTTTCTACTCCGCCATCTTGGCTCCGCCCCTCCCAACCAAGTTATTCTTACTATTCTAAATACTCAAATTAACCGCAAAGAACCTATGAAGGAATTTGCAGTTTGAATTCAGAAGAAGAGCTGATGAATAGAAGTATTTATAATATAGTTTTACATGTATACATGCATATGTATCTCTTGGTACCCTTCTCTAGCATGGGATGGGGAAGGGAGGGAGAAAAAAAATAAAAAGTGCACAACAGAGAACAAAAGAAAACTTAGAAGGAACCACAGAAAAGCAGAGTACTTTTGAAAAAAGATGTGTAGTATTTATTGCATAGCTTTTTCTTTTTAAAGTAAACAATATAAAATGGAAATACATCGTTCCACATTAAATCCTCTTTTTTATGTTTTGCTTTGTACATGAAAATGTTCTTTTTGTCTTTTTGTATTTAAGTTCAAAATGAACAAAAATAGTTTTTTAAAGGAAAGACCCTGAAGTTAGGAAAGATTGAAGGCAAAGAAGAAGGGGGATGGCAGAGGATGAAATGAATAGATAGTATCATGGAAACAATGAACTTGAACTTGGACAGACTTTGAGAGATGCTGGAGGATAGAAGGGACTGGCATGCTATAGTCCATGGGCTCAGGAAGAGTCAGAAATTAACTGAACAACAACAAAGGAGAGGAACCAGGCAAAAGGTCTTGCATTTATGCTCTGTGGGGAGAGGTTGAAAGATCAAAGGATGTTAATCATAGAGAAGAGATGACTTAATTTGATAGAAGGAAATGTGAGCTATCTTCAAGTATCTGAAGTACTATCACATTGAAAAAGAATTAGGCTCCTTGAGTTTAGTTGCTGAAGGCCAACTGTGAGCAGTGGATGGAATTTTCCAAGAGGAAACAATCTTTATGTAAGGAGAAATCCATAACATGTAAAGCTATTGAAAAATTAAATAGGTTGTCTCAAAAATAAGTAGGTTCTGCCTTCACTGGAGGTCTCTAGGAAATAATGGGATGGCCACTTGTTTCAGATGCTGGGATTTTTGCTTAGTTATGGGTTGGAGTAGGTGGACGTTGTGTTTCTTCCCGACTCTGAAATTCAATGGTTCTGTGACCTGTCACTGAGATTCAAATAAGATAATGTTTGGGAAAATGCATTAGAAACCTTAAAGCATTACATGAATGGGATTTTCATTGTTACTATTATAATTTCTCTAAGTACTAAGAAGTAGCACAAAAGAAGTTTCAGCTTAAGGTTTAGAAATGCCCATTCTAGAATGTTTCTATTTATCTTTATGAAGAAAATCTCCCTAAACTTTAAGTGCTTAGATCACAGTATCATACACTTAAGGAGCTAGAGAACACCTTGAAAATAATCTGGTACAATGCCTTCATTTTACACCCAGGTACAAACCCTTAAGAGATATCTTTTACTTTTCTTTATCCCTATCTCCCCAATTCATTGTCATCCTGAACTTTTTTTTAATATAGCATTTCCTAAATTCAGTTCCTCTTCTCTACTCCCATTGCCATTATACAAGTTTAAACCTCCATTTACTTCTTGCTTGGATTATTGTAGTAACAGCCTCCCTTATTGCAGTCTCTCCTTTCTCCAAACTAGCTTTCCCATAATGAATACCCCTAAAGTACAGATCTGATTCTGTTAGCTATCTGACTAAAAACCTCCAATGTCTATCATAATCTCTAGATATTTACCTATTGGGGCATGGTTTCTGGTCATATTCTATAAGTTGCCTGTATATCCTGGATATCATACCCTTATCAAAGATATTTGATATAATGACAGCAATGAGGACATAGTTAATATTTATATAGTATTTACTATGTGTCAGGCACTGCTGGGCACTTTATAATTTTATTTAATTTGATCCTCACAGCTACCCTGGGAGGCAGGTGCTGTTATGATCTCATTTGATAGATGAAGACATTGAAGCAGAGGAGACTTGCCCCAGAGTCACACACTAACAGGTGTCTGAGACCAAATTTGAACTCAGGTCTTCCTGCCTCCAGGCCTAAAGCTTTATCTACTGCACCACCTATAAAGCATTTTTTTCCCAAACAACCACTTCCCTTCTATCCCTAGTTATATTAATTTTGTTCATATTGAAGCTTTCAATTTCATGTAACTGAAATTACCTGTTTATATTTTTATCCCTTGTTTTGTTAAAAATTCATTCTCTAGGGAAATTCATATCTGGTAATCATAGTTGAAAATATGATTGGGGTGAGCTCACCTATAAAATGGAAGCTGAGAGCAGAATGGAATAGAAAACAGAATCCAACAATATGTCATTTACAAGCGACACACTTGAAACATAAAGACACACACAGTGTTAAAATAAAGGCTTAGAAGAGAATCTAATATGCTTCAGTTGAAGTAAAAAAAGGCAGAGTTAGCAACCATGATCTCAGATTAAGCAAAAGCAAAACTAGACTTAATTAAAAGAGATAATCAGGAAAACTGTATTGTGCTCATAGATAATGAAATAACGTGAGAATTCTTTTACAGCAACTTTTTTTCCTAACAAAGGTCTAATTTCTCAAATTTGTAATGGATTTAGAAGTGAGTCAAATTTATAAAAAATAAGAGCCATTCCACAATTGGTAAATTGTCAAAGGATATAAACAGGAAGTTTCCAGAAGAAATCAAAGCTATTTATAGTCATGTAACAATGCTCCAAGTCACTATTGATTAGAGAAATGCAAATTAAAACAACTCTGATATACTACCTCAAACCATGAGAAATGACAAATACTAGAGAGGATAAGGGGAATATAAGTACACTAATGAACTGCTGGTGGAGTAGTGAACTGGTCCAATCAGTATAGAAAACCATTTGGAACCATGCCTGAAAGGCTATAAAACTGCATGCCGTTTGACCCAGTAATACCAATACTATACTAGGTATGTATCCCAAAGAGAGCAAAGAAAAAAGGGAAAGGACCCACATGTAACATATATAATATATATACATATATATATACATACATGCATATATATATATATATATATATATATATATATCTCAGCTCCTTTTGTGGTGGCAAAGCATTAGGAATCAAGGAGATGCTTATCAATTGGGGAATGGCTAAACATGTGGTGGCATATGACTGCTATGGAGTATTATTAGGTTATGAGAAATGAAAAGAGGGGTGGTTTCCGAAAAACATGGCAAGAACTATACGAACTAATGAAGAGTGAAGTGAGAAGAGCCCAGAGATCATACGCACAGTAACGGTATTGTTTTAATGATCAACTCTGAAAGACTTGGCCTCTTTGATCAATACAATGATCCAGATGTTTCCAAAGAACTCGTAATGAAAAAAATCTGCTTATCTCCAGAGAGAGAACTGCAAACTGAGCACAATTTTCACTTTCTTTATTTTTCTTGCTTTTTTTAGAAAATGGGTAATATAGAAATATGTTTTGCATGATTTCACATGAACAATTGAAATATTGTTTGCCTTCTGAGTGGGTGTGGGAGGGGTTTGGAGAAAGGGAGAGAATTTGGAACTCAAAATTTAAAAAGGAAAGAATGTTGAAAATAAATAAATAATAAAGCAAAACGTTAAATAAATTCATCCTCTAGTCATAGTTGCAAAAGTTTCCTGGTCTGTTTCTTTGAACATTTTAAAAAATGATAATGACCTTTAATATTCAAGTCATGTATCCATTCTGAATTTATCATGCTTTAAGGTATAAGATATTTGTCTAAACCTAATTTCTACCAGATTCCTTTTGAGTCATCCCAGAAATTCTTGTCAAATAGAGAGTTTTTCCCCAGAGTACATAGTGTAACGGGGTAATGGATTGCTTCTTGCGTTGAGAACTACAAAGGAGAAAATTAATTTTTGGATAGTCTATTCTCATGTGAGCTATTTTATTGTCTTGTAGGTTGGTACTTTCCACTACAAATTTCCATTCCAGTCAATGAATTATATTTACAGAAATTTGGGACAGATTTCTTTTTCCCATCCAAAAAACAAACAAAATGAATAATGGTGATTTGTTTCTAGTCTTAGTGCAAAAACTCAATAATAAGAAAAATAGCAAACAACAACTTGTCAAAAGCTTAGAAAGAGAGAGAGTTGCCATAAGTTCTTTGGTTCCCTATCGCCCACTCAAGAATTAAATAAATTCAATGAACTTTTATCATGTATTTATTGATTTTAAGAATCTGTACTACAACTCATGAATACAAAAGTGAAGAAAAGACAGCCCCTCTTCCTAAAAACTTTATAATCTAATTTATGTATGTATGTATGTGTGTGTAGGGAAGGGTGTTACTTACCATAATATAGGGCAAAATATGTAAAATAACTCAGAGAGTTTTAGACAAAGTGCAACAAGAAATTTGAAGTGGGAGAGTGCTGGTTGGGTTTGATGACCCCTGAAGACCTTTTCAATTCAAGATTCTATTTTTCTGTGTTTCTTTGGAAAGATGGTAACTGAACTAATCTTGAAGAAAGTGAGGAATTTCAACAGGTGGAAATGGTTTAGAAATTTATTCTTGGCCTGTGAGACACTGTGAGCAGAGCCATGGAAATAGGAAAGGGCAGGACAGAAACAGACAGTAAGTAGTCCAGTTTGGCTGGAGTACAGAATACTTGAAGGGGCATCATGTGAGATAAAAGTAAGACATAGATTGGAATCATGTTTTCAAGTGCCTTGAATGCCAGGCTAAAGCCTGTATTGTATTTGTTAGAGAGGGACCCACTGAACATCGTGGGGCAAATGAAACTCATACAGTAGGAATATTTCTTTGCAAATAATGTGAAAGATGGATTGAAGAAGGGGAGAAACCAGAGAGTGGAGGACAAGTTAGGAGGCTATACAATAATGCAGGTGAAAATCAATAAGAACTTGAACAAGTATGCATGTAATAGAAAGGAAGAGATCCATAGGAAGTAAAAATCAACAAGTTTGATAATTGACCAGATATGAGGAGTCTGAGAAGGAAGAATGGATGATAACAAAAGATTCTGGATGCTTCCTGATCGGGATGATAGTGAACACCAACAGAAATAGGGAAATTAGGGAGAGGGGCAGATTTTCGAAGGAAATGACAAGTTTCAGTTTTAGCTATTTTGAGTTTTTAGTGACAGCATGACATCTAATTGTAGAATTTTGGTTGGCATTTAGAAATATGAAACTGGAGCTTAAAAGAGAAGGCTAGATATATATATATTATATACATCAATTATTATATCAATTATTTAAGCATTTTCTATGTTCCAGGCAATGTACTAAGTACTGGAAATACAAATACACAAGTAGAAAGACAGTCTTTGCTCTCAAGGAGTTTACATTCTAACAGGAGGAAAGTAACACTTAAAAGGAAGCTTAAAAAGGGAAAGGATGGGAAAAACAAAGGTACATGATGGGGCATGGGAGAGGAAGCCAAGAGTGCAGCCTGGAAAGGAGTCAGGTATGACTATCCTGGTCACTATCCTTAATGGAGGTTCTGGGAGGAGCTATTCAATCAGAGAGAGAGGCTGCAAGGACATGGGGTATGTGAATTCCAACATGAAAATTCCAGTATTGGAATCAGGTTTCATAATGAAGGGTTGGGGCAAGGTCGACTGATGAATAAGGCATAGATGTAGATTAAATTGCCAAGGAAGGTGGTGTGTGTGTGTGTGTGTGTGTGTGTGTGTATACATATATATAAGGAGCAGTTAGAACAGAACCTCAGAAGATGTCATCTATAGAGGTGACAAATATGTAAGAGGAGAACCATTATGATATTGTAAGAAACTAAAGGAGGCCAGAGTATCTCTCTTGCTGCATGAATAAAAGTGGTTCCTTTTGTTTTTGCTATAGAAAAGCATTTACTTATCTTCTAATTGGAAATAAAATATTACTGACAATATAGACTTGATAGATCTTCCTTATCTTTTTAAAAAACATAGGAATAAGAAAAAAAAGACAAATGAAACAAATGACTGAGACTTCTCCCCATCTTCCCCTTCTCCAGCACCCCACAATTTTCTCTAAAACTGTCCAGACTACAGATAAAATTAAGTCTTTACAAAACATGCCACTGCATCTCCTCCCCGTCGTAGACTGTTTTCATCAGGTGAGAAGTTCAAAGTCAGCCAGAGGTTAGTCAAATGGGATGAGAATAAAATAAAAAAAAAAAAAGAAATTGTATAAGTCAATAGAACTGGTTGCTACTGGTAAAAACAATAAAAATTATTTTCCTCGATTTTGCATATCCCATTTTTCAAACCTATTCTTAATCCCAGACGGTGTTTATTAGTACTGTCCCTGGTGCCAGTCAGTATTTGTATATCATGCATGTACAAGAGCCCTGTTGTCTGAGGTTCAAATATGGATTTGAATGAAATAGTTGAAATTTCCATGTTCCAAGTTAAGATGCTAGATTCTAAAGGGAAGGTGGACTAAATTTTGTTTGCTGATAACACAATGTCATTTACCATAGGGGTACCTTGCAACCTTTGATGTAATAGTAGTAATTAGTACTTATATAGTGCTTTAATACTTATAAAGCATTTTACTTGTGTTATCTCATTTGATTCTCACAACAGTCCTATGGAATCAGTATACCTATTTTACAGATGAGTAGAGAGAAATTAAGTGATTCCCACAATCACACAGTTAATTAGTGTCTAAAAGCACCCCACCCACTACTCCACCTGGTTAGCTGTTTCTAATACCAAAGGCTATTTCAAAATCAAAGCCCATACACACTTCGTTAGATTTATCAGTTGGGTCAGATAGTTCAAGGAGCAGATGGGAATGAAAAATATCAATATATTCTTGGCCTTGGTCTTTTCAAGTTGGCTATGAAGGGACACACCTGCACTGATCTAGAAGGAGGAATGTAAAACGTTTCTGGATAGAGCTTGAAAAATGTGTACTAATTCTTGCCAATGTAACCACTCAGTCTCTGGTTCTCCCCCTCTCTGCCAGCTGCTAGCTTTAGTGGCATCTTCCAAGTGCCTATCAAAGCACATGGAGCAATTTGCTCAATTTTTTATTTCAGTAAAATGGAAATGATATCATGGACTGACTTCACAGAATCTTTACTGAGCAGAAAAGAGAATTCCTTTAACATTCATGCTGGAAATGCATGTTTTAAGTAAGGGTTAGAATAGATGACCTTTCAAATTCCATCTATTTCTTGGATTCTGATTCATTGAAGTAACTGTTGTCCTTTATCCCCTTTATCTAGTTTCAATGACACAATGACAGATGGCCAACTGCTGCCCATAGTCAGGTACGCATAGGAGCCTGAGGAGTGGTAACACTTCTCAGACCAACAGTCTTTCTTCTGATTCAGCCATCACACCCATCATTTAGAGAATCAACTCCATGAAGAAAGGTCCAGTTATTCTCACCAACTGCCAACCAATTACTACACACAGGGAAGGCAAGCCAACCTAGCTGAACCAGCAAGGCATGAAAGAAGGGCTAACATGTACAAAGTACATCAAACTAACACCATGGCCCTGACCACCATTTCCCCTCAGATCTTAATGAAGATAACTCAAGACCCTGAACCCAAGAGCCTTGGGAATAGCAATGTTTCCATTTTCAGTCAAGTCTTTTTAGCCACTATTGTGGGCAGCAACCTCTGTGGAGATATAGCTTCAAGTGCTCCTGAAGTTACTACATTCATATCTATTAAAGACCCAAAAGAGAAAATTCTTGACATCAAAGTCCTTGGCATTGTCAAATGATTCAACATCAGAATCTGATATCATTTTATCAATAGAAATGATACTAAAGGAAAGGCAACATTATCTACTTTGTCCATTATGACTAAAACATGGAATTTTTCTACATGACTTGAAACTGAAACCTTATTGATGTATTTACGCCCCCTTTAGAACATGAGCTCTTTGAGAGCAAGGATTGTCTTACTTTTCTATTTGTATATCCAGTGCATAGCACACTGCTTTGCAAATAGTAAATGATTAATAAACAACTTATTTATTTGTTCATTTAATTGCAGCTTCTTTCTCACATGTCCTGTTCTGTGAATTTAGTGTTCTTAAGAACTGCAAGAACAGAAGCCAGAGTGGGATGGTAGTCATGGCATGCGTATGGAGCACAGGCTTCCAAAACATGTGCTCTAGTATGGATGGGAGTGGATAGAGATGGAAAAAGAGAGTGCAATAAGAACATTTCAATTCTCTTTGCTTTCCTCTTTCTTTTTTGCTTTTGAATTATTTTTATGATTAGTTGCAACAAGGATTTGGTGTATGGAGTCAACCAAAAGTAGTTTTTGCTGAAATAAAAAGCTATGATACAGAAGTCCTGCTTGTCCCTTTCCTCCTCCGTTGTTCACTGAACAGTCCCTTCTTGCAAGGATGATGAGGTTTTGTCAAGGTAGACAACTATAGATAGCATAACTTCCTTCTCTAGTTGCTACTGTTATATATCAGCTTATGGCCTCCACCCTGAAATCTGAACAGACCTTTTACTTAAAATTGCTACTTGGGGCAAGCAAAAAAAACATTGTGTTAGTCATCCAATTTCCTAAGATTATTGTAGAGGACGACAACTTCTGTCTTAAAGCAAACAAAATCAAAAGCCCTGAACAGAAGCATTCTAGGCTACTGATTGTGGGGTTCCAGGTGGGCTCCAGTTATTTCTATAACAAGATTCTTCAGTACCTGTGCTTTACTTAATGCTAAGCCATTTAGCGGATTTAAGGGATTGTTGAAAGAAAACACTGCACCAATATCACCAGTCATTGCTCAGTGATTTAAATTTAGGAGACAGAATCAGCAAGGAGGTGAAGACTTAGATTGAGAACTGTTCCATATGTTTAGCAGTTTAATTTTGAGATTCCTTAGATAACTTTGCAGGATTGCCACATGTAGACTTCACAGTGATAAATTTCTTAAAATGGCTCAAAAAGTCTTAGTTATATCTCAAAATTTCTGCCATAATAATCATAGCTTTTTAAACTGTTATTTGCAAAACTCAGATTGCCAGACACTCGTATTTTTGTTTCACAAATTAAAGAATTTATAAATAGGAATCTTATGCCACTCATCTTCACCCATCATCCTCAGGCAAATGGTCATGTACATACACTACTTCGAGATTTCTCTGATTGACTTCTCCACCATGTCCCCTCATTGGGTACCTTCCTCTCTTTCCTCAGTCTCCTCCCCCAACTTTTCATCTTACTTTTCTGTATTGTCTTCCCCAACAGATTGTACATTCCTTGAGGGCAAGAACTTAGTGCCTGGCACATAGTAGGTACTTAAGATATGTCTTAAGAACTTTTCTTTATTTCTTTATTTATTGACTATTGAATATTGTAGGATAACAATAAATAAGAGTTGCCAGGCATCTCATCATTCAATATTGTTACTTAATGTTAAGTAGGAGCCAGTCCTGTTGAATTACTAATAGGATGATTTCTTAATATTTGCACTGATAAAAAGGAAGTGTTTCAAATTTTTGAGAATAAGAACTACTTCCCCAATTGATAAATGGTCTAAAGATATAAACTGGCAATGCTCAAGGGAAGAAACTATCTATAGTCATGTGAAGGAAAAAAAATAAACTCCAAGTGGCTACTAAATAGAGAAGTACTCATTAAAGCAACTCTGAGTTCTACTTCACACCCTTTAGAGTGGCAAAGATGACAAAAAAGGAAAATGACAAATGTTGGAGGGACTGTGGGAAAACAGACACACTAGTGAACATTGGTGGACCTGTAAATGGGTATGACCATTCTGGAAAGCATTTTATTATACCTAGTTACTAAACTAAACTAAAATAGTTATACTTAGCTACTAAACAGAACATGACCTTTCTATCAGCTACACCACAAATAGGCATAAACCCAAAAGATAAAAAAAGATGAAAAACTCTTATATATACAAAAACACTTATAGTAGCTCCTTCTGTGGCAGCAAAAAACTAAAAACTAAAATATTGCCCATCCCTTGAGGAATACTGAATAAACTGAATGAATGTGATGAACTATTAATGTGCTTTAAGAAATGAGAAAACATAATTTCAAAGAGATATGAAAAGACATACGAAGTAAGAATAACTTATACTATAACATCAATATTACAAAAACAATTTTCAAACTTTTACAAATTGATAAAGAATGAAATGACCAGAACCAGAGAGCAATTTACACAATAGCAACGACATGGTAAAGGCAAACAACTTTGAAAGCTATAAGAACTATGATCAATGCAATAACCATCCATGATTCCAAAGGACTGATGATGAAACATGCTTTCCACCTTCTGCCAGAGGAGTGTTGGGGGTTAGAGTGTAGAATGAGACATATATATGTATACATGTGTATACATGTGTATATGCATGTGTACGTATAGAAAATACATACATATCTAAAATACATTCAATGAAGGAATTTGTTTTTTTCTTCTTTTTTTCAATGGGGTGGGGGATAAAAGGGAGAGAAATAGAGTTCTGTAAATTTGAAACATTTTTTTCCCTTAAAATAGAGAGTTAAGGGGGTGCTGCAGATATGAAATACTGCATGTACTTCCAGATGAGGTCACTATATTGTTAGTTTTATTTAACAGTTTTACTTTGGTACAAGAGCTTTCAGGAGTGTGTATGGGGGAGTAATCTGTAAATGTTTGTAATATGTAAAAACATATAATTGGTTTAAAAAAGGAACTTATGTTGGATATTGCCAAGATGGTTTTACAGGTGTGTGCCTGCTGGGCATTCTACAGCTTCTTGGCACCACAGGTGAAAATTGGGTGATGTGTGGACACCAAATATGTTAAACACCCCTGAAAAGGGCTCAGTAGTCTTCACATCAGAGGTACTAAACAATCCACAAATGGGTCAGTGTGTCATTGCTATGGCTAGTTCTCATCTGCACATGTCTGGTTACTATATTTTATTGAGGTTATCCAAGACGTTGGTACTTAGTCTGTTCTACATTTGAGGTATGATTCTTTGAAAGGTTCATAGAATCCAAAGAACATCACCCCTGCAACTAGAGTGATCTGCCCCTTCAATTCGACGAAATTATATTTGTAAAAGCTTTTGTTAAATGCCTGCTAGATGCAAACCATTAAATTAGGTGATAGAGAAGCAAAGACATAGTACAAGGTAAACTAGGTGGATAGAAGGCTGAGCCTGAGGTTAGAAAAACTTGAGTTCAAATCTAGCACCAGATCACTGAGTGACTCTGCATAAGTCTGCCTCAGTTTCCTCATCTGTAAAATGGGGAAAGTAATGGTACTTATTTCCTGTGGTTGTTGTGAGGATCAAATGAATTAATATTTATAAAGCACTTAGCACATTGCCTGGCACATAGTAGGTATTTGGTATATGCTTATTCCCTTCCCAGTAATATTTGATAGAAGCAAAGGAGATTTTCCTATATACTCCATTCTGAGGTGAAGCTTCGTGATACAGATATCTTTCTGACTACATTCCCTAGAGGATGGGAGTCTAATGTGAAATCCCATTGGTCTACATTTGTTGTCAGGAGAAGTTGGTCTGTAGTGGTTTGGGAAAACCTCTGGCCAGGTTTTTTTGTTTTGTTTTGTTTTTTGTAAGGCTCGAGTCACAGATTTTTGTCTTAGGCGAAGCAACACAAGATTCCAACTTCACCTGAGAACAGATGAGAGTAAAAATGGAGAAATCAACTAAGAGAAGCAATACTTCTTCATCCATCTTAGCTTTTAAAGTAGAACCTCATGGTCTTCCTATATCTATGACCATAACAAAGAAATAGCCTTATAAAGGGTACAGCCTTGGTAATTAAAAGATTATGTTGCCTCCTTTCAGACCTTGAGGGAGAAAACTTGAAATGTTTGTCCTCTTTACCGCTCCCTCTTAGATTATCAGACTTATTTCTAGACTCAACTCAACTCCCCCTTCCTATAGGAGGTCTTTCCTTGTCCCCTCATTTGTTGGTGTTTTCCACTGTCAGATTACCTTTTATGGAACATTTATTGTTTTTGTTTCTAGTTGTTTACATTTCGTATCTCCTTTAGGAATGTAGGTTCCCTGAGGGAAAGAACTATTTTTACTCTTTTTTATATGCTCAGCAATTAATTCAATGCCTGGTACACATTAAATCACCAATAAATGCTTATTTGTTGATTGATATAGTTGGTTGATTCAACAGAGATGGATCTGTCAACCTTACCACCACTCATACCAGCTACTGACCAACTGCCATAAGAAGAAGGCAAACCCAAGAGCCATAAGAACAGCAACCTTCTCCCTACTTTCTCTCATCCCAACAAACCTATTTCTAGCTCAGCCTCCATAGCCATCATCTTGGGAAACCCTGTCTGTGGAAAATGAACATCCCTAGAAACTGCTTACTATTTACCACTCCCAGAGCAGGCAAGATAGTTTAGCTGATTCAGCAGGCTATCATAGTGAAGACAAAGGAGGCAGCATGTACCAGTCAAGGCAAACCATGACCACCACCTGAAATACCACCTCTTCTTAGCCCCAGATGGAGAGAGCTCTGAGCCTAATAGAACAAGGAATAGCTATACCACACCCCTCTCCTTTCCCCCCAAAAAACCCGATCCAAATCTGCTTGCCTTCCTTCATATCTTGGTATCTAAAGCTATCATCTAAAGGTAATAAGTTCTGTGGAGAATGGTCCCACCATTTTCACCACCAGCAACAAGTGAGACCAATGGGGTGGGCAATCCAGCCTAGATGAAGCATTGAGAAAAGCATTGAGAAAGAGACAGGACATGTGCCAGGGAAGTGAGATCTGGAAAGATATCCCAAGACACTGAGTCCAAGAACCCTGGGAAAAGGGGAGCCCTAGCACAACCTGCCTCCTTCCTATAACCATCATCCAGAATTCAACCTCATAGAGATGTGACCTGGTGACTTTCTTTGTAGGTGATACAATAGCAGCCTCAACTACTTAAGACCTAGGGTGGGTGGGAAATGTTCTTGCCAACAAAGTCTTTGGCATTATCAAGCTGTTCACTGTAAGAGAGACATAGTTTTGATTCAGTAGGAATACCATTTTAATAGTATTTTAAAATTAAATTTGATTTTTTTTGTTAAATTTTGATCTTATTATATGACATACAGGTATGAGAAAGCTGAAGTGTCAAGGCCACATGTAGTCCTCTGGGTCCTCAAGCAGGGTTGTTTGACTGAATCCAAACTTCACCAGAAAAATCCTCTTAATAAGAGGATTTATTTCATAAAACTTGGACCCAGTAAGAAGGCTGCCAAGGCCATGTGTTGCTGCCTCAAGGCCACAGGTTTTCCACCTCTAGGTAAGATATTAGTATATACATAGTTTATGCCAGATTGCTTTCTGGTTTTCCCAACATTTTTTTTAAACCAAATAGTGAATTCTTATCTTACAAGCTTAAATCTTTACATTTATCAAATACAAGGTCACTATAATCATTTGCTACTGTGTATTGTATACTTTGTTCCATTGATCTTCCTTTCTATTTCTTAATCAGTATCAGATAGTTTTGATAATTACTGTCTTATAATATGGTTCAAGGCCTGGTATTGCTAAACCTCCCTTCTTTACATTTTTTATCATTAATTCCTTTAATATTATTGATCGTTTGTTCTTCCAAATGAATTTTGCAAGTTTTTTTAGCTCAATACAATACTTTTTTTTGTAACCTAATTAGGATGGCATTGCATAAGTAAGTTAAAATAGAATTGTCATTTTTATTATACTGACTCTGCCCAGTCATGAACTATTTAGAATATCTCTAATATTTCTCCAATTATTTAAATCTAACATTATTTGTATAAAACATATTTTATAATCATGTTCATGTAGTTCCTGGGTTTGTCTTGGCAGGTATACTACCAGGTATTTTATGCTGTCTATGGTTATTTTAAATGGGGTATTTTTTATTATCTCTTCTTGCAGGGTTTTGTTGGTGATACACACCCAGCCACACACGCAAAGAGTGGTGGGCGGGAGGGGAGAGAGAGATACTTATGCTTTATGTGGTTTACTTCATGTGGCTTGTATATCCTGCTACCTTGATAAAATTGTTAATTATTTCAGCTAGCTTTTTAGTTGAATCTTGAGGATTTTCTGGGTGTATCATCATATTGCTTTCAATAAAGAGCCTATTTTATTACCTCTTTGCCCATTCTAATGCCTTCAATTTTTTCTTCTCATATTTCTATTGCTAACATTTCTAATACAATATTGAATTGTATTGGTGATAATAAGCATCCTTGTTTCACTCCTGGCCTTATTAGGAAGGTTTCCAACTTATTCCTCTTACAAATAATGCTTACTGATGGTTTTAAGTACACTTTTTTTTTATCATTTTAAGGAAAAATTCATTTAGATCTATGCTTCCAAGTGTTTTTAATAGGAATAAATGTTGTGTTTTATCAAAAGTTTTTCTGCATCTATTGATATAATCATGTGATTTTTGTTACTTTTGTTTTAATATAATCAATTCTTAGTTGCAAATTCATCTCCTTTGCTCTTCAGAGCATCATGTTCCATACCCTTTGGTCTTTTAATATAGAACTGCCAAATCTTGTGTTATCCTGATTGTAGCTCCACAATATTTAAATTGTTCTTTCAAGTTGCTTATAGTATTTTCTCATTCATCTGGGAGCTTCAAAACTTAGTTATAATGTTCCTGTGAGTTTTCATCTTGTGATCTCTTTCAGGTAGTGATTGCTGGATTTTTTCAATTGCTATTTCACCTTCTAGCTCTAAAACTTCAGGGCATTTTTCCTTAATAATTTCTTAAATATAGTGTCTAGATTCTTTTTTATCATAACTTTCAGGTAATCCAACAATTTTTTAGAAGAGTATTTTATTTTTTCCAAATTACATGTCAAGACAATATTGCATTCATTTTTACAAGATTTTGAGTTCCACATTTTCTCCCCATCTTTCCCTTCCCCCCCACTCCAGATGGCATGCATTCTGATTAGATGCTGCCATCTCTTTTAGTATACCTCCTCTTTTATCTCCTTCCCCTTTACTTTCTTGAAAGGAAAGAGAGATTTGTATACTACATTGCCTGTATATCTTATTTCCCAGTTGCATGTAAAAACAATTTTTTAAAATTTGTTTTTAAAATTTTGAGTTCCAACTTCTCTCCCTTCTTCCTTCCCCATCGACCCCCATTTAGAAGGCAAGCAATTCAATATAGGTGATACATGTGTAGTTATGCAAAACATTTCCATAATAATCTTGTTGTGAAAGACTAACTATATTTCCCTCCATCCTATTCTATTTTCTCCTTTTTAAAAAATGTTTGCTTCTGCCTACCCCCTCCACCAATTTGCCCTCCCCTCTATCATCAATTCCCATTTATTCTCTCCCTCCTACTTTCCTGTAGGGGAAGATAGCCAATTGAATGGGTATGTTATTCCCTTCTTAAGTCAAAATCGATGAGAGTAAGTTTCACTCATTCCTTCTCACCTCCCCCCTTCCCCTCCATTGTGAAGACTTTTTCTTGCCTCTATGAGAGAATTTACTGCATTTTATCTCTCCCTTTCTCTTCCTCCAAATATATTCCTTTCTCACTCCTTAATTTCATTTTTAGATATCATCCTTTCATATTCAATTTACCCTGTGCCATCTATCTATCTATCTATCTATCTATCTATCTCTACCTACCTACCTACCTACCTATTTCCTCCAACTACCCTAATACTGAGAAAGGTCTCATAATTCACAAATATCATCTTTCCATGTAGGAATGTAAACAGTTCAACTTTGATAAGTCTCTTATGATTTCTCTTTCCTGTTTACCTTTTCATGTTTCTCTTGATTCTTGTATTTGAAAGTCGAATTGTCTATTTGGCTCTGGTCTTTCCATCAAGTACGCTTTAAAATTCTCTATTTCATTGAATGTCCATTTTTCCCCAGGATGGATTATACTCAGTTTTTCTAGGGAAGTGATTCTTGGTTTTAATCCTAGCTACTTTGACCTCCAGAATATCATATTCCAAGTGCTTCAGTCCCTCAATGTAGAAACTGCTAGATCTTGTGTTATTCTGATTGTAATTTCCACAGTACTTAAATTGTTTCTTCCTGGCTGCTTACAATATTTTCTTTTTTGATGAGAACTTTGGAATTTGGCTACAATATTCCTAGGAGTTTTCCTTTTAAGATCTCTTTACAGAGACAATAAGTGAATTTCTATTTCTTTCAATTTCTTTCAATTTCTATTTTACCCTCTGGTTCTAGAATATTAGGGAACTTTTCCTTGATAATTTCTTGAAAGATAGGTCTAGGTTCTTTTCTTTGGTCATGGCTTTCACGTGGTTCAATAATTTTTAAACTCTCTCTCCTGGATCCATTTTACCAGGTCAGTAGTTTTTCCAATGAAATATTTCACATTGTCTTCAATTTTTTCATTTTTTTGTTCTGTTTTAAATTTCTTGATTTTTCATACATTCATTAGCTTCCATTTGCTCCATTCTAATTTTGAAGGAATTGCTTTCTTCAGTGAGCTTTTGGACTTCCTTTTCCATGTGGCCAATTCTACATTTTAAGGCATTCTTCTCCTCATTGGCCTTTTGAACTTCTTTTGCCATTTGAGTTAGTCTATTTTTAAGGTGTTGTTTTCTTCAGTGTTTTGGGGGTCTCCTTTAGCAAGCTGCTGACTCAATTTTCATGATTTTCTTTGCTCACTTTCACTTCTTTTCCCAATTTTTCCTCTACTTCTCTTACTTGATTTTCAAAATCCTTTTTGAGTTCCTCCATGGCTTGACACCAATCCATATTCCTCTGGAAAACTTTTTTGATGTAGCAGCTTTGACTCTGCTATCTTCCTCTGATTGTTTGCCCTGATCTTCCTTGTCATCAAAGTAAGATTCTATAGTCTTAGTTCTTTTAAGATGTTTACACATCTTCACAGCCAAACATTTGACTTTCTAACTCTTTGTCAAGGTAAGACTCTGCTTCCAGTAGAGGTGGGTATACCATCCCACACTTCAGGGATTTTTTGTCAGCTGCTCGATCTCCCACTCTCTGTGGGCCTAGAGCTTTGGAAGCAACCTCTGCCACTGCCACTGCTGCTGCTGCCACCACCATCACCACCTCTACCACCCTGGACCCAGGGCCAGATCTGGCTAGACTATGCTCTTTTCTTTCACCAGGTCCCACAGAGTTTTCCCACTGACATTTTTGGCATTTTTCAGTTGAGAAGTCTGGAATCTGTCACAGCTGCCAATGATCTAGTGCCCTGAGGTCTTCTCTGACCAGTGTGTGCCAGTGTGGCCCATGTCAGACTGCTGTCTGCTTCCTGCCCATTGCAAAAGACCCTTCCTGTTGACTTTCCAGGTTGTCTTGGGCTTGGAATTTGTTTCACTCTATCATTTTGTAGGTTCTGTAGCTCTAGAATTTGTTTAGAGTAATTTTTTACAGGTATTTGGAGGGCTTTGGGGGAGAGCTCAGGGAAGTCCTTGCTTTTATTCAACCATCTTAGCTCTACCACCTAGTTGCCTATTTCTTGCCTGTTAGCTTTATGTTAGGAATTAGACTCTAGTACAGAGGTGTGGGAGATAATGTCTCAAGCTTTAGGTTTTTCATGCTGTTGTTTTCTAAGCTCTATCTAGGGGCTTGACCTCAGGCATTCCTCTGGGCCCCTGAACCATGACCAAGGCCCCCAACAATACAGTCACTATAAACCTGCTTACTCCCTTTAATCCCTCCAGCAGATGCAAGCTTCAGCTTGCCCCTCTGCCCTGGAAGAAAAACTAGGAATTCTACTCTCCTGCAAATGACTACAGCCAGAAGGGCACTCACCACGCTGCTATTGTACTCACTGATGTATGCTAGTTACTCCTCACCCACAGCCATAGTTTGGAACTGTCTGATCAGCACACCTGGGCCCCACATCCAGCACCAGCCAGTGGAAGACCCTGCAGTCTTCCCCCACAAGCTCAACCCCAAGTCTGTACATGGCACAAAAGTTCCTGAAGCTAGGGCTGCTGCCTACATAGCTGTCCCTAGGGTTTGTTGTTTGTTGATTCTGCTGCCTAGAGGTATCTAGACTTCAATCAGACTAGACTACCACCTAGGGAAGTCACATCTTTCCTAATGTCTTCTCAAGTTGTCTTAGGCTGGACAACTGCTTTACTCCAACTTTTAATTATTTCTGCCACTCTAAAGTTCACTTTAAGGCATTATTTTCAATTATTTGTGGAGAATTTGGGAGAGTCAAGTAATTTCCTGCCTTATTTTGCCATGTTCCAAGAATCCTTGTAGTATCTTTAAGATATTTGATTTTTTTCCTATTACATGTAAAAACAATTTTGACTTTTACTTTAACATTTTGAATTCTAAATTTTCTCCTTTCCTCCTCTCTTATACCTTGAGAAGGCAAGCAATTTGATATAGGTTATACATATGCAAACATGCAAAACATATAGGAATAACATTAAGGGAGATGCATTACCATTTGCTTTGCTCCTACACTCTAACAACCACTTTGTCTTTGTTTTGGGGTTGTTTGTTTGTTTGTCTATGAGCATTTATTGAGGTCCTAGCAAGGAACAACATGTAGTATGGTGAAGCCACTTTAAATGCAGATGAGAGGAGGGAAGGGGAGAAGGAAGCTCTCTGCAAAAATACAAGCTGAGTCAATCTCTTGTCCTATGGCCCCAAGCAGGCCCCTTAGGGCTTTTCCATCTGACTTGTGACTGATAAGTTGTATATGTCTATTCCTCCTCTTTTGGATTTTCAGTTCCCTGGGAACCATGACTGTTTTTGTTTTTCATTTTGTGTCACTAAAATTTTGCATGTAGTAGGTTCTTCATGTATGCCTTTTTATTTACTCCATTCACACCTGAGAAAGGAAGAAATGTTATAGATGGGTGTTGGGAAATGCTTAGATAAAATGATAGTGGTCTTCATTCCCTTTGAGCTCCTGTTGTTTGTATCTCTTTGCCTTCACAAAACTGTCATTGGCCATGATTCCTTAGGTGAAGTTTGCCCAGAGTAGTTTTGCAGCACTAAAGGGACTGCCATGTTGAAAATGTTGAAAACATACTTGATAATGATAGAACAAACTCCCTTTTGAAACCAGGCAGCTGTAGGATGTTCATAGTACTTACTCTTATCAATACTTCTATTGTTTCACATCATAGGGGGTTAGGTGGTGTTGCTGCAGCTAGGAGCATAAAACAAAGTGGCCATGTTGGGCCAAGTAGACAACTGGGTCATTAACTTGGAATTCCATGTAGGTAGAACCAGGAGGAAGTTGGGGTACAGTTGTAGACAAGAGAAGTCTAAGACTCAACCAGGGAAACGTGCTGGGATTTAGGAGAGGAGGGAATCAATAACAAGGAAAAATAAGATGCAAGAATAATTTGCTATGGCCAGTATACAGTAATGGTTTGCCTCCTGGGATCTATATAGACAGAAGGCTATTCTTAGGCTCATTCATTTACTTTTTGAGTCCATCTGTATTTCTGGAATTGTCCCACATATGTTATAACTCCAAGAACTCTATACCATGACACTGACTATGGACCCTCCCTGGCCTTAAAGGGTAGAGCTTGTTCATGTAGCACAGTTGAAAAGCATATATTGGAGTAGGAATATGTAAGTTATAGGCAAATACTCCAGAGTGTTTGTTGGGTTCATTGAACTCCCAATTTACTAATTACCACAGATGGTCCAACTATTGCTGGCAATTTGGCACTTCCTTGAATACAAATTCTTCCTGTCTGTCTCATATAGTTAGAGGTCTGGAGAGTGGAGGTCTGGGTCCCTAAGGGTCTTTTTGAGCACTGACTGTTAGAAAACCAAATGGAACTGCAAGAGATTAAGAAATTTTCAGTCATAAGTCTGTTAGAGGATTACTATTTGATTTAAAAAACAACAAACATCTTTTATTCTAGAAGGGAAGTAGGATAGGATAGAACATGGTAAGTGGAACTCCTGTCTCAAGTTCCAGCTACCTTTGGGTGATTCTCTCTCCCAGTCCTTAATGTGGCTAAGACTGAAAACTTGGCATAAGGGTTTGGGGCACTCAATCCTCCATGGAGACATGGATCTAATCATTGATTATATTTCGCTCATGGTTGAGGCTATTCAGAATCTGGGCTGACATGATTATTTGGTTATTGTTCATCTCTGCCCTCTTCATCTACAACTTCTTAGCAGGTCTTTGTGATCATGGTTTTGGGTCAGGTAGCATCCTACTGCACTTGTATGTTACCATTGCTAGGCATGGATTTGCTGGACTTGGATGAAGCATAGACTTCTCTGAGATGCTCTAAGGTCAAGCATCTGTTCAATATTGTTTGCCAGTTGGTACATCACTGTCTTACATTTCTTTTGCTCCAGTTTGTGGCTGCCTGAACTAAGGAGGAGGAGGAGGAGTTGCCTTTGTCTACACTGGGTGTCCCTGGGTAACTGGCTCCCCTGGAGCTGTTTCCTGGCACTCCCTTCTTCCTCTTGGAGAGGGCATCTTCTTCTTTCCTCCTCCTTTTTCCTTCTTCCTGTAATCTTCTACCCCCTTCCCCTTGGAGGGGTTGCTTTCTTCTTGATTTTGCAAGCCCTCTCTTCCTCCTTCCCATAGGCATTTTGATCATCTGAATTCATCTTCAGGCCATCTTCCAAGTCACAGATCTAAGCTCATTGGTTACTCCTTCTCTTCCTTTATTCTAGTGTAGTCCTCATTCTGATCCTTCATTTGCCACTACTACATGATAATGAAATGTTTCAGTACCTTGTTCCTCCTTTCACATTTCCCTTCTGCTTCCTCTAATGTGAATATTCCTGCCAATTCAAGAGTTAAGTTGTACCAGTTGTATTTAGAGTAGGTTTCAAAGACCTCATCTGGGCCTTGGGTAAAAAAAAAAAACCATATATGGCATAAAGGAAGGAAGAAATAAGCATTTATTAAGTACATACTATGTACCCGGCACTAAACTAAGCACTTTGCAAATCTTATCTGATTTGATACTCACAGCAATCCTGGGAGGTAGGTGTTACTATGATCCCCATTTTACAGTAAAGGAAACTGAGGTTAAATGACTTGCTCAGAATCATATTGCTAGTAAGTGTCTCAGGCTAGATTTGAATTCTGGTCTTGCAGACTCCAGATCCAGCACTCTATCAATTTGTGCCTATCTAGGAGGAAGTCTTTTGAGTCTCACCACTGTTTGTAAACTCTTGAACCTTCTGAATGTTTTGTCAATGTTTTTGAATTGCCAGGACTCATGACCAGCCTTAAATGCCATGAGGATGATATCATATTTAGTCCTTCCTGACTCATTCCAAAACTTTTGATCAGACTCCCTGCCAGAATGAGACCCCTTCATCAACCTCTCTTCCAGATAGAGTTTCTTGTTGCTCAGGTCCCATTCCATCTTGACTTGGAGCCAGCTGGTGAGGTTGACTTTGTCAACTGTGTTGAAAGCATGATATACTTCTTCAGGGTGCTCTTGGGGACCTTAACAACATATGCAGTCACAGTCTAGGTCCTGGTACCCAGGGACATCATAGTCAGAGCTGGAGCAATGCTGGGGGTTGAATAAAGAGAGGAGTGACTCATAGCCTTGCGCTGCCAACATAACACAGCCCTACTCCACTCCCACCCCCTTGTTTCTCTTCTCTGACTACAGCTTTCTGCTAGTCCCACTGAGAGTAGCTGAGATTGTCTTTGTTGTTCAGTTATTATAGTTGTGTCCTATACTTCATGACCCCATTGAGGGTTTTCTTGGCAAAGATACTGGAGTGGTTTGCCATTTTCTTCTCCAGATCATATTAGAAAAGAGGAAACTGAGGCAAATAGAGATGTGACTTTTTCAAGGTCACACAGCTAGTAAATGTCTAAGGCCAGATGTGAACTCAGGAAGATGAACCTTCCTGAATCTAAGCCCAGTTCTCTAGCCACTATGCCACCTAGCTACCCTAAAACAGTCTTATCATTTGTTTTACTGGCAGTAGCCTTATCCCCAAGGGAGTTGCGTAGAATGGAAAGTTCAAATCAACAGCAACATTTTTTCTCTGATCTACATTAATTCATTCACCAAATATCTATATCTTACTGGTAATTGGCCTTAGTGGGATCCTATAATTTATCCCCAGGGTGTTCACACATTTTATGGGGTTTTTGTCTAGATTTTTGGCACTGTGGGTGCCAATGGAGCATGTCTACTATCCACTGTACAACCATTGTTCTGACTGGCCCATGTCCTTTTCTGGTCATATGTTTCTGGTGATATCCTTTACATGACTTTTTTCTATTCAGTTCTTTATTGATGAATAACATATTTACACTCACCATATCCTTACCTGTCACCCATTAGGTGGCTAGTAACTCTAAATCTTTGAGAACAGTATTGCTCCATGACATTACCTTAATAGCTCCATTTATTAAGTCCCAACTATGTGCTAGTCATTGTGCTAAATTCTGGCAGTTCCCAATATTAAGCAGCTTACAATCTAATGGGAGAAGTTGATACACAAAAAGAAGATGAAAAGGAGGAGAGCAGCCACCAGAGGGTATCTGATGCAGGGGCATGATGTTTGTGGAATCACAATCAAGCAGAATAGCTGGTAGAAAATAAAGTATTTAGTTATTAAGATCTAATCCTCAATAAAGGGAAGAGACAGCTGAGGGTGCTAAGTAGGTATTAAAGCTGAATCAGTCTCCACAATAAAGAGATTGCAGGTGATAAGTTTCTCCTGGGGGTGTCATGATGTTCCTGGAGTTCAAAACCAAGCAGAGGAGCTAATGGAAGATTATCCTTGGCCTCAAGGATACTGAATATAAAAAAGATGGGGCTTTACTTTAAGGGGAATCTTAGGATCATTTAAAGCAGTGTATAATTTTGCATATGTGTAACAAAGGTGAAAGGTGAAGGCATATCAGTGCCTTCTGGTGGCCCAATGATTGGACAATTTCCAAAGGTCTTATAAATCAGCTTCTTGTTGTAAGGCATCCTTGAAGAGAGGTTTTTGTTAGGTCCCTAGGTCCCAGGGAAGCAGAAGGAGATGTGCCAGTCAAGAATGGTCACTATTGAAAAGGAGTGACTCTGTTCTTTCATATTCTTTCTTCCAATCTGTTGAGTGTATAGGGAGTCTGAGCTCTCTCAGACTTCTAATCAGGAATGAAGAGTGGGCTATCTCATCCTTCCCTAGCAGTAGCTATGGTACCTACAAGCACAGGGCAATAAGGGTATGTGCTTGCCTGAATTTGGACACCAAGTCCCTGGCTTCCTCTTCTGCTTTATGCTCCTTTCTCTGAGCACAGATGATCAAATAGTAATCCCAAGATGGGCTTTCTATCCTTGGGGACAACCTTGTGAGTTCAGAAGATCAGGAGATTCTGAACTGAGATCCAGGTTCTAATTGTCCAGTGGGAATTAATCTCTACAACTTCTTTTTCAAAATTTTTTTTCCAATTACATGTACAAACAATTTTAACATTCCTTTTTTTAAAAAAATATTAAGTTCCAAATTCTCTCCTTCCCTCTTTGTCTTCTCCCCTTGCAGAGAAAGCAAGCAATTCTATGTAGGTTTATATGTGAAGTCATGCAAAACATTTCTATATTAGTCATGTTGTGAAGGAAAACATAGACCAAAAAAAAAACCAAGAAAAATAAAGTTTAACAAAAGTGTTCTTCTATCTGCATTCAAACTTTCAAACTCCATCAGGTGTTTCTCTGGAAATGGATAACATTTTTCATCATATGTCCTTCAGAATTGTCTTAGATCTCGTATTCCTGAGAAGAGCTACGTCATTCATAGTTGATCACCATATAGTATTGCTGTTATTGTGTACAATGCTCTCTTGGTTCTGCACATCAGTTTAACAAGACTTTCTGGTGTTTTTTTTTTTTTGAAAGCATTCTTCTCATCATTTCTTAGAACACAATAGTGTTCCACCACAATCATATACCACAGCTCGTATAGCCATTTCCCAATTGATGAGGATCCCCCTCAATTTTCCAATTCTTTGCCACCACAGAAAAGAGCTGCTATAAATGTTATTGTTCAAATAGGTTCTTTTCCCTTTCCTTTTTCACAAAAACTTTTTGAAAGAGATAACTACTTCTAGGAGCATAATCCCAAACCATGTCCAGACTTATGGACCTAGATTGCGCTGCATGAACAGAAGTGAAAGCTTCTTCATTTGTGAAATGCTTATTGCACAAAAGTCTCCAAGTGTTTCAAGTTCTAAGTGACCAACCTCTTAAGATTATACAACAGGAATAATAAATTACTGCTTCATATTTTAAAAGTTTGTCAATATAAGCTCATGAGTGTTTTGTGTTTTAAATAATCAGAAGCGGGGAGTGAAGGAAATAAAAAACTGTCCTATACTTTATCTACTTTGCATATCAAATACTTTCCTAGTAGGGATTTTTTTAGATCACTTTCAGGAATATTGTAGACTTGAGCCAAACCTAAACTTTTAGAGATTTGACCCAAGGCTCTGGGGTTGGGGCACGATGATCCACAGAGTACAAGAAGAGCCTGACTCCTCTTCATGGGACAAGGATCCCCTAGGAAATAACCTGTTCTATGTAAACTTAGAGCCAGGACTCCTTTGTGGGATCTCTGGGTCACATTGGTCATTATAAAAACTATTAATTACACTCTATTCTATCCATGTTTCAGTTCATTGTGCTTCTGCAGAATCTGTCCAAGAGTTTGTATCAATGGACCAGTAACTATTAGTTGTCTATATCACTGCATATTATAATCTGGACAATAGACATTATTTATTCACTTGGTTTTTCCCATATAGATAGTTATATCAAACTCTTTTGAATGATGATAGGTATCACTTAGGAGGGTTTGCAATATTCCAAAGCTTTGTGTAATTGGCTCAATAGCAGTTGTCAATAGGATCATATGGAGGATCTAACCATCTAAAGCAAATGTTCCTAACCATTTTTTATATTATGGACCCTTTGAAAGTCTGATGACGCTTATGGGCCCCTTTTCAGAATAATTTTTAAAACAAATAAAATATATAAGATCACAAAGGAAAGCACTAAATTCAAATATAATTATTAAATATCTTTTTTAAAAAGTTCATGGACCTTAGGTTAAGAACCTTTGATCTACAGGAACTTTTTCATTTGAATTCTGTGCTGGACATCATCCATGACAATGTTTAATCCTTTTGGCAAGCATAATTCAACCTGTTTTATGTTTCATTTGATATTAATAATCTGAAGATCAAGATTATCTTAGTTGCTATGTCTTTAAAGGAGTCCTATATGAGCATAACATACACATAGAAGGCACTTCATTAGAAGAGAATTGAAATTAATGTTTTTTCCCTTGCAAATCAAATACTTTTCCAAAAGTAAATTCTTCTAAAAATGATTTACAAGCAATAAGCATAGTGAGGTCTTGCATTTTCAACGTGTTGCAGTCAACTGTATGACCATAGTTCCTGAATACTGTTTGTAAAAGTCTTCCTGTTCCATTCCCTTACTTTTGTCAAGATTGTCAATACCTTTTGCTTATTCCATGAGTATTATATAGAGATGGGAAAGTAGAGATATAGTTTAATAGTTTCTGATATTTTATCTTTGCCTTTTTGTGTATTATTATACAATTTCCCTAATTTTTATAGATTTCTATAGCATCACAAGGTATAAAAAGAGTATTGAGAGGTGGCATGGGACAGAACAGTATTCATGTCATATCAGAATAAAATCAGCGAGATTGTCAATCAGTAAGAGAGTGGGCCAAAGAAAACCCTTTCTAACATACACAACTTGTGTTATATATTATATACAGGGTATACCAAAGCTCTTATTGCAGTTTTAATGTCTAATAGCTTTTTAGACTTTAAAAGTTATTATAGCTGTAAACCATTCAGCTCTAAATATCAATCTATTTAAAAAAACCTTAAAGCTATTTAATCTATTAGAGCTTAAAATTGAACTAAGACTTTTAGGAGGGAGGCGGAGCCAAGATGGTGGAGTAGAAAGACTCACCTATGTTAGCTCTGAACCCACAGCCCATGGATCTCCTGTAAAAAGAACTCCCAACAAATTCTGGAGCAGTGGAGCCACCCAGCAACGAAGTGAAGGAGATTTCTGTTCCACAGAGCCCTGAAAAACCAATCCCAAAGGTCCCTTGTGCACTGGCCTGGAGCAGAGCACAGCCCCGCCCTGGCCACGCAGCACTGAGAGAAGCAAGCAGATCCGAGCAGGCTTCAGGGACAGAATCCCCAGCGGCCACGAAGGTCCCTCCTCCCACAGATGCACAGGTCAGTGAGAGAGACGTCTGGACTGGCTGACAGGGGAGTGGAGTGTCTCCATGACTCAGGCCCCCTTGGGAGGCAGCAGTACAGGCAGTGGGTGGCCAGAGGCTCCCCAAGCAGGCAGGAGCTCAGCAGCAGCTCCCTTATGGAAGGTCTCTGCATAAACCCCCTGAGGGAACTGAGCCTGGGAGGCAGCCCTGCCCCTACCTGAGAACCTGATTTAATCTTACCGTAAATAGTAGCCAGGCCTGCCGCCAAAAGCCCTGAGGCTGGGGAGCAGCATTTGAATCTCA
>CM053773.1:87054354-87075527 GCA_028658325.1 Potorous gilbertii | reverse complement strand
TATTGTTCTTACTACTGGGAAATAAGAAATACAGGTAATGGGGAATAGAAAGTTATCTGCTCCTACAGGACAAATGAGACGATGGGGAAAAGAGAAGGGAGGTATGCTAGAAGAGAGGGCAGATTGGTGATAGGGGAAATTAGAATGCTCAGTGTACTGGGATGGGGGAAGGGGACAAATGTGGAGAAAATTTTAGAACCCAAAATTTTGTGAAAATGAATGTCAAAAGTTAAATAAATAAATTTATATTAATTTAAAAAAAAAGACTTTTAGGACATGCTGTACATCTCTCCCACTCAAGTTTATTATTTACTCAGTTGTCAAAATGATCTTCTTTATGTACAGATCTGACCATGTAACCTCCCCTCCCCCATATTCAATAAATTGAAGTGACTCAGGATTATTTCCAGAATCAAATACACCCCTCTAACTTTTAAAACCCTTCACCATCTACCTTTTTCTTTTTCTTACTTTTACTCCCCTCTCAATACCCTATGATCCAGTTCTCACTATTCTCCACACCCCCACCTCCCATCCACCTAGTAGTTACAGAGGGGAGAGGCTCTCTCTCATGCACACTATCTCTGGAAAGTAAAAGAGGTGTACATATAATATTTGTGTAGAAATACACATCTTCACCTTGATCTGTATACTTATTTATCTATATGCAATCATAATCACTCACAATTACTTAATACTGTAAGATTTACCAGGTAATTATCTCACATCAACCCTGTAAGATAAGAAGTGTAAATATTGTTATCTCCATTTTAAAGATGAAAAAACTGAGATTTAGAGTAGTTAATTGATGTACCTAGTGTCACACAGCAAGTGTCAGAGCCAGGACTCCTGACTTCTAGAATATTCCTTCCATTATAGCATGCTGCTAAATATACATTTGTTCTCAAATAGTTGCCTTTAGTATCTAGGCTACTTCCATTCCTTGCATAGCCAATAGAGAAGGACCACTGGGCTGTTTTTGTGAAGGCTGGCTTCCCTGAGCTTATTAGCACACAATGACAATTATTAAATAGGCAATACCACAGCAATGGAGAGAAGAACAAAACAAAACCCACCTACACAGATTTCTCACAGTGGCTATGGCAGTGACTCATGGGAGATGTATTAAATGTGGTGGGTAGGTCCTTTACTTTGTATGTGTTCAATTGTGCAAAATGGTTTTTTTGTTTTGTTTTTTGGTTTCCCCTAATATTGTCTCAGTGTTTTGACATAATCAGAGAAAAACTCCCGGCTTCAATCATGAAATGCAGCTGTGTTCCCTCACCTACCTTAGGTTCTTATAACCCTGGAAGAAGTCTGGAATCTGTCTGAGTTGAGGGAGGAGAGGCTAGGGGCTATAAAGGGGATGATGGAGAAAGGCTGCAGTCCAGCTGGTTTGCAAACAACCACAGGAATGAGAAAACAAAAGGATGTAAGCAACATTTCTTAGGCTTAGCTACCAGAGCAGCCTGAAGGCACAGGCCTTCAGGAATGCAGATATAGCTATATAGAACCATAATTCTGGAAGGAATTATTAGGAATTTATCTACTTCTCTCCTCTCCCAGTTCCACAGATAAGGAAACTGAGACCAAGAAAGTTAACTCATCGGATCATAGATTTAGAATTGAGACATAGAAGCAATGTACTCCAAACCCATTATTCTATAGATGGGAGCATGGAGGCCCAGAGAGTCATTTTCATGTCTAAGGTCAGCCAGTCAGTCAATCAGTCAATCAAATATTTGTTAAGTACCTACTATGTACACTTTGGCTGGGTTAGAGATATAAGTACAAAGAATGAGATAATCCCTATATGAAATGGCCTTACATTCTAAATGTCATCCAGTAAATGGTAGAGCCATAATTCAAACCCAAGACCTCTGATTCAGACTTTTTTAAGGGCACGTAACAAGTTCATAGAGGGACCAGTACTAGCACTCAGGACTCCAGGCTCCCAGTCCACAATAACACACTTTTCCTGCTTGGCCCAGAGATCCATTTTTTTTTTAAAGCTCTGGTGCAAATTTCTTTCCAACTGTAAATATATACTTTGTATGCAAATCTAAGCTCTCAAATGTATTTCCCTGGAATTATGGTCAGAGAAGAATTTAATCGGGAACTCAGAGATGAGCGTAAGAGAAAATACTCCAATCTTTCAAGAAAGCCCATTTCTAAGGTACAAAGCAGCAATATATAGTCCCTTCAGTAGCGACAAGGTCTGCAGAAGAAGACTGGAAATCCATACAGATCCATTGGTTTGCTCTATGCTACTGTAAGGCACATCCCTGACCTTCCAAAAGTCAGTGAGATAAGCTAGCTTTTTGTGTTTCTCATCAGCCCACAGAAAGTTTCCTTCCTCAAACACTCAAGCATCTTCAGCATCCTGTTCCCAGGGACTAAGAAGTCCAAGGCACTTTTGGCAATCCTTGGCATTACTTGAGGTTCCAGTGATGTTGCTATTCTGTATCAAACTGTAGGATTTGGCAGATAAGTTAATGTAACAGGATGTGAAGCAATGTAGTGTGTCACCATAGGGACCCATGACACAGATATCTGGAACTCAGGAAGATTTAGTTTAAGGAAAGTAAAGGAGAGAGGGGAGAGGGAAGAGGAGAGAAGGTTGAATAGAGAGGGGAAATAAAAAAGGGAGTAGAGGAGAGGGGAGAAAGGAAAAGGGAGTGGGACAAAGGGATAAGGTAGAGTATAAAGGGGAGAAGGGGAGAAGAGAAGGGAGAAAGAAGAGAAGGGAGAGGAAAGAGGGGAAAAAGGATAGGAGAGAGTGGAGAGGGGAGAGGAGAGGAAATAACTTCATACCTAGGCTTGGCATTCCAACCACTGACTATAGCTTTGCTCTCAGGGTCATTGGGGATTAAGAGGGTTGTAGAAACACTTTATTTAAGCAGAGCCTCCTGTCTTCTCTGAAAATACATACTAAGGCTACCTTTTGGAACCCAGAAAACTTTTTTTTAATATGGAGGGTGGGAAGGGACTTATTTCAGTATTATTAATTTTCCATCTTAGACATTAGTAGCGGTTCAAATGATCGTTGAATTGATGAGAAGTTATAAAAGTGGGGGAGAACCCTTCTTGAAAGAGTCCAACTATGCTATTAACAAAAGAAAAAGATTGAGAACTGCTCTTCAATTTATGGTCTTAGAGAGTTGCCTGAAGTACACTGAAAGAGGTTAAGGGACTTGCCCAGGGTCATTCAGTCAGTATGTATCATAGGCTGTACTTTAACCCAATCAAGTTTTCTTGAATCCAAGGTCAGTTATCTTATCTGGTACCTTGAAAACTTAGGATGTCAAATTCTTCTATTATCTCTCTTCAGGGAGTATGCTTAGCCCTAGGAATAGGATATATATATATCTATATATCTTTATCTATCTATCTATATCTATATATATATATTTTAGCATCACTTCTGGGAATTGGAAACTAAAATAAGAGCAGTTTGTGTAAGCTGTCTTTCACTGGTGATATGCAAGGGCCATTCAAAGTATGCTTAAGTCATTTTAGGGCCTGCTGCACCTCTCAGAAAGACCCTCAGATATGCAGAAATAATGTGCTGCAAAAGTAATATATAATTCCCAAACCCCAAATATCAGATCAGGAAAAAAAACCCAACACTTTAATGTTCAAGTCTTTTTACATGAAGGATGTTTAAATTTTCAGCAAAATTGTGTCATTTATAATTTACTATGTCATCTACATTTATTAAAAATTAATACCATAGTTATTCTTCTATTCAGAGGACTAGTAAATGTCTCATTTGTCTCTCTCTTTTTATATTGAGGCCATCTGTTTGAGTTGTCTCTGCCTCCTTCCTATACTAATCTTATGTTCACAGCCCCAGTTTATACTCCGATGTCCCAATGCTCATCATCATGTAATTGGCAGAATCCCTTCATTCTCTTATCTATAGCCCAACCAAAGTCATCTTCAATGCATCTTGTTTTTTAACCATTTCTCCCATCGAGCATTTATTTTTTTGTCATTCTAACTTCTCTCTTGTAATTCGTTTTCTTAATTTTTCACAATGTGCTGAATTTATCCCAGGTATTGCTTATGCCTTGGTAACTTATTTTTTTTAGGTCCTCACTTCAAAAAATGTATTCTCCTCAAAGCCTAGTTCCTTTTATCTGTGTAATATTTCTCTTCCTTTTTGGGGGGTGCTGGGAGAGGGAAGCGGTGGTGGTGGCAAGTGGTGCATATGATGAAAACTTGTGAAATCACTGGGGTTCTTAAAAGCAGATTTGGCAGCCTTTTCATGTTTACTTGGATTGTGAGCTATAAATCCAATTTAGAGTTCTCTCTTAAAGAGGAGGGTATTTATTATCTGACGAAGTACGTGTCAGTGGATTTGAGACAGATAAGGTGGGTTTGGGGAGGTTTGATTTTCAGTGAGTTATCTCATTCCGTAATTATGCTTTTCTAAAATTTGTTTTTTCTCTTTAGTTTGAATTCTATAGTTAGCTGACTTAATGTTGTTTTTGATGTCCAGAATCATAATTAGAGAAGGCTTTTGAATGAGACTAAGCTGTGTGCTTTCTAGCATACTGCCAAAGACAATTCTAAAATGAGAAGAACATTTCTGAACAACTCACAAGTCCTGAGCAAGTATGCAAAGTATTAGTGATTTAGTCAGAGAAGGGAACTCCTTCCATCAACCCAAAAGCACCAGAATCTATAACTTGGTAGACAAGGTCTAGCATTTACTTGAGGCTCCGTGAGGTTAGGACTTTGCCCTCCAGGGTCACACATCTGACAAGTATCATATTTGAACTTAGAGCTTATGGATTCCAAACCCAGTATTTTTTCCACCAAGTCATGCTCACCATCCAGACCTTTCTTTGATAATTTGATTATAGAGAATGAAAATCAAAACCTTACAAATTGAAAGTGTTTCCAATCATTTATAATTATCCTAAAATGAAACCCTTTCTGCTCATTTTAGGAGTATGGCTTAGAACTTTGTATTGTTAATGTATTTTTGCTTAATTTGAAGATCTGTCCCACCCACTAATAGGCCTGTGTGACCTGTTTAAATCACATGGAAACCCAAATCATATGTGGTGGGAGGAACTTGCTGAATGGGTAGAACAGGAAGGGTGGAGCAGAAGAAATGAATGAGAGCAATTAGATAGGAGAGAAAGAGAGGACATAGGTAGGCAGACAACTAGGATTGTGAGTGTTTGCTTATGGAAAGGGTGGGGGGTGGAGAGGTTTGAGAATGGTATGCCCTGAAGTGATAATGATATTGACTTCTTAGTTATTATGATGCATTTGGCTTTCTGCTGTTGGGATTTGGCTTTCCGGTGTCTGAATAAATGTTTTTCTTCTGCCTTCAATGAGAGTCTGTTATATTTTGTAATTCAGAACTATACTGGCATATTCATTGTCACTGTCAGTGCTGTGAATATTGCCTTGGCTATACAAACTTGTACCCCAAATGAACAAATATGTCATTTATATCTGTCCTCTTAACATTGGTATTGCACAAAATGAAATTATGAGCTGCAGACTACATGTGAGTGCAGATGTTCTGCGTCTAGCAACTGAACTGTTATAAATATGCGTGCAGTTCCATTTTCATTCTTTGAAAATACCGTCTTTAAAAAACGCTATTTCTGAAAGGTAGCCAAACCCTCATTAACTGTAACGGCCAATCCTGGTCCAAAAGAACAGCTAAGGAAAGTCACTTCCTTCTTCTGTCTATGGAGGTAGGGAACTAATAGTGTGAAATGTTGTATACACTGTCAGACAATTGTGTGATTTGTGATTGCTTATCTGTTTTTCTTTTCTGTAAGGGAAGGTTTGATAGAAGGGGCATGTTGGGAAAGGACTGTGTTGTAAAGACAAGAAGCATCAATAAAACTTAAAATAATACTCCAAAGATTATGCTCCTCTTGTCTTTTCTAATACTAGCACATCTAGCATGCAAGGAACCTGCTATGATTCAACCTATTGTAAAAAGAGTTAACAAGAAGAAGGAAGAATTTATTTCAGTACAAAAGCTAGAGGGGATCCCTTTTCAAACTCACATAAAGTGAATTGGACAACTGGCAAATACAGCTATTGCAGGTCACTGTAAGCTTAATTAATAGAGTCTTTGTTACTTGTATTTATCTATCTAAGACTAGTTGTGGAAGATAATGCTTTTCCTTTGAAATAGGGTGACTAAAGGAGATTGAATTGCAAAGTATCTCTTCAGATGGAGTCAAAATATTATTAGGCTATGCTCCTCCTACAATACAAATGCTCCCCTAATTGTATTATGTCATTTAATTAATGAGTTCTTAATGTCTTAATTAGACAATGAATGGTAAGCTTCTCATAGGAATTCTGGGGGACCTGAGGGCCTCAGTACTAATGTCCAGACCATTTGAAAAGATGGATTTAGTGCAAGTTTTTGTGTATATGGTGCCCATTATGGAGGTCTCAGATGTCCTTGGCAAAGGAGAAATGAGTTTCTATAAATGAAATAAGAAACATTTTACAACTTTTTCCTCCCTTCCAGTCAGTAGCATTCTTCAGGCTCAGATCACTGTCTGGGAACTGATTATATGACATTAAATGAAGAATAATAATTTGAGCCCACCAAGAAACAACAGAGCAAATTTAATATAAACAGAAGCTCTCTATGTAGTAACTTGACCTCAAAGTATATATGTTGAGTGAAAATGTGGAGTGTAGAAGTGACAAGGGACCACACATCCCAGCATCTCTTAAACAGCAAATCAATCATATTTAATGAGTACTAGTGATGCTTCTAGTACCATGTTTGGTATTTCTGGGGATACTAAAGCAGGGGACAGGGCCTTGGATAGTAAAGTCTTTATAATGCAATTGGAAGATACTGTGAAGATGCGAGGGAACAGCTGACAAATACATAGTAACATATGATCAAGTGATAAGTTGTGTAGTTCAAACTGTGAGAGCTACAGGAATCTAGATTAAGGAAATATTATTGTGATGTGAGCTTAGGAGGAGACTACACAGAAGAAAAGTGGAAAGTGAACTAGACCTTAAAGAAATGATAGGATTAGTAGATGAGAGTGAGAAAAATTTCCTCTTACTCTTCCCACAGTTGAATGTAAACTCCCAAAAGGCAGAGGTTATTTTATTTTTGTCTTTGTATAGCTAACAACTAGCACGGTACCTGGCATAAATCAGATATTTAAGAAATGCTTATTGAAATTTTTGAACTGAGATCTAGTACAACTGCTAGAGAAGTAGAACATAAAGTTCTAGGAAGGCAATGCAGATCCCATGTTAAAACAAAGAAAAATAACTGGGGTCTGGCATTCCTGCAGACACTACTCCTTTCCTTCCTTCCTTCTAATACTGATGTCTCCATTCTGAAATTCAGGACATTAGATCTGATTCTGGCTGGAGGAGATCTTTTCCTTTCTGGGGAAGACTTAAGAAGGACTTTCCCTTTTCTGTTTTAATACTGACTCCCCAGAAGATAACCAGGATGTCGGATTACTTTTGATACTACTTATGTGACCTTGGCCAAGACTTTCTCATTTCTTGACTTTAATTCCCTCACCTGTAAAAAGAGGGGATTAGAGTTGATGACCTGTGAATTTCTTTCCATCTGTAATTCTATGACCCAGTGATCCAATAATTCTACCTCTGTCTAATGGGGTAACATATTTTTTTATGCCGTTTTATCTATATGTACAAAGAATGAAGCAACTTTAGGCAACTACCTAGGAAATTTCATTCATTTGTGTATTCATTCATGCGTGCAATAAATATTTATACTCCTACTATGTACAGGGCATTGTTCAAGGCAAAGAATTCGATTAGTTTAGAAAATCAATCTTGATTATTCAGATTTCCTGGTAAATTTCTTAGACTGAATTACAAATTGTGGTCTGCCTTATCCAATTAATTAACTTAATACTTGGCTTTTAGACTTGCTAGGCTCTTTATGTTGGGGCATTCTGTGGTTAGATTCTCAGACTAGTACAGCAGGGCCTTTGCTGTCACTAGAGGGTTTACCCTGCCTCTGAGACTTATTCTTTGTACCTCTGGGCAGGGCACCAGTTAGGAAGTGTTCCGGGCATTCTGTAAGCTGTTTGTTTGTATTTGGTTTCCGGTGGGTTTTTCGTTTCCTTTTGGCAGCCATGATTCATACATTAGATAATGCTTCACAGCTTGTACTTTCCTATCAGGCAGCTAATAGGTTTTTGTGATGTCTTACATTTGGTATCACAATTTTGATGGGTAAAAGAGTTGCAAACAAAGTTTACAGCAATGAAAGTAGAAGCAGCGATTCATCCATTAGACAGAAAGAGCCATCAGAACCAGCCACGAAAGCCAAACCCCTCGGTTTTGAGTTGCTTAAAGCATCAAACTCTTCGCTCTTCCTGTTTACTTTAGTTTTAAAGTATGCCATTTACTTGACCTTAAGTACACTCCTTAGGCGTGCTCTGGTTGTGAGGGAGTCCAAACCAGACCAAAATAAGCATACTTGACTTTAATGAGAGATCTGCATCATTCACAAGGGAAACACCTCCAGTCTCCAGGGCCTCCATTGTGTTTCCCCTTAAAGGCAGGTTTCAGTGGAAGTCTCTACAGGTCTTAACCCTTTCCTTCCAGATGAAACTTATGTAGTACAGCCTAGGGCCAGGTTCAGAAAAGCTGATTCAAGGGGGGTAAAGAAGGAACTGAGAGGCACTGTGGTAGTAAAGAAAATGAGCCAGGTTTTGAGTCCATGTTTCTGTTCTGCCACCTTCTTGCTGTATATTTCCTATTTCTGAATCTTCAGTCTCTTTCCCTGGAAACTTAGATGTTGGACTCAATAGGATTATAGAGTTAGAACCGTAAAAGTCATCTAGTCAAACCCCATCATGTATCAGCTGCAGAACTGAGGCCCAACAGCCACTTGCCCAAGGTCATCCGGGTAGTAACAGAGACAGAATTTTACCCAAGATCCTGAGTCAAAACCCAACATTCTTTCTGCTGTGTCTCCTCCATTGTCTTTTGTAGCTTTACCACTCTGTGGTTCTATGTGTTAATTTGGAGTTTATTCATGGGGAGTTGTGGGTAATCATTGTTATTCATTTGGTAGATGGTACTTCTGAAGCCTTGTCTCTCCCCCTGGAACAGTGAAGTAAGCAAGAAAAGGAGGGAGATCACTGAAGTTGTTCAATCCAATTCAACAAGAATCTATCCAGCTCCTCCTAGGTAGGAGGCCTGAAATTTAAATTATATTCATATTTCTTGCATTTTATATACTCTTAGTTCCCATAGATAATTGAGCGTTTGAGAGTTTATTCTAATGTAGATGTATATTGGGGAATTGAGGGGGGATGAGAAAAAAAGACCAGAAATGAAGGAAAGTTTTCACATTGTTTGGAAGATGAAAGAATAACAATGTAGAAACTCAGGAAAGGTGATATACTCTGAACAAAAGGAAAAAATGTTTTTAATAACCCTTAGATAAAAAAGGTTAAGTTGATAAGAAAAAGAAATAAGAGCTAAAAAATGCAAAAGGTGATAGGGAGGGGTGTTGAAATCTAGAGTCAAATGTTTACCAGCAAATCACTCAAAAGTATTTGATTAATACCTACCAATATGTACTTGTACTGACTTGGGCCATGAACAGTGTCAAGCTAGAAAAATTAGTTGCATGAAAATGGAGAGAAAGGGACCATAGGAACATAAATCTAAAGAAGGAAGGGACATCAGTAGCTATGCAGTCCAACCCCTTCATTTTACAGATTAGGAAATTGAGGCAAAGGAAGGTTAAATGACTTATCTATAGTCATCACACAGGTAATGAGTCAGAACTGGAATTTAAATCCAGGTCCCCTATCGGCAATGCAAGTACTCTTTCCATGGGGAAGGAAGATAGGGTGAAGCAACGAATACCGGATATGGAATCCTAGGAGCTGAGTTTAAAACCCAGCTCTTCCACTCACTACCTATCGGATCTTGGGCAAATTTTTCTTCATCTATAAAATGAAAATTTAGACTGCTCACTGGATGATCTTTACAACCCTTCCAGAACTAAATCTTGGGAAAGGAAAAGTGGGGCTTTATGAGTCTGACAAAGAAGAAAATACAAGTTTACAAGCTAAGGATAATGAGGGTGTTGATTAAGAAAGGGAGGAAAACCTGTTATTCTGCCTTTTTAAGTGAAATAGCTACAAACCACCTGCATATTTCTAGCAAGTATTAATCAGTGACTTAAAAAAAACATACACAACACAACTCTATATTCTAGTTAAAAAACAAAGTAACTAGGTCCCCATTATTTTAAGTTATATTGTATGGAAAAGGAGTAAAAAGTCATTCTTTTCTCTTTAAAAAGAAATCTTTTATTCTTTCCTCATCTGCTCTTTACTGTAACTTTCCAGGGGCCATAGAGCTGTTCCCTGTCCAGAGAGCTTAGTGCATATCACAGGACTTGGCCCCTGACAAGCCATCCCCCTAATGGCTCCACAGATGAAATCTTTAGGTAATGGAGCCTCAGAGTTCACATTTCAAGGAGACTGATTGATGTATCTACCTTCCTTATCTCAGACCAGCCCCCCAAAACCAAGTGGGACTGATTCCCAAATGGGAAAGTGCAAATCAAGTACATGATTGCCTATGAAATTCTTTCGTTGATTTCCACTTGACAGGGAACTTTGGAAAAGACCGATCGTTATCATCAGCGGGGAGGATGGATCCTGGTAATGCCTGATAAATGCAGAGGTTAGGAAGGAAGCTATTAGCTCATGCTCCATAAGAAGTGAGAATGGAAAGAGGGAGCACTCTTAGGGAGACCTCCTGACCTTTGACCACAGAGCCCCAGAGACGGACCTTTGTCTGCAAAGTTAATAATCCAGATGTATGGGGCTCCTGATGGTAAGTGAGGCTTCCCTGTTTCACCAAACCCAGTGCTAGTGAGGCCAGGCAGCAATTTCTCTCTGGGTGGGCTGAGAGAATGATCATTTTAACTTCTTCCTAGGCAGTCCTAGGCCAAAGAGAGTTTACCTGAAACCAAAGAAAGGACCAGGGTTTAAACCCAGGGGCAGGAATTGTTTGCAGTTATGTCCTGGTGCTACCTGGCTACAGGGCTGCTCCTCAAAAGTTTGGGGAGAAAGCACCCTAAGCTGAATCCTACCATGTGGGCAATCTATGTCATGACCCTCTTGGCATTTGTATCTAGGCAAAATCAGGTTAAAATGGCCACATAAAGCAGCCTCATAGAGAAATCACAAAGAAGTATGGGGGGAGGGAAGGGAATAGTTTTATTTAGGGCAGTTAAGTGGTATGTTCTATAGTGGGAGTCAAGAAGACCTGAGTTCAAATCTTACCTCAGACACTAGCTTGTATGATCCCAGATAAGCTACTTAACCTCAATTTCCTCACCTTTAAATTGGGATAACAATAGTGCCTACCTCAAAGAGTTGTTGTACGGACCAATTAGTTGATATGTATAAAGTGCTAGATAAAGTCTAGCTATAATTAATATTATCTACTTTGCTCTCATGATAGTGGTGGAAATGACCTTAAGTTATGATCATATGTAATAACAGGCAGTGGCATTGATGAAAAGCTTTAATATTAGAAAAATACTCTGCATATAGTAATTTCTTTGAACTTCATAATAATCGTTCAAGGAATTTACTACAAGTATTATTTCATTTGACAGAAGGGGAAAATGAGGCTGAGAGAACAGTGACTTGCCAGTGGGATTAGGCCCAGGGTCAGTAGGCATCAGAGGTGGGACTTGAACCTAGGTTTTCTGACAAAGTTGAACATTCCTTCTGCTGTGCTGGGTTATATCTCCAAGAAGAAGCTCAGTTCAATTTTAGCACTACCCGGTAGGACATAGGTACTTTTTCCTGGGTCAGAGCCCAGCAGACGCCAATATATAATTAACCCAGTTTCCTGTGTCCCTAGGACTGGCTCTGTCCAAATAATCCTCACCTTTCAGAGTAATTATAATGCTAGAACTTACATTTCTATAGAGCTTTGAGGTCTGCAAAATACTTTCCTCACAATAACCCTGTGAGGCATTTCATTAATACTAGTAACATCACATTTTATGTATTAGGAAACTTAAGTGACTTGTCCAGGAACACATAGCTAGAAAGTCTCTTTCCATAGGCTTGTATTCAGGTCTTGTGAGTACTAGACAAATCAAAGTATCTCACAGACAGGGGACTCCACTAGGCAGGACACAAGAGAACAAGAAAGAATACACTGGTGATAATAAATCAGAACCTGGCAAAGGGAAAGGGCAATGAAGTCAAAAGAATGCTAGGTTTTGGATTTATACAGTATGTGTTTAAACCATACACTATTGCTTAAGCATTTGCTACCTGCCAGACAGTGTGTGGAGGGCTAGAGAAAAAAGAAGACAGTCCCTACTTTCAAGGGGCTCATGATCAAATAGGGCAAGACAGTACACTAAAGGAAGCTGAAAAGGGGGTGGCCCAGAAGTTATTCTGGGGTGGGGACAGGATGGTAGTGGTGGTGGACTCCAAGGTAAGCAGAGCGGTTGGTGGCAAAATTGAAGAGACGGCTGAGAATTGGGATCCTCTATCAAGGGAGGCTGGAAGAGAAGATTATTTTTGCTCTACTCTCTAGCCTGTAAATTAGATGGGCAGAAGTAATGAAGGATAGTAATATGGTGTGAGTACTGAAGTTGAAAAAATTTGCATGATAATGAGTTTCCTGGTGATGAATCTATCGTGAGGAGGAGGACAGAGATGATGATGATGATGATGATGATGGAGTCAAAACTAAGCAGGGCATCTGGTGGCTGGGATTTGGAGTCCTTTCTGAGGGGAGGCTATTGGAGAAGATTATTTTTGCTACAATTTCTAGCCTGCAAATTAGACAGACAGAAGCAACGGAAAGTACTGAGGAAATGGTGAGAACACCAAAGTGGAAGCAATCTCTATGATAGTGAATTTCCTGATGATGAACTTGGGTGAGGATGATCGCGATGATGATGGAGTCAAAACCAAGCAGAGCAGCTGGTGACAAATGAAAAAAAAAAAAAATATATATATATATATATATATTTGAATTCCGTTGCTATTATTTGTGACCTACATGGTCTTGAGCAAATTATTTCATTTCCCATCTGTACACTAAGATCTCTAATACCCCTTCTAATTTTAAGTCATTTGAATAACATCTGGTTTCTGAGACTATCACACTAAGGGTTTCAGCTGAATTATTGTGACCCCACTGCAGGAGGTGGTTTGGTAACAGTGAGCTTGGAGTCAAATGACCTGAGTTCAAATCTTCCCTCTACCCACAACCCATGGGGTCTACAGCAAAGTGCTTCGCCTATCTGGGCCTCATCTGTGAAGTAAGGAGGAGGGACTAGGTAACCTCTGAATTTCCTTTCAGCCTCAGAACTATGATCAGACCCACACTTCAATTACGTATTTCAACTCAAATGTGTTTTGTAACTCTTTTCTTTCAGAAGCCTCACCATTAACTTACCCTTTGTTTTTAAGGGCTATTCTTGACACTATTTCTCCCACAATGCTTAATTAACATGGTATCTGTACATATAGTAGGTGCTTCATCAATACATGGTAATAGACTAAAGCAGGCTAAGGCAGTGGGCAGGCAGGACAAAGACAGGCAGTGGGCAGGATATGGCCCTCAGGCCATGGTTTGCTGACCCCCTCACTAAAGCATTAAAACAAGTTAGTAAGAGCCTTTGTATATGCTGGTAAAATTCCATTATCATATTTAATTTTTGTTGCGAGGAGAAAGATGAATTAGGTTAGATTCTTACTGCTCTGTAAGACTTAAATTATTCAGTTTTGTCTGCCATTTGGAAAAGATCAATTGATTTAATTTTTCCCCCCTTTTCAATGAAGAGTATGGTTAAGAGTTTCCTTTCTTGACTTGCTGTTTCTGGCAATGTGGTTTCATTCCAGGAGACTACAGGCCTTGAGTCACTATTTCTGTGTGTCTCCCAGAAGGGGCAGAAGCCAATCCTCAGCAGTACCTCAGGCCCAGAATGGTGAGGCAGGTGAACTGTGAACAAAGCTGCCAGGAAACCAAGCCCAGGAGCAGGGAAGCCCATGTAGTGGATATTGGGCTCGGAGAGATCAGCCATGAGCTAAGCAATTCAATATTTTGACATGCAGAGATGGAGGTATAATTATACTTTTAATCACAAAATGGAGTTTAATTCCTGCTATAAATCACATAACACGATATGCAGACTTCTAGCATCTTATTTTGTTTTCTTAGAGTAATTTCATAGAAGTGACTTTGAGGTAAGAAATACTGGATGCTTAGAGAAAGATTAATATATTATTAGTTACCATTATAACAAATACATCGTTTACAAACACAGCAATCACCTCTGATCCATTCATTTCTTTCTGTAGCTAATTGCCACAGGTTCTATTACGGAATGAAGTGCCATCTATAATGCCAACCATATTTATTAAAATATAATTACTTTAATGAAATTGTTTTGAATTATTGTATTTCCACTAAATAAGGCACTGTTAAACAAAAAATGTTCCTTCACTAGGGCTGATTCTTCTAGCTATTATGGAAATGGCTACAAAATCTCTAGCTTTAAATTAGGTGCCTTTCTCCTTGTGCATTCGTTTCAGAGTACCCCATTTTCAGGCGTGTGTTAGCTTTATTCCCTCCACCCCTTTCAGTTCTGCAATGCAAGAAGAAACTTTGGTAGGGTGAGGATGCCTGAGCTGCTTTGTGGTGGGTGGAAATGAGTAGATGGCAATGGTGGAAGGTAGGTAAACTAAAATAAATGTACTCTCACATGGTCTCTACTGAACACTTTCCTCAGGCCAAAAGAACCTTTTCCTTCCCCTGCCAGACACTCCCCCACACCTCCAAAGCTGAATTGATTGCTTCTTAGGCTTCCTGATCCCATGAAGTAGACACATTTGGGAGAAGCAACAAACTCCTGGTCAGTCTTGAGTCATTGCTTCCAAAGGAGTTCAGGAGGTAGAGCCAAGATGGTAGAGTAAAGGGCTTGCCTGAGCTATCCCCTAGACCCCTCCAAATACCTTTAAATAATGTCTCTAAACAAATTCTAGAGCATCAGAACCCACAAAAAATGTAGTGAAACAATTTTCCAGCCCAAGACAATATGAAAAGTCAGCAGGCAAGGTCTTTGCACCAGGATGAGAGAGGAGCACTATCCAGCAAAGGTTGTACCAACACAGACCAGTCTTCAGCAAACTAGGAGCAAGTCTCAGGGCAACTGAATTAGTGGCAGCAGTGTTAGTTTCCAGATCTCTCAGCCCGCAGACAGTAAGGGGATCAGACAACAAATCAGAAGGAGATGTACAAGGTGCCTTTGCTGGCACCAGAGACAGGACTGTGTTGCATTGTCTGGGTCACAGTCCTGGGTTTTAGTCCAGTGTAATGAGAAGCACTAACATAGCAGAGCTTGCTACTGCAGAGAAGTAGAGACCCTGGTCATAGTTACAGGGTTAAATAGAGTACTTGTAGTTGCTCACAAGCTAGTGCATAGTACAAGAGAATAGTAAACATGCCTTTCTCTAGATCATACCACATTGGAAGAGACAAAAATTTATAAGTCCCCAGAATTAGGTCTGAAAACAACTGCACAAAAACCTGAAATTTGCGACAGTGCCTCCTCCACTTGGGAAGCTGAGCCCTACTTTAGAATAGAGTTAAGCAATCAAGAAATAGGTTGGAAAACAAGCAAACAACAGAAAAATTCTGATGAGAGAACGTTATTATGATGACAGAGAAGATCAAAACACATGCTCAGAAGATGACAAAAATCAAAAATTCCTACACCCAAACACTCAAAGAAAAATATGGATTGGTCTCAGGCCATAAAAGAGCTAAGAAAGGATTTTAAAAATCAAATAAGAGAGATAGAAGAAAATTGGGAAGAGAAGTGAGAGTGATGCAAGAAAATCATGAAAAAATACTAAAGAAAATAACACTTAAAAAACACCAGAATAGGTCAAAAGGTAAAAGAGACACAGAAGTCAATTGACAAGAACTCCTTAAAAATAGGATTGGCCAAATAGAACAAGTGGTAAAAAAAGCTCACTGAAGAAAATAATTCCTCCAAAGTTAGAACTGAGCAAATGGAAGCTAAGGATTTTATAGACATCAAGAAACCATCAAACAAAATCAAAAGAATGAAAAAAATAGAAGATAATGTAAAATATCTCATTGGGAAACAACTGACATGGAAAATAGAGACAGGAGAGATAATTTAAGAATTGTTGGACTACCTGAAATACATGATCAAAAAGAGAGCCTAGAAATCATCTTTCCAGAAATCATCAAGGAAAATAGCCCTGATATTCTACAAACCAGAGGGTAAAATAGAAATTGAAAGAATAATCCATCAATCACCTCATGAAAAATATTCCCAATGAAAACTCCCAGGAATATTATAGGCAAATTCCAGATCTTCCAGATCAAGGAGAAAATACTGCAAGCAGCCAAAAGAAACAATTCAAATATTGTGGAACCACAGTTCTGATAACACAAGATTTAGCAGTTTATACATTCAAGGATCGAAGGGCTTGGGATATGATAATCTGGAGTCCAAAAGACCTAGATTACAACCAAGAATCACCTAAACAGCAAACTGTATAATCCTTCCAGGGGGTAGGATGGGATGGACACTCATTGAAAGAGAGAACTTTCAAGCATTCCTGATGAAAATACCAGAGTTAAATAGAAAAATTTGACTTTCAAATACAAGATGCAAAAGAAACAAAAAAAGTTAAACAGGAAAGAGAAATCATAAGGGATTCAATAACATTAAGCTGTTTATATTCCTACATGCAAAAATGATATTCATAGCTCCTAAAAGTTTCTTATTTTTAGGGCAGTTATAAAGAGTATGTGTATACAGAAAGCAGAGGTATGCATTCAATGTAATGGTATATTTATCTAAAAAAATAAAATTAAGGGATGGAAAGCAAAGAATGCACTGGGAGAAGAGGAATGAGAGAAGTAGAATGGGATAAATTATCTGACATAAAAGAGGTCTGAAAGATACTTTCAATGGAGGATAAAGTAGAGGAAGTGGGGATGGGAGAACATGAACCTTACTCTCATTGGAATTGGCTTAAAGAGGGAATAATATACACACTCAGTTGGGTATAGAAATGTATCTTATCATACAGGAAAGTAGGAAGGAGAGTGGATAAGACAAAGGGGCTGATAGAAGGGAGGGCAATTTGGGGGAGGTAAAAGTCAGAGGCAAAACACTTTTGAGAATGGACAGGGTAAAAGAATACAGAGAGAGTAAGATAAAGAGGGAAAATAGGTTGGAGGGAAATATATCATTACTGTGGAAAAAAATTTTTACAGTGGGTTTCTCTGATAAAGACTTCATATCTCAAACATATAGAAAACAGAGTCAAATTTATAGAAATCAAAGCAATTCCTCAACTGATAAAAGGTCAAAGGATATGAATAGGCTTTTTTCAAAGTAATCAATGTTATCTATAGTTATATGAAAAAATGCTCTAAATCACTATTAATGAGAGAAATGTGATTTAAAACAACTCTGAGTTACTACCTCACACCTGTCAGATTGGTTAAAATGACAGAAAAGGAAAATGACAAATGTTGGAGAGGATGTGGGAAAATTAAAACACTAATGTACTATTGGTGAAGCTGTATACTGATTCAACCATTCTGGAGAACAATTTGGAACCATACCCAAAGGGCAATCAAACTGCGTACCCTCTAACCAAGCAATACTACTACTAGGTTTGCATCCCAAAGAGATTAAAAAAAAGAAAAAGGACCTATGTGTACAAAAATATTTATAGCAGCTCTTTTAGTGGTGGCAAAGAAATAGAAACTGAGGGGGATGTTCATCAATTAGGGAATGGATGATCAAGTTGTTGTATATGACTGTGATGAAATACTATTGTGCTTTAAGAAATGATGAGCAGGATTCTCTCAGAAAAACATGGGAAGACATATGAACTGATGCAAAGTGGAATGAGCAGAAACAGGAAAACACTGTACACAGTACAGCAATATTGTATGATGATCTACTATGAATAACTTAGCTATTCAGCAATACAATGATGCAAGACAATTCTGTAGGACTTATGATGAAAGGTGCTATCTTCAGAGAAAGAACTGGAAGAGCCTGAATGCAGATCAAAGATATTTTTTCTTTATTTTTCTTTCTTTCCTTTTTGGTCCTGTATTTTCTTTCACAGAATGACTTGCTGGAAATGTGTTTACCATGACTAGACATGTATATCCTATATCAAACTGCATGTCTTCTCAATGAGGATGGGGGGAAGGAAAAAATTTGGAACTTAAAATTTGAAAAAAAATGTTAAAATTGTTTTTATGTGTAATTGAGAAAAAATAAAATATTAAGTAAGATTTTTAAAAAAGAGTAAAGAGGTCAGAAAAGAACTTACTTGGTGAACAATATTACTTTTAATAAAAACATTATGAACAGGGTAATGGTTCAATGGCACATACACACACACACACACACACACACACACACACACACACACAATTCTTCTTATACCAAGCTACCTCTCCAACAGTATGCCTTCTAATGGTATTGATTTCAAGCCACTTTATTTTGTACTATTCTTGTGCAACTTATCCACATTGCATTCACTCATAACTAAGGTTCATCCTCTTAATCTCATGACATTGAGAGAATACCAGTGAAGCATGTAGGTCCCTCATGTCTATTATCTCAGTTAGTTACTAAAGGGTTTTTGAAGTTTGGACAAAAATCCAAATCCATTTCTTTTTCCTTTTTTTGTCCAATTTGATAGCGATTTCCATTCTTTTTTTTTAAACCAACCTTCCTACTTTTTAAAAGTAATTTCTAACTAATAAAAAAATCAACGTTATCTTCCTCCCAATCCCTCCTCAACATTGAAAAAGAAAGAAAAATAAAAACCAAACCCTTGTAACACATGTGCATAGTCCAATAAAACAAATTTTCTCATTGGATGCATGTCCAATGAGGATTCAGCACTCTTAGTCAGTCATATCCTTGTTAGGAGGTAGATTGTAATTCACGTCCATCTAGCTTTATAAAGGGAAAGTCAAGTTGATCACCTTTCTTTTAAATTAGTTTCCTGGCCTTTTAGGACTGTGGGTTGGCATCCTTTAGGGTCACTCATATTTCTTTGAGGCCAGAGGCAACTAAATGCATTTTAATTTACACCACTGACAGAAGAATCAGTCCCTTTAACAGATGCTCAACTTACAAAGGCAGCAACAGAGACAATAGAAAAGGTAAAGAAATCCAAGCTGGCAGGGATCACCAACCATAAATTGATCCAAACTACAGCAGAGCAATGAGATCATTCCAGAGTGCTCTGGAGAGATTTTGAACAGCTGTCTACACACTGCTCTCTCTTTCCTGGCCAAGTTAAGTGGAGAAAGCTTTGTTCTTAAAGAAAGATTTGCCCTGCCGCACCCACAGAAGGAATAGACTGACAGTCATTGCCAAAGATAGACCCAACTCCCAGGTGGCTTTCACCCTCTTGTAGAGATCAATGGTCAAATTATACCAGGCCCCTTTATAACCTCAGGCTTTGCTGCTGGTCAGAGCTTTTTGTTTATGCCTGCAAATTTGCTACCTCCTAACAAAAAATTCTATCCCTTCCAAATGAAAGGCAGATGGTCCAGTCCAGAGCTCCTTAAATATATCTTAGAGGCATTTCTTTTTCTAACAGAAGAACTTGAAATCTACGCATGAGAGAATCCTCACTTGGATACTTTAAGGATTGGTGATTTCATCCATGTTGGCACTCTCCCTGTTGACACAGATTTCATTCTTTCATGACTTGATAGGAAGATTCATGAGTTGCTGAGGAAAAAAAAGAGAGAGAAGCAAAACATCTCCATCACCTGGAAACCAGCTTTCTTGGGATCATAGGATCAGATTTTGAGCTAGAAAATAGCTTAGAACACAACTAGTCCAACATCCTTCTCTTATAGATGAGAAAATGGAGGTCTAGAGCAGTTGTTACTTGCCTAAGGTGATGCAGGCAGTAAGGGGAGAATAAGGATGAAATGTAGGTCTTTTTACTCCAAATTCAGTTTATTTCCCATGGCATGGTGTTGCCTCTAGAGATGAGCTTCTTTTGGCTAGTCTTCAGACAATAAACATAACATTCTCAGTTTAGTATGTCCTAGCAGTCAGTCAGTCAGTTGATAAACATTGATAAAACAATTACTATGTGGCCAGGCACTGTGCTAAATACTAGGGATACAAATAAAGGCAAAAAAGTTCCTACCTTCACAGAGCACACATTCTGGTGAGAAAAACACCTTATAAATACATAACTAGGCACACAAAAAATGTGCAGAGTAAATGAGAGATTATCTGAAATGCTAAGTCACTGTTGTTTGTTCTCCGTTGAAAAGGGGGCCAATGATCCCATGGGTTGATGTCTTGACTTGTGTGTGAATCGGATTTAAGTGAGACAATTGTGCAAAGTCATCAGCCTCAGTCTCTCAACCAGTCATCAAAGTGCAGTGACACTACAAGTCAGGATGAGTGGTGATGGCCCAGTTTGCAGTGGATGATCTTGGTATCTTCCAAGTCTGACCAAGCTCTAAGTGCTCCACAGCACTTACCTCAGCCATCTTCATGACCAGTGGAACAAACTGTTCTCGTCTGCCCATCCTGCTGGGGGATGTCTTCACATGCTTGAAGTAGATACCCAGCTAACTTCCAAAAGGATTGAGGCCTGTTGGTTACCATGAGCCTGTTTTAGCCCATCTGCCAGGACGGTTTTACCCAGGTGTGGCTGCTGCACTTGCCATGGCTTTTAGGAGCCATATGTGAGAGTTGAGTCAAATGAACACCAAAAGTAAATGAGAAACCCTGAAAAGGACTCAGGACGCCCCCACAGCAGAGGTACTAGTCCTCCCTGAACACCCCATACATCCCAGGTAAGTCATTAGTTTCTAGAGGTTTGGGCAAAGGCCTTCTGCAGAAGGTAGGGTTTGAACTGAGTCTTAAAGGAATATTTTCTTCAGCATTTTTTTTGGGGGGGGGCCTCCTTTATTAAAGTATTGACCCGTTTTTCATGCTTTTCTTGTATCTCTCCCATTTCTCTTCCCAGTTTTTCCTCCACCTGTCTGACTTGATTTTCAAAATCCTTTTTGAGCTCCTCCATGGCCTGAGCCCATGGGGTATC
>CM053773.1:86991903-87053854 GCA_028658325.1 Potorous gilbertii | reverse complement strand
AAATCTCCTTCACTGTGTTGCTGCGTGGCTTCCACTGTTCCAGAATTTGTCAGGAGTTCTTTTTACAGGAAATCTATGGGCTGTGGGTTTGGACCTAGCATAGGTGAGTCTTTCTACTCCGCCATCTTGGCTCCGCCCCCCAAAGGAATATGAGGAAACTAAGAGAGTACAGGTGAGGGACAGGAGATGGGTGATGGAGTATTGTGTTGGAATAGAGGTCTTCATCTGGGGTCTTTGTTTCCCCATGGGATCTAAGGATATCTAGAAGTATCCTTAGGGATCTAAGAGACCTAAAGAGTGAGAGGACATGAACTTGGATGAGAAAAAAAAATACATCTTAATTTTCACAAAGTTCTAACTGAAATTTACCATTTCCTTCAATTATTTAAAAAAATTATTCTGAAAATGGGCTTTACCAGATTGTCAAAGTGCCCATGATCCCTGCAAAAGTTAAGAGCCTCTGTGTTAAAGGAATTATCAGTAGACCTGCGTAACTGGATCTTAGAGTATGTGGAGAAGAGTAAGGCATAATAAAATTGAAGTTTAGGAAAGAGCCAGGTTATGAAGGACTTTGAAAGCCCCAAGGGAGACTTTTTAGATGATCCTGGTAGTAATAGGGAGTTACAGGAGCTGATTCAGCAGGGGTTGATATGGTCAGTTGCTTTAGAAAAATTACTTTGGCAGCTGAGTGGAGGATGGATTGGAGAAAGGAAAGACTTGAGGTTGAGAGACCTATGAAAGGGATGTAACCTTTGAGAACTAAGCATTACCACAATGGGAGACTGGAGTAGGACTTCAGTAGAAGCATGGGTAAATATATAGCTTTCCCTGTGCCTAAAATTCACTTCCCTCTTCTGTCTTAGAATTTCTTATTTGTTTTTAAGACACAGTTCAAGTGACCTATTCCACATGAACACTTTCCTGGTGCCCCAGGATCAGGACAGCTACTAGTGTACTCCTTCCCCAAACTACCATGCATTCTTTTTGCGTACTTTACATGTATTTATGTGCCTGTTTTCTCTCACATTAGAGTGTAAGTTTTTTGAAGGCAGGGACTGGTTCACATTTGTATTTGTACCCTCAGCTTTCACTACAGTGTTGGCAACATAATAGGTGTTTAATAAATTATTGTTGATGGACATCTTAACATCATTATTTCTGGGAGTGAATTCTTTTTGTGAAACTATAATTAAGCAAAAATATTTCATCAAGGCTTCACATCTAACAAAGTTCATAAGACTTTATCTTTGTAGTCTCTCCATCTCTTCCATGAAGAGGGTGATGTATTTTATTACCAGTTCTCTGGGACCTTCACTTTTTTTCAATGACTCAAAATTAGACTCTGTTCATTTACTTTGTCAGTGTCATTGGGTATAGTCTTTTGGTTCTGCTTATTTCATCTCCTGTAGCCTACTTGAACAAATACTTCTCTGAGAAATCCAACCATCGACAACTTGTCCTTATCTTTCTGAGAGCTGATGAAATCCCATTGAAAGAGTCCAACTCACTAATACATTGGGTCAGATCAGACCAGAAGGTCCAGTTCTTAGGTTATCTTTGTCCTCTCTCTATGAGCTTTGCTATTGGAATCAACAGAGACTATGTTTTTGTTGATCAAAGATTGCATGGAGGAACAAAGAAGAGGCAATTTTGAAGACAGCTGGGTCCCACTTAAGGAAATATGCCTGTGAGCTTCAGGCCCTTGCTTCAGTGCTTTCTGGGGAAACTTGATCACATGATATTCAACCCTTTAAGCATTAGCATTGAAGGATGGAAAAAGAAAACCTAGCATAGGCTTTTAAGTCACAGGTGATTTGAGCCTACTGTGGAAATTAGCACCTATCTGCAGGCCAGACTACTGACCTAAAAATAATTTTAATGAACTATATTTCCCATTTCAAAAATCAACAACTTTGATTGCAGAGCAGCTTTCAAGGGGAGCACTATTTTTCCTGTTAAAGAGAGAACAGGATTGGTGAACTGCCTTTGAAATCTAGAGGAATCAAGAAAGGTCATTTCAAGGAGGTTGAACTTAAGGTGGTATTTGAAGGGAGCTAGTGTCCAAGAGGGGAAGGTAAGAAAGAAACTAACATCTCTCTATAGGTGAGTGTTGGACTTAGAGTCAGAGAAAACTAGTTCAAATCTTGCCCTTGCACTTAATAGCTGTGTGATGCTGGACAAGTCTTTTAAAGTTCTTGCATCCTTAGTTTCCTCATCTGTAAAATGGGAGTAATAGTAGCACCTCATATGGTTTTGTGAGGAACAAATGGAATAACATGTATATGACACTTAAATGTTATTGCTGTTCTTATTGGCAGTGATAGCTTGTGCAAAGGCATCAAGATGGGAGATGAAATCGTGTCCCAGGGCCTTCTAGGAATTGGATGAGTCCTTGAGTTTATCTAAATGTGACTGCCTCATTTTATATTGAAAGAAAATGAATTCCAGAGAGGTTAGACTTCCCCAAGATCACACAGATAGTATGTGACAGAGCCTGAATTTGAACCCAGAACTGATTCCAAATCTAGCACTTTCTGATGTCCCTCATATTATGTTCAGGAAATAAGGGGCAGGAAATCAGTTGCTCTATAATCTAAAGTGTGAGTGGATCAGTAATAGGTAATATTCTCAGGAGTTTGTTGAATGAGGATGCCAATGATATAGTTAGATCTGTAGTTTAGGAACATCAATTTGACAGTTGAGCTGATGGACTGGTATAGGGAGAGACTTGAGTCAAGGAGACCAACCAAAGATTATTGTAATAGTGTAGGCAAGAGGTGAAGCGAGCCTGCAACAGGATGGTTGCAGTGTCAGAGGAGAGAAGATGAAGATGGGAGATGTTACAAAGATGAAATTAACAGAATCTGGCGACAGATTTAATATAAGGGTTTATGAGAGAATAAAAAGCAAAGGGTGACCCTAGAGTTGTGAGCATGGGTCCCTGGGGGGGAAAGTGATACTCTTTAATAACCATAATTATTATTATACTTAAATAGTATTAATTTTTAATAATCAATATTTTATTTTAATAATTATTTATTAATAATTTAATATTTAATAATTAAATAAAATAAAAAGAAATTCAAAAGAGGGGAGGGTTTCGGGGAAAAGATAGTGAGTTAAATTTTAGACATGTTTTGTTTAGATATCTACTAGCAATCCTGTTCAATAGACAAGACCAACAGGCAGTTGGAAATGCAAGTCTAGAGGTTTGGAGAGAGGTGAGGGCTAGATATGTAGATCTGAAAACTATCAAGATAGAGATTGAATGGAAGGGAACTGATGAGATCACCAAGTAAAATAATATAAAGGGAAAAGAGAAAAGAGAAAAGGGCTCAATTCCTAGAAAACATTCACTATTACTGGGTGTGATCTGGGTGCAGGTCCAGCAAAAGACACTGAAAAGAGGGGTCAGACAAGTAGGAGAAAAACCAAGGTGGAATAGTGTCATGATAACCTGGATAGAAGAGAGTGTCAAGGAAAAGAAGGTGATGGATAGAATCAGAGACTGCAGAGGGAGCAGCAAATAAGGGGAATGAGAAAAAGCCATTGGATTTGGTGATCAAGAATTCATTGGTAACTTATTTGCATGATAAGATCAGAAGCTAGACTATGGAGAGTTAAGAGGGTAAGAGGAAAGGAGAAAAGGTACCAATTGTTCATGAGTTCTCAAGGAGTTTTATCACAAAAAGAAGGAAAGATATAGGATGACAATTAGCGAGATTGGACAGTGATGAACAACCCACAATGGAGATCAAGATGAATCAATCTAAAAGCAAGGGGTAGAGGGGCAGAGCCAAGATGGCAGAGTAGAAAGACTCACATATGCTAGCTCCGAACCCACAGCCCATAATTATCTATAAAAAGAACTCCCAACAAATTCTGGAACAGTGGAGCCACACAGCAACACAGTGAAGGAAATTTCCGTTCCAGAGAGCCCTGAAAAATCGATCCCAAAGGTCTGTCGCACACCAAACGGGAGCAGAGCACAGCTCTGCCCTGGCCTCACGACACTGAGAGGAGCGAGCAGATCCAAGCAGGCTTCAGGGACAGAATCTCCAGCAACTGCAAAGTTCCCTCCACCCACAGACTCACAGGTCAGTGAGAGAGACGTCTGGATGGTCTGAGAGGGGAGCGGGGTGTCTACATGACTCGGGCCCCCTTGGGAGGCAGCAGCAGAGGCAGCAGGTGGCCAGAGGCTCCCCAAGCAGGCAGGAGATCAGCAGGAGCTCCATTACAGAAGGTCTCTGCATAAACCCCCTGAAGAAACTGAGCCTGGGAGGCGGCCCTGCCCCCACCTGAGCACCAGAACTTAAGCTCCCATTGAATAGCAGCCAGGCCTGCCACTAAAAACCCTGAGGCTGGGGAGTAGCATTTGAATCTCAGACCCCAAGCACTAGCTGGGCGAATCTGGGCAGGGGTGGAGAGGAATCTCCGAAGTTAAGTAACTGGCTGGGAAAATGCCCAGAAAAGGGAAAACAATAAGACCATAGAAGGTTACTTTCCTGGTGAACAGATGATTCCACCCGTCCTCTCTGACAAGGAAGAACAATGCTTACCATCAGGTAAAGACATGGAAGTCAAGGCCTCTGTATCCCAAACATCTGAAATGAAAGCAAGGGGTAAAAAAGCAGGACAGAGCATTGTCAAGAGAACCTAGTGAAAAAATAATATTCAGGAGAAAAGTATGGTAAATATATTCAGCATAAGTCAGGTAAGTACTCCATTTGCCTATGCTGGAGAACCACATGGAAATAAAATGGCAAGTCTGACTATGACGTTTGTGAAAGTCCTAACAGTGGGCAATGTAATAAAATAGGACATAATATGAAAGATTCCAGTTTGTCCAGTGAATGTATCTTTTAATGAGTTTTACTTAATTAGCTCTTTCTCCAGAAATTTTTTTAGATGTTCATTTTAATCATGAACTTAACAATCATAAAAGATGAACATTTCACTGTACAAAGAGAAAAGAAAATTGCATATAAAACTGTGAATTTCTGTTAACTATACTTTGTTTTTTATTTGTTTATTAAATTTCACAAGGTTGTAACAAAATGTCCTGTTCTTTTGTGTTACTTTCTCAATGCCTTTTTTATTTTCTCCGTATATAAAATATTTTATGGATGCTTTCTTTTTTAATATTGATATTACTACCCATTAACTCCCCCTGCCTCCAAATAAAAGTTGTCTCTCCTCATATAGTCAAATAAAACAAATCAATACTTTGACCACATCCAGAAATTTTTCTCGCTCTGCACCTCTAACCCATCAAAGAGTTCATCATGTAATTTTTTCCTTTTGTTCTGCTTATTTTACTTTTTATCAGTTCATACAAATCTTCCTAATTTTTTGTGAATTTTGCTCACGTTATTTCTCATAGGGAAATGACATTCAATTACATTCATATACCACAATTTTTTCAGCCCTTCTCCAAATGACAATTAACCCAGTTTTCTCCAGTTCTTGGCTATGACAAAAAGTCCTACTATGCATATTTTTGGATACATAGTCCCTTTCCCTTTGTCTTTAACAACTCTTCATTTTTTCCAATTATATGTAAAAACAATTTAACAATCTTTTTTTTAAGTTTTGAGTTCCAAATTCTCTCCCTCCCTGCCTCTCCTTCTCGCTCCTCAAGACAGCAAGCAATTTGATTTAGGTTATACATGTTGTCACACAAAACATATTACTGTATTAGTCATGTTGTTAAAGAAAACACAGACAAAAAAAAATCCAAGGAACAAAAAAAGGTATGCTTCAATCTGCATTTTGATTCCATCAGTTCTTTCTCTGGAGGTTGCATTTTTCATCATGAGTCCTTGGAAATTGTCTTGGATCATTCATTATATTGCTAGTAACTAAGCTATTCACAGATGATCATCATATGATAATGCTGTTACTGTGGACAATGTTCTCCTGCTTCTACTCACTTTGTATCAGTTCATATAGCTCTTTCCAGATTTTTCTTAAACCATCCTTCTTATAGCATAATAGTGTTCCGTCACAATCATATACTACAACTGGTTCAAGCCATCCACCACTATTGGGCATCCCCTTAATTTCCAGCTCTTTGCCAATGAGAGAGACAGAGACACAGAGAGATACACACAGAGAGAAACCATAAATAATTTTGAACATATAGGTCTTATTCCATTATTTCCCCCTTTTTAGCTCTTTGGAATGTAGATCTAGTGGTGGCAGTGTTAGGTTAAAGGATATGCATAGTTTGACAACTCCTTGGGCATAAATCCAAATTGCTCTGCAGAATGGTTGGGTCAGTTCCCAGCTCCACCAACAGTGCTTTAGTATCATAATTTTCCTACATCCCCACCAACATTTGTCATTTTCTTTTTCTGTCATATTAGTCAGTGTGACAGATGTGAAATGGTACCTCAGAGTTGTTTTAATTTGCATTTCTCTAATCAAAAGTGATAGAACACTTCTTTATATGCCTATAGATAACTTTGATTTCTTTATCTGAAAACCGCTTCTCATATCCTTTGAATATTTATTGAGGAAGAGCTTGTATTCTTCTAAGTTTGACTCAGTTCTCTACATATTTGAGAAATAAAACCTTTATCAGAGAAATTTTCTATAAATTTTTTCACAGTTATGATTGCTGTGTATTCTCTCCATCCTATTTTCCATGTTCATTTTTTCACTCTCTCACATTTACTCCATCCCTAGTCACATGTGTTTTGTTTCTGACTATTACGTTTTATAATTTTCTCTCCCATCTCTCAGTCCCCCCCTTTTCTTATCCTATTTTCCTCTTATTTCTCAGCAGGACATAAGAGATTTCTATACTCAACTGAGTGTATATGTCATTCCCTCTTTAAGCCAATTCCAATGTGAATCAGGTTCAAGCATTGTCTGCTACTCCCTTTCCATCTTCCCTTGCATTCTAAAAGCTTTTTTATATGAAATAATTTAAATAAAACACCTCTTTTATATGAGATAACTTACCTCATTCTACTTCTCCCTTGCTCTTTCTCCCACTGCATTCTTTTTTCTCACTTCTTAATTTTATTATTTTGTTATCCCATCATAGTTAACTCATACCTGGGCCCTCTATGTATATTCCTTCTAATTTCCCTTATAACAATAAAATTCTTAGGAGTTACAAGTATCATCTTCTCAAAGAAGAATGCAAACAGTTTATCCTTATGGAATCCCTTATTAATTCTTTTTTCTGTTTACATTTTCACATTTCTCTTGTATCTTGTTTTTCAATGGCAAATTTTCTACTCAGCTCTGGTCTTTTCATCATGAATGTTTGAAAGTCCTCTATTTCATTAAATATCTATCTTTTCCTCCTGAAGGATTATACTCAGTTTTGCTAGGTAGGTGATTCTTGGTTTCAATTCTAGGTCTTTTGCACTCTAGAATATCATATTCCTAGTCCTCTGATCCTTTCATGTGCAAGCTGCTAAATCTTGTGTTATTCAGACTGTGAATCTACGGTATTTGAAATGTTTTTTTCTGGACACTTGCAATATTTTTCCTTTACCTGGAAGTTCTGAAATGTGGTTATAATATTCCTGGAAGTTTTACTCTTGGGATCTTTTTCAGGAAGTGATTGGTGTATTCTTTCACTTTTAATATACCCTCTGGTTCTAGGATATCAGGGCAGTTTTCATTGATAACTTCTGGAAATATGTTGTCCAGGTTCTTTTTTGATCATGACTTTCAGGTAGTCCAAAAATTCTTAAATTATCTCTCCTAGATCTATTTTCCAGGTCAGTTGCTTTCCTAATGAGATATTTCACATTTTATTTCACATTTTTTTTATTCTTTTGATTTTGTTTTATTCCTTCCAGCTTTCACTTGCCCAATTATAATTTTTAAGGAATTGTTTTCCTCTGTTAGCATTTGCCCCTCCTTTTCCATTTGATCAATTCTATTTTTTAAGGAGGTTTTTTCTTAAGTGAATTTTTGGACTTTTTTTCTATTTGACCAATTTTGATGTCTAAGGAGTTCTTCTCTTAAGTGGATTTTTATGCCTCTTTTTATTGATTGACCTATTCTGTTTTTTAAGAATTTATTTTTTTTCAGTACTTTTTTGTGCTTCTTTTACCAAGCTGTTGACTTTTTTTCATGGTTTTTTTGCATCATTCTCATTTCTTTCTTTTCCCAATTTTCCTTTTACTTTTCATATTTGATGTTTAAAATCCTTTTTGAACTCTTCCAAGAATTTCTTTATAGGCAGGAGATCAATTCACATCTTTTGGGGGGATTTTGGGGAAATTTGACTTTGTTGTCTTCTGAAGAGCTTATATTTTGATCTTCCCTTTACCTTTTTTGTTGTATTTCATTTTCCCAGGTCATTTCTTGATTTTTTTAAAACTTTCTGTTAAGGCAGGGAACACTGTCCCAAGATGCAGATTTTTTGCACAGCTGTTTTCAGAGCTAGTTCTGGTGGTCTGTAAGTTTTCAGTTCTTCTAAGGTGATATGATTTAAGGAAAGGTGTGGTCAGTGCTTTCCTGGCCTGTGTGGTGGTCTGTGAGTGACCACAAGAACTCTTTCTCACCCTGGAACTGTGACCAGGATCTCGACTCCCCTGTGTTCATGTGCTCTAGTTTGCGGGTGCTCCTTCTCACCCTGGGACTGTTACTGCAAACTGTGTGCATGGACAGTCCCGCTCCCCATGCCAGTAAAGTATCCTCTGTAATCCCTTTCCTAACAGTTTTCCAACCTCCTTATCATCTGTGGGCTGAGAGCTCTGGAAGCCACCACTGCTGGTACACTTCCCCCCAAGGCCTACAGCTGGCTTAGCACACAGGCAAGGTCTACGCTAGATGGTGCTTCACTCTCTCCCCAGTGAGACAGACTTTTTCTGCTAACCCTTTTCTTTCCTAAGTTATCCTGAAATTGTTTCACCCTGTCATTTGTTAATCCAGAATTCATTTTGAGGAGTTATTGTCAAGATGTTTGGAGAGGCCTTTGGGAGAGCTCAGGGAAGTCTCTGCTTTTACTCTGCCATTTCTGCTCTGCCCTTCCCCCGTCATTGATCTCATTTGGTCGTAACATTGGTCGCAATAACTCTGAGAGGTAGGTTCTATTATCATCCCCATTTACAGATGAGGAAGTTGAGACAGAGGTTACACCTTGACTAAGATCACACGGCTATAAGTGTCTGAGACCAGATTTGAGCTCAGATCTTCCTGACTCCAGAGCTAACACTGTTCGGCTTTTAAAGTCCTTCACAATTCGATTTCAGTCTACCTTTTCTAGGCTTATTCTCCTCCAAATATTCTGCATTTTTCCAAACTGACTTATTTGCTCCTTCGCATCTATAAATGACATTCCCATCTGCCATCTCTCTCTCTTTGCACAGGTTTGGCCCATCATGCCTGAGATGTGGGTCTTCCTTGCCTCTGCCTTGCAGAATCCTGGCTTCCTTCAAAACCAAGCTCAGAGGCTACCTCCTCCAGGAAGCCCATGCTGATCTCACCCTAGGAACTACTTTATATGTAGTTTACACTTAGTTTTTTTCTGTACCACAGACTCTTTGAAGGTAAGAACTGTTTTATCATTGTAGCCCAGTTTGGTGCTTGACCCTTTCCAGGTGTTTAATAAATGCTTATAGAATGATAAGACTGAAAGTGTTCTTCCAGCAGAGGTCAAATTCCAATGGTGGTTAAGTTCTTTTGCTCATCGAATTGATTTCTAAAAGCTGACTTTGAGTAATCATGGAACCAATGAGGGAGTCATTTTAGAATAGAGGAGAAATTTCCTGGTACCCACGCTTCCTTGGGTTTGTGGCTAACAAATTGGTTTATATATTTTGCATCTTTCGCTCCAAAAAAAGCACGACTGCTGGCCATACTTAATTTGGTACATACTGACCTTTGGTCTCAATAAACTTTGTTTTTACCTACATAAGCAATAGGGAAGCTAGGAAATATAATGCTGAGTCTGGAGTCAGGAAGACTCCTTTTCCTTGAGTTCAAATCTGTCCTCAGATACTTACTAGTTGTGTGACCCTGGGCCAGTCACTTACATCTCTTCGCCCCAGTTTCCTCATCTGTAAATGAACTATAGAAGGAAATGGCTCCAGTATCTCTACCAAGAAAACTCCAGATGGGGCCACAAAGGGTCAAACAAGACTGAAAACAACTAACAATAGCCAGGCAAAGGGGCACATTGAATGGGGGTATATTTAAAGTTATTTAGGTTAAAATAAAACTTTCTATATACAGTAAAGTGATTCAATATATTGACTAAATAGAAATCTACAAGATGTATAGCCGAAAACACTCTAGAGGACCACAGATTTGGTCATATCTCAGAGGTATAGTCTAAATTCCTCATTTTGAAGATGAGAAAATTGAAGCTCAGAGAAATTTAGTAATGTACGTAGTAAAGAGCAGAGCTAGGGTTTGAAACCAGGTTCTCTGGTTCACAATCCGTTATAACATACTGCTAGAGAATAATGAATAGGGAGCTGAATTTGAAGTCAAAAAGTCCTGAGATCAGCTATGACCTCAGATTAGCTATGTGATTCTGGGCAAGTCATTTAACTTTCTTCTGCCTCCGTTTTGCTCTCTGTAAAATGGACACAATAATAGCACCTATTTCTCGGGATTTTTGTGAGGATCAAGTAAGATAGTATTTGTAAACCATTTCACAAATCTTAGAACATTCTATAAACATTAGCTATTCAAATCCTGCCTCAGACATTTACTGAAGATGTGGCCCTGGTCACGTCTCTGGACCTCAGCCTTCCCCAATGTAAAGGGAGAGGACTGGATTCAAAGACCTCCAAAATTCCTTCCAGTTCTAAATTTATGGTCCTTCGATTGTCCATAGACATGTGGAAAGTCAGCTATGTATATCATTTACTCATAGAACATCAATGCTAGAAGCTAGAATATGCTTCAGAGGCCATTTAGTTCAACCCCTACCTGAATATATAACAATCTTTAAGATGTTATGGGTCACAATACTAGAGATAGGACTGTATGTTTTAGAATTTAAAGATGAGGAAAATGAGGACCAGAGAGATTAAATAACATACCGTAAACATGAATACTCTATACAGCATCTCTAACAATTAGTCATCCAGGCTTTCCTTGAGCACTTTGAATAACAATAAGGAAATTATATTCCAGAGGCAATGGTAGAAATGAGTGGTGTATGGATAGAACACTGTTTCTGGAGGTAGGAAGACACATCTTTCTGGGTTCAAATCTTGCCTCAGATACTTACTAGGTGTGTGAGCCTGGGAAAGACACTTTACCTGTTTGCCTCAGTTTCCTTATCTATAAAATGAGCTGGAGAAGGAAATGACAAGTCACTCCAACACTTTTGCAAAGAAAATCCCAAGAGTTTGACATGACTGAACAATGGTGGCAAAATTCCAGAGGCAGCCCAGTTAAATTTGGGATATCTCTGACAAGCAGGAAAACTTGAAGTTTCTTCTGGGTCCAACTTGATTGAAGGTGATCAGGTGGCTCAGACCAGGCATTTAAACAAAATGAGATACTGGTAGATGATGGAACGTTTAACAAAAACAATAGTTTCCTAAACAATAGCCTGAAAAGCATATTCTGCAAGGATACAGCTTTGATTTAGTTGGGCCCAGCTCTCCAGACTCTGAAATGGCACTGGGGCCCATTCCTGGTGGTGACGTTATATGTATACCTTGAGCCTGAGAAGCATCTGACTCCTCTTATGGTGACCTTTTCTATTTTGGTGACCAGAAATCTATTTTAAAAGTTCAAAGCCTGGTCTTTTGGACCAGCTAAATCTTTAAGAGAGTTTCATTGCTTTTTAGAGAGAAACTAGCTTGGTCTACTAATATGAGGCCTAGTAGATGTTGCTGCTATCTCTTTATATTGAGTTAGAATTTGCCCTGCTGTTCAGTCATTTCAGTCATGTCTAACTCTTTATGGTAACATTTGGGGCTTTTAGCAAAGATACTGGAGTGGTTTGCCATTTCCTCATTCAGCTCATTCTATAGATGAGGAATCTGAGGCAAAGAGAATGAAGTGGCTTGCTCAGGGTCACACAGCTAGTAAGTGTCTGAGGTTGGATTTGAACTCAGGTCTTCCTGACTCCCAGGCCCAATGCTTTATCCACTGCACCAAAAAGTTGCTCAGGATTTGCCTTATTTTGACTTAATTCCCCAGTGATTTCAATGAAAATTAATAAAGCAGAGAGAGTTCTGGCATTGGAATAAGATGACTTGGGGTCAAGTCCTGCCTCTGATACTGACTACTTAACCTGATTTTGGGGAAAATTACTTAGCTTCTCTAGGCCTCAGGTTCCTCCTCTGTAAAATGAGGACAATGGACTAGATATTCTCTGTGGTCCCTTCTGATTGCTATATTTGTGGTCCCCCATACCCCACCTTGAGATGGCATGCAACTTCCTTAATCCTAATATTTTCTGTTTTATTTTTTTAAATCCTCTGCAAACACCTTCTATGCCTGCTGAGAGAAGCAGTGATTTTAATGTGAATGATCTGGATGCTATGCATCTACAAGTGTATTCTATACAAAGACTAAGGTTAAAGACAGGATCTTCTAGATTGCCCTCCCTGCCAGTCATGTACCTCTGCATTGAATTCATCTGCCCTTTAAGACATAGGTGAGGGGTCAGGGAGGATTGGCTCCAAAGAGAAGCCCTGTCTACTTCTCCATGGCTGGAAAGATGATGGCTGTCATATGAAGCCTTAAGGAGGGGCGTGAGGAGTGGGGGTTAATGCAGGGGAAGTCCACTGAGATCCCTAGGGCCAGGCCAAGGGTTGGAGGTGGAAGAACATAATTGCATATGGTCCATTGGCAGGGTCACCTTGGTCATGGAGCAATCCAACATTTACAGGAAACTCCACAGATGGTGCAATTCTGTAATTCTTTTACTTTAAAGGGGGTGGAAATAACAGGAGTAAGATTCATACAGCCAAGTCCTACGTGGAAGGAACAGTGGACCAGCCCCTTGGGTTCTCTAGGCTTTCTAATCTGTGCCACTTAGCTAATTTAGCCACTAAAGGGCTATTGAAGCTTGGCCACAGGCCTTGCCACAGGCTGTCACCCCCAGCACAATGCCCAAGAATACCCTCTTTTAATTCCATTTCACTAGCAGGGTGCTCTTGCCCTGTTTCCTCCTTATCATCACCTGAGGCCTGGAGGGCCTGCCAGGAACCCTGCTGCCAGGGCCAAGGACTGGCTGCCAAGCAGCTTCTGCAGCTGACTCCAGGAGCGCCTCCAGCCTTCACTGACAGGGCTCCCTTTGTTGGGAACACAAGCTGCCTGCTCCCAGAGCCTGCCCACAAGCCTTTTATGCCGGCTGCGTGTTGCTGGCCCCGAGCCAACCGCAGGAAAGCCCAAACCACCATGTTCTGAGGAAGGTACAAAGATTAAACGTGGGGTTCTGTGGCTTGCTGTGTTTAATACACACGGGGAAGAATCAGGAAGCCTAAACTGGAATTAATGTGATTTTCCCAGTGCTTGCACTTATTCTCTACTGACCTCTTCTTTTCACTCCTCTTCTCCAAGCTCTGCTTATGCAAAATAGTTCTACATGAAAAACTGCAGGCACATTAACTTGGAGCTTTCAAAGGAAACTGTAGCTTCTTTCCTTCAGCCTTGGAGGGGCTACTTTCTTCCTCTTCATTCAAACTTCTCTGGATAGACCAGTAGGGTTTTTAGGAAGTGATTTGGAATTTTTCTTAAGGTGAGATGCTTAGAAAACTTAGATGTGTCTTCAGCAAGTGTTCAGGGTACCAGGGAGGGAGGGAGGGAGAGAAACAGAGAGAGACAGAGACAGAAAGAGAAAGAGAGAGACAGAGAGATAGACAGAGACAGAGAGAGAGAGACAGAGAGAGAAAGAGAGAGAGACAGAGAAATAGAGAGAGAAAAAGAGAAAGAGAGAGCGAGAGAGAGAGAGCGAGAGACAGAGAGATAGACAGAGACAGAGAAAAAGAGAGAGACAGACAGAGACAGAGAGAGAAAAAGAGAGAGACAGACAGAGACAGAGACAGAGAGATAGACAGAGACAGACAGAGAGAAAAAGAGAGAGAAAGAGAGAGAGTGAGTGAAAGAGACAGAGAGATAGAGACACAGAGAGAGATGGAGTTAACAACAAGGAGGAGGAGGACATGTGTCCAGAGAATATAGGAGGAATGAAAATTCAGTTGGCAAGTGTATTAAAAGAAGAAAGTGGAGTATTTTCTTCTTAATTATCTCCTGAGAAATAAGGACAAATCCTCTCCACATAAGGGAAAGCTCAATGATTCCCATAAGAGGATTCAGAGATGGAAGAAGTCTTCGAGAACACCTTGTCCAGTGCTCTCATGGTACCATCAGGACAGTGAGACTCAGAGAAGTCAAACCACTTGCCTAAGGTCACACAAGAAATAAATTACAGAGATGGGCTATGAAACTCTCCGGTTTCCAAATCCAAGACTTCTCCTTTCACATGTAACATTCACCTCTCTTCTTTTTCACTGGCTGTTTCCTATGCCTGGAATGCTCTCCCTTCCTTGGCTCATCCTTTTGGTTTCCCTGGCCTCCTCTCAAGACTCAGTTCAAATCCTGCTTTGTGCATGAGGACTTTCCTGGTGCTCCCCAGTACCAGTGCCTTCCCTCCCAATGTAGACCCAATGTACACTGCATATGTTTCATATATACACAGTTGCTTGCCTATAGTGTCCACTGTGACCTGGAGAACCTGGATTGTTTTGGCCTTTCTTTCTATCTCTAACTAGAGGCATAGAGCCTCTTATATCTTAATTACCTAATAAATCTTGTTGATGGTATGTATGCTGTTCACTAGAAGGGCTTTTATCATTTACCCTTTAGATCTTTTCATCATGCTCCATTCCCTAATTTGGTGGCTAGTCACTTTCCCCTTTCTTATTTTTTTCTTATTCCTTGAAAGGTCTGTGACTTCTGGGAGAAAGTTATCAGCCCCACCACAGGGGTATGTTGGAACCACCTTGGACTGACTCTGCTGATGGTTAAATTTTCAGAGTGAGCATTTAGGCCTTGGAAATCAACAAATGCTATCATTCAGGGCTTGATTCATTGTTTTGTTGATTGAATTAGGAAAGCAATGGAGAAAATGTTAATAGTGCAAATTGAACTTAAAAGCTTGTCATGTGTATAGTTTTTATTTTTTATTTGATTTGGAGAGTCAGTTGTTAAACGTTTACCAGCACATGGCTGCATGCATGGGACATAACTGGAGACAGGGTTCTATACTACCTAGTAAGAGACCCCCCCCTTCTTCAATGGATATCCCCTGGGACTGCCCTACACAGAGTTAAAACTAGTCTGTAATCAGATAACAGCCAATTGACCTTTCGTAAGTGGATCACGGTAACAACAAGAGGGGAAGCTAATCTCCAAATGTGGGAAAAAGTAGGCCTCTGGTTTCCTTTGCTCTGACATGGTTTAAAAAGTAATGTGGGTCAATGATCAGAAAGCAGCAGAAGGAAAGGTCTAGGGCTACATTAAATGCATATTTGGGGCCCATCACTCTAATCCATTGTCTATTATCTAAGGCAAGGGAAAGGAAAGATATAGGTTATTGAGGTAATTAAGTGTAGAAATTTAGCTTTGTAATATTGGGAAATCTCACCTAATTCTTCACTTTACTTTAGAATTCATTTAGAATCCCTTCATTAAGAAGGGAGTTTTAAAAATACGGTTGAAAACAGTAACCCAGATCCCCAAACTGAGTTTCTTGGTAACAAAAATTAGAATTATTGTCTAGAAGAAAGGAAATATATAGCTTTTGGCTCTGCCAGTCAGTGCTTGCTTCAATAGTTTAGATAAGTGATGACTGGCATATTTATACAACCCCCTCTCCCCCTGCTCTCCCAACTCCTTTGCCTATGTCTAAATGCAGAAGGTCAGTTTGTTTTTTTTCCTGGGGTTAAATTAGGCCACTAATAAACTTCCTGTACAATGTGGTTTCTCTAGGTTTTTAAAACCGTTTGCAGCTTCAAGTCACATACATAGTATGACAACCCTTAGCCACAAGGTCACTAATTGAGGTTTCTGGGACCTCAGATCATCGTTTTAGGAAAATAAAGGTGGGTTATGACCAAGGCCAGACCAGGCTGACTAGGCTGAATGAGGTCGAGATACAAAAGATAGTATCTTTTATATACCAAAGGAGCTAAGGCAGCAGGTGGCTCATACCAAGTAAAGAAAAGGTTTAAATGCAGAAGAATAAGCTATTAGACCTCTCATGGTCCCCTTCTAGCACTCATAAGGAGCTGTACCTGTAAAACTGAGGGCTAGGTGCTATTGTAGAAAGAGTTTTGAACTGAGAATCAGGAAGCCTGCATTCTGGCTCATGGTGTGACTGTAGGCAGATTGCCTCACTAATCACCAAATTCCCCATCTGTAAAATGAGGGAGTCTATGAAAACATTTTATGACCTAAGGATTGACTGTGTGTACATGTACCTATTTTGAGGAGATCCGTGATCCCATCAATATGGGCCCCCAATGCAAATGATGGAGATTGCAAATGATCAACTCCTCTTGTGATGCTCTTGTCTAAATTATCCACATGGATACTGACAACGCATGGATAAAAGTGTGGTTAGTCCTTGCTCTCACTAAATGATACCCATTCTTTCCCAGCCATCTCTCTCTCTCTGTCTCTCTCTGTCTTTGTCTCTGTCTCTCTCTGTGTGTGTCTCTCTCTGTCTCTCTCTGTCTCTGTTTTTCTCTCTCTCTCTCTGATAATATCCTCAAGTCAGTCTTCTTTCTGTCCTCCTCAATTCTTCATATGCTTCCTCTATTAGGCTGTGAATTCCTTGAGAACAGGGACTATCTTCATTTTCTGTTTGCATCTCCAGGCCTTTGCACAGAGTAAAAGTTTAATAGATGCTGTTTCATTACTTCTTTGGTAATATGTTGTAGCCTACTCAGGCCCACTACACAACTCTTTGTTGCCTTTTACATGACGTCAACTCTAATTATTTGTAGAGCATACTATTCTATGAATTGCCTGCACATTGCATTATGTGAAGAATTTTTATTTTAAAGATAGACCTTATGTTATGGGATAAAGTTGGGTTCATTAAAAGCAGAATCACAGAATTTTTTAGCTGAAAGGGACTTCAATGGCCACCTAGTTCAATCCACAAAGAAATCCCACTTCCACACAAGTTCAAACCTTGCTTGAAGGCTTCTAGTGGCAGTGAATCTACTACCTTCAGAGGCAGCTCATTTTAGAGTAGTGCTCAGCTTTATATTTTCTCCTTATATCAATCTAAATTTGCTTCCTTATCCTTTCTACCTGTGGTTCTTAGTTCTTCCCTGTGAGGTCAAACAGAACAAATCTAATCCTTCCATATCACAGTACTTCAAATACTTGGAGAGAGATAGAATACCCTGAGTCTTTGTCAGGCTAAACATCCTAGTCAGCATGGTTATGTGACTTCCTTCAATGGTACCCCAAAGCATGGGTGTTGATATTGAGAAGATGGGGAAGGTTTGGCAAGGCAGGAACAATGGTAGGACAAAGGGACATGAAGTCAAAAGGCAGAGATAGTATATAGTAGAACATCTGGATTATAAGGTCAAATTAGCAATGAGAAGAAAGTAAGACAAGGTCAAGGCTAATAGACAAGAGACAGATAGATGGTTTGGAGATCATAGAGGGGACAAAGAATAGCTCTAAGACAAGTGAGGCAAAGGGACTAATGGAAGGATAGGAAGCTATGATTAGTGAGGGGAATTTCAGAATTCAGCCTCATGGAAAATGCACAGTTATGGATGATGGTGGGATCTAAGCAATTTCCAAAAGGCAATTCAGTCTGTTATCCTCTGTCTATTCAATTATATATCTATATATGTGCATATACATATATCGATATACATATTACATATATGTGCATATAAACACATATAGCTATTGGTGTATACATATATACATGCAAGCATAAACACATGCGTATTTTGCATATGGTTTTAGGCCAACAAGACATGTGTTGTTCATGTAACTGCATATGATGGTCTTCATCCAGTTGATGTTTCCTGTGTGGATGTAAGGCTGAACTCTGTTCAGTGACTACGGATCTCCTTTTAGAAGGCTTTGCACTTTTCTAAGAGAATGATACAATCAACACAAAGTTATCCACAGACAGGAGCATTAGGAGAACCTTAACAAAGATAGTGCAGTCAGATGATGCAGTGGATGATGCAAATGGCCAGAAGTCAGGAAGCCTCATCTTCCGCAGTTTAAATCTGTACTCAGGCACTTCCTGGTTGTCTAAACCTGGGCAAGTCACTTCACCCTGTTTACCTCAGTTTCTACTTCTATTAAAATGAGCTGGAGAAAGAAATGGCAAGTCACTCCAGTATCTTTGCCAAGAAACCATGCCATGGTTTCTTTGCCATGACCCCAAATGGGGTCATGAAAGAGTCGAACATGACTGAACAACAACAAACATAGAGAATTCACCTTTCCTTGGGACTTTAGGCTACGTATCCTCTATAGAGGTGGAAAATGCCCCCTGGAAAGTAAGTCTCCCTGGTTGTTTTTCCTTTTATATAAATAAATAATTTAGAGAGACAGAGACAGACAGACACACAAACACATGCACACAGAAAGAGAGAGAGAGAGAGAGAGAGAGAGAGAGAGAGAGAGAGAGAGAGAGAGAGAGGTTATCTCTGTTATATATTTTAAGGAAGCTTGTATGATTATAACATATGCATGGAAGTAACCTTGTGGGATGAAAACATTTAGGAAGTTTTTCGCGCCACTGAATTAATTCTTTTTTATGGTAAACAGTAGGCACAGGACCATCTTGCCTCCTTTATGCTTTTCAGTCAACCGTATAACTGTTAAGATGCAATCTGCTCTAGAATATTATTTGCAGAAGCCTATCCCATTTTCTAATCTTCCTTCTAGTGTTTGATAAATTGTTACTGAATTGGATTGGTTGTGTGTGTAGTTTGTTGTCGTAAAGATTTGGGAGAAGGAAGAAAAGTAGATACATGGTTTAGTAGTTACTGATGTTTTCTCATTAGTTTCATTTCTGGCAATAATAGTAATAAAATAGTCTTCTCTCTTTCAGGTGTCTCAAGAGTCAATCACTCTATACCTTCAAAACTCTGTCACCTGTAGCATAGACTTCCTCTGTGTCTAGTCGAACAGCTATTCCAGAGGTGTACTGGTAAATGTCTTAACAACTGGATCTCTGGGGGAAGTACAACACACTTTTAAATTTAATCTGCATTATTAACACTTTCTGAATCACTGAAGTTGAGAAATCAACAAAATAATGAATCAAGCCATGATGTGTTCTGTTTGCCAATTTTCAAGGTGTAAATTCTCAAAATTTAACCATTGGTTTTCATAAACCCATTTGAACTGATTCCATCACATTCTTGGCTTTTTCCATCGTTATTTTTCATAATGTTATTTCCCCTACCTCATGTAGCACATTAAGGGGCTGTCATATGAGAGCTTATATGTTGTGGCTCCATTGTCACTTATGAAGAAAAGAGTTTGTTAGAGAAATCTTTATGGATTGTTTGCATTTCTTTGTCTGTTCATCATTTTCCTTCTTAAATACCTTCCGTATGATTTGATTTAAGGCAGCCAGATGGGATGGTGGATAGAGTGCTGTATTGCCAAGGCAATATTCACAGCCCTTGTGGTGACTATGAATATGCCAGTGTAGTTCTCAATCGAAAAATATAAAAGACTCTCCATATAGAAGGCAGAAGAAAAACATTTATTCAAACATCATAAAGCCAAATCCCAGAACCAGAAAGCAAAATCTGTCATGGGGACTAAGAAGTTAATAAACGTGATCACAGCAGAGAGCAAAGTCTTCTCAAGCCTCCCGTTTCAGCCAGGGTCTTCTCACTATCAACTGTCACAATGGTCAGTTGGCCTGACCCCACTCACTCACTTCCTCCTGCTTCTGCTCCAACCTTCCTGTTCTACCTCTTCAGTAAGTTCCTCCCACCACGTGACCCAGGTTTCTGGATTATATGGGTCTATTAATTAATGAGAAAGATTTTTCTATTAAATTACTATTACACTTTCATAGTGTTCTCAACAGACCATCATCAATCAATGCTGAGGCCATTGATTGTTTACCGCGGGTTGACTTCAACCCCTCCTTGGCTGAACTTCCAACTGAAGAAGAGGTTTTGAGGGCCATGAGGCTCCTTTCATGTGACAAAGCATCTGCTGCTGATCCTATTGCAGCTGAGATTTACAAGGTAGGGGGACTATTACTCATACAAAAGCTGACTGAAATTTTCCAGGTTATATGATAAGAGGAAATTATCCCCTAAAATTCAAGGATGTCTCCATTGTCCATCTCTATAAAGGTAAAGATTGTCCTGTGACAATTACAGGGGGGTCTGTCTCTTAGTCATTGCTGGCAAAATTCTTGCTAGAGTCCTCCTTAATAGGCTGATCCTTCACCTGGAAGATTATCTGCCTGAGAGCCAGTGAGGCTTCAGAAAGGGCTGAGGAACAGTCAATATGGTGTTTGCTGCCCAGCAACTCCAAGAGAAATGCCAGGAGCAGAACAGAGGTCTGTACACAATGTTTGTAGATCTGACCAAGACCTTTGACGCTGTTAATCATGAGGGCTTATGGAAAATTATGTCAAAATTTGACTGCCTGGAGAAGTTCATGAGTATTGTACATCAATTTTATGATGGCATGTTGGCCCAGGTTTTGGATAGTGGACAATGCTCTTCTGCTTTCCCAGTCTCTAATGGAGTGAAACAGGACTGTGTGCTTGCTTCCATGCTTTTTAGCATAATGTTTTCAGCCATGTTGTCAAATGCTTTCAATGAGGATGAACGCAGTATCAAGGTCAGCTACCATACTGATGGTAAGTTCTTCAATTTGAAAAGGTTACAAGCCAAGACCAAAGTGGAGGGAGTGTGGGTGCGTGATTTTCTGTTCGCAGATGATCGTGCACTCAATGCAGCCTCTGAAGCTGAGATGCAACAAAGTATGGAGCAATTCTCTGCTGCCTGTGCTAATTTTGGCCTAATAATTAACACCAAGAAAACACAGGTGCTCCATCAGTCACCACCACACCTTCCATGTGTGGAACCATTGATTACAACAAATGGAGAAGTTTTGAATGCTCTGCATAAGTTCACTTACCTTGGTAGTATACTTTCCAGGGATGTACACATTGACAATGAGGTTGATGCACACATTGCCAGAGATAGCTCAGTGTTTGGGAGGCTCTGAAGGAAAGTTTGGAGGAGAAGAGATATTAGACTGACTACCAAACTGAAGGTCTACAGAGTCATTGTGCTGACCTCATTGTTACATACTTGTGAAACATGGACAGTCTCCAGTGCCATGCCAGGAAACTGAATCATTTCCATTTGAACTGTTTTAAGAAGATTCTGAGGACAACCTGGCAGGACAAGGTACCAGACACTGAAGTACTTGCTCAAGCTGAACTGCCAAGCATTCAAACTATGCTTCAGAGAGCGCCACTCTGATGGGCTGGCCACATTGTCTGAATTCAAAAAAACGCTTGCCAAAAAGACTATTTGATGGAGAACTCACATGGGGCAGGTGATCACATGGTGGCCAGAAGAAGAGATACACAAGGACACTCTCAAGGTCTTTCTCAATAACTTTGAATTTGACTGTGCAACATGGGAGACACTAATACAGTACTGCTCAGCATGGTGTGCCCACATCAGAAAGGGTGCTATGCTCTATGAGCAAAGCAAAATTGAGACAGCACAACGTAAATATAAGATGTGCAAATTTGGAGTATCCACCCCCAAAATTCATAAGGACTATCTTTGCCCAACCTGCGGTAGAGCATTCTGAGCTAATATTGATCTGATCAGCCACAGTCAGACACCCTGAAACTTCACTTTATCATGGTGATGTCATTTTGGTCTTCTTCAAGAATGAAGGACAACAACCAACAAGTGCCTGGGGCTGGAGTCAGAAAGACTCATGTTCATAAGTTCAAATCTAGCCTCAGACACTTACTAGCTGTGTGACTCTGGGCAAGTCATGTAGCCCTGTTTGCTTCAGTTTATTCATCTCTTAAATGAGCAGAGAAGGAAATGGCAAATAACTCCAGTATCTTTGCAAGAAAACCCCAGGGTCATGAAGGTTTGGACACAACTGAAAACAACTAAACAAGTGATTTGACTTAAATCAGTCTCAAGCTTTCTGTAAACTTTCCTCCTCATTTTCTGTAAACTCTTTCTCATTTTCCATCTGTTACTTCTTGCTGTTTTATGAGGTGATACTGGTCATCATATTCTACTATGCTCTATTAGAAATCAGTTTATACCCTAAATTCCTTCTGCCCTTCATTGCCATATCCCTCTACTTGAGAAAAAGATCAAGCTTTGCTGCCTGAGACTATTTATAGGTTTTCCTTGTGTCCTCTTGTGGCAACTGATTTACACTAGTTAAATATTCTTAGCAGATGATAGTCTGTGGTGATGTCTGTTCTTGCACTTCCCATTTTTCATTGTCAAAAGTTTGAAAATGGGTCAAGTTGGAGTTGCATGTCATATCTTCTCACTTTTATTCTTCCTTTAATATGATAGTGGTTTTAATGCTTGCTCTAACAAAGCAATTGTTTTATTATACATAGATAGATGATTCAGAAATAGCTCTCACATCAGGAAGCCTTTGATTCTTGTCTTTTAAGACACAGTCAATTTCATTTTTCATGATATTATTCAGTACTCACCATGTGTAGTGCCTCTTGACCCTCTTTCTGAAGACAGTATTCATGAAGTGTAGCTGTTAAGTTGTTGTATAGTCTACAAACCTTTACCCCCATCTCACTTCTTACTCCTGGATCATGTTTTCCAACATAGTTTTGGCTGCTGCTCCTATACCCACTTTGAATTGAAGTCATCATATATTAAAGTATATGTTGATTTAATTTGGAATGTCTTTTTGAGCCACTCTTGCATTTCTCTAGTTTCTCATACTCTGGCACATAAGCTGTAATTGCCATGATAATGGTCATTTTGCAAATTCTAAACATGAGTAAGATGTTTCTTATGGTCTCTGGGCACATGATAAAACCAGTTCTGCCAACTTGGTTATTTGTGTCTCCCAGGAGAATCTGTGAGCCAGCCACTCTCTTAGATGCAACTTCTTCCCATTTCATTGAGAGTGAGAAGATAAAGATGGATAGGACCTAGTAGGATATCCACTTACTGACCACTAAGACCTCACATTTAGAGGACAAGTAGTTAAGTGCATATTTACAGATGGTAGAAAAGCTACATGATTTTTAGGATCTGCTGCTGCTGTCACTGTAGAAGCAGAAGGGAACCAGTCTGCTTGAGAGCAGACATAGTTTCATTGTTTTTTATTTGCTTTGCCAGCACCTAGCACAGTGCCTGGTACAGAGTGACACTAAATACATGCTCATTGATTATTGAATTGAGGGCCATTTTGTATCTTTCTTTGTCACATGGTTTGTCATGGCCCTAGAATTCATGACCAAGTGGTCAGCTTCTTGGTGAAGAGCTTCTCTATACCTATTCAGGCTGACCCCCAGAAAGCAGATATAATCTGTCCCCAGGACCAAGTTCAATGCCTTTCCAAGATGGCAGAACCTCTGCCAGAGATGGTACAAAAACCTTCAAAATCCTTGAATTACATTGTGCCACAATGAAGCATCAGAGTAGGATATTGTGCATATGTATATCTACAAACAAATTTTCCCATAGAGAAGATAAAACTAAGATAACCTAATAGTTGGTTAATCATATTATACATTAGAATTATATATTAGATTATTATATATTATTAATATATTTGATTAGAATTATAAATATATTGGAGGCCTTATCTGGCTCCAAGGATTCATGATTCAGTCATGCCATTAATCCGATATCAGGGTATCCCTTGAATTTTTCTAAAGAAATAATGATACAGCAAGTTGAGCCTTTTTCCCAGATATTCCTCATTCCTAGGAACCATCATCTGCCAAAGGGCTGGCCAGACTGATAGGTAGAGATACAAAACAGAACAAATCTAGATGGCCTATATGGGAAGGAGAATTCTCTTAGCTTTGATTTTGTTAGGATCACATTCTAACTATTGGAGTCATCTGACCCTATATAACTCTCTGATTTGACTTCCACCTTAAATAATATCATCTTGGAAGCATCCTCCAGTCATGAGGTAATGATGTTTATTGATACATAAGACTTAATACTGAAGCCAGAAGGAGGCTTAGAGATCATCAAGTCCAACCCCCTTATTTTACAGATGAGAAAAGGGAGTCTCAGATAGACACAGATGAGCACTGAACCTGGAGGCAGGAAGAGCTGAGTTCAAATTCTGCCTCAGACATTCACCAGCTATATGACCCTGGGCAAGTCCTTTATCTTCTCTCACCCACAGTTTCCTTAACTGCAAAGTGTGGATTAAAAATATCATCTACCTCTCAAGGTTGTTATAAGGATAAAATGAGATAATATTTTTAAAATACTTTGCAAACCTTATTGTTAATGTTAATGCAGAAGTGGAGTTCTTGTCTCCTACAGAGGAAGGTGATACTACAACAGTAAGGCCTCATCTGCCTCCCCTTCAAATGGAAGGTATGAAATCCCCTTTGTTTTACCAAGATAAATGGCAAATGTAGTTTCTGATGAGTAAAAGTAAACCCAGAACATAAGTAAACTGTCAATAAAGGAATGACATAGAAATATGGCTTTCATTAAAACACAAAAATAAAATCCAGACTTCCCACTGGAAGAAATGACATTTTTTCCAAGATGGTAGATTCTGAGTTCTCCTTGGGTGCTGAAGGATTGAATATGACATAGTTCTCTGATACTTGATCACCATTTATTTAAATGCTCCATCTCACTGTTGCTTTTTGGGGAAAAGTCTGAAATGACTTTCTGCCCAGGGGGTTGGAATGTTCATGTTCTTGGGCCACTTGAATTCTTTCCCATCCTTTCTGCCTATCAAACACTTTTAAATGAACGATTTCTTTCTGGTAACACTAGCCCTTTCACAGATCCAATTGTTTCCAAATCCCAGCATCTTTGTTCTCAGGAGCTGCATATATCCAGAGAAGCCACCCCACCTCTCACAATGCAGGTGAGGTAAATTTATGAGCACCTATTACACACGACTCCGAGACATGAGAGGTAGCTGTAGTGCTTGGGTCTCCTGCCTGCTTGATGAGAGTTAGACAGGATCAGACTTGCAGTCCATCATATCCACTTCCCAAACAAAGACAAAGCTTGTCCTTGAACTCCCCAAATGAAGCACATGACTCATGATCCATGTGCCTATCCCTGAATCCACCCTGGGGAGAGGATGCTATAAACCACCTTGAATAAACTAACAGTTGCTTCGGGTTTGGGATTGACTTCTGTTGTTGTTTTAATTAACCAATTAATTATCTTTCAGGTTAAGCCAACACACTATTTCTTCTTCAAAGCAGTGAAACCTAGTGGCAAGAAGACCAGAGATCCGAATTCTAGTCCGAATTCTGGTCCAGAGAAGTTGCTTTGTTCTCTCCATGTGTAAAACAGGGAAGGATAAACCTTCTTGAATTGTCATGAAGGGAGAAAACACATTTTTTAAGAATCTATGGGCTAAGAATGTTACAAATCTTTTCATTTGATTCTTACAACAATCCCTGCAGTAGATCTTGTTTATTACCTCCCATTTGTAGTTGAGAAAACCAAGGCAGACAGAGGTTAAGTGACTTGCCTTGGTTCCCATGGCTAAAAAAGTGTCAAAGACCAGATTTAAATCCATCTTCCTGTCTATGGGGCAGCTAGGTGGCACGGTACATAGAGTGCAGGACCTGAAATCAGGAAAACTCATCTTTGTGAGTTTAAATCTGGCCTCAGACACTTACTAGACGTGTGACCCTGGGCAAGTCACTTCACCCTGTTTGCCTCAGTTTCCCCATCTGTAAAATGAGCTGGAGAAGGAAATGTCAAACCACTCCAGTACCTTTACCAAGAAAACCCCAAATGGAGTCCCAAAGAGTCATGCATGACTTAAATGACTAAACAGCTTCCACTAATCTATGGCCATCTAATTGCCTCTGTACACCTTATGAGAATAAACATAAATCTATGATAATGAGAATTTAGGAGCCTTATAAAGGAAAACTATAGTGGATAATTAGGTTCTAGATTAACTACTAAGTCACATGGCAAGCCTGATTTCTTCATGTCATTCACACACACGTATATATGTGTTTATATATAGTTATACTTATGTATATTTGCAGACAATCATGAACTTCTACCATTAGTCAAATAAACCCTATTCAAATATGAAATTATCTTACTTTGATTTCTGAGAAACAGAATAAAGAAAATCATGAGAAAGATCATGTCAGACTTTCAGGTTTCAAGAAACTGATGTCTTTAAAGCACAGAAAAGGCAGTAGAATCTGCTGCTTGGGTGGGTAGTTTATTCTGCTGATCTCAAAGAATAGTCAAAGGAATAGCTTTAAAGGTTGGTGATAAATCTAAATGGGTCTCCAAATTCAGTCTGAACCTATCTTAAAATAGGCAGATTTTCACATATTTAAAAATGGGCTGTGCCCATAATCAGATGCCTAAGGGAAATCATGAAGCATATCTAAAAGAACTTAGAGTCTATCTCTCTTTTCTGTTTCATTTTGCATTGCTCTGGTATCCATTTGTTAGACCACAGCCCTGAACGATGTGTAATGGCTTGGGAATAGCAAATTCCCATATTGGTTGGTCAGCTAGTAAGACAAGAAATGTTTATTAAGCCCCCACTATGCAGGCGCTGTGCTAAGCAGCGAGGATACAAAGAAATGTAAAAGATCATCCCTGATCTGAAGGAGCTCGCAATCCTAATGAAAAACAATACCTACTAGGGAAAATGGCATAACATGTGAGAGAATGAAAAGCTATACTTGGGATAATTTGAAGATAATCAGAAAAGGAAAAGCACTAGAGCTAAAGAGAGAATGAAGAAATATTTCTTATAAAAAGTTGAATTTTTGTTGGGACTTGAAGGAAGTTGAGGAAGTCAGAGTTGGAGAAATAGGTCAGCTTCATTGGCTACATGGTGGGGAGAAGGTATGAGATGGGAGTCTTATAGTTTGAAAGGATGACAGAAGTAATCTAGCCATCTCTCTTACCTAGGCACTAAGTTATGACAAGGTTGCAATAGGGATCCATGTAGAATTAACTCACATGTATGAAATCATGGAACTCTGAAAGATAGGTAAAATGGTGGCAGTATACTCTTAGGTCTCTTGAGAAATGGCCTGTAACTCCATCCCATTTCCCAAACTTGTCAGTGTTCCATTTTCACATGGAGAAGGAAAGGTCAATTTGCTATGGTGGAAAGGAAAAAAAAATCACTCTTCTATAACTACAGCTATTTTACCAATGCTGGGCTCAAGGATGATTGGATTGTGTACCAGTACCAGACCATCATTAATCCCGGGGAAAATACCTCGACACGGATCAGGGACATCATTTTAAAAACCCATAGAAAGGGATGACTAGAAGAAAATTCTCAATTAGAAGAAACCATCATATGACGTATGAGCAGCCAAAGCAAGGTATCCTCCTCCATTTCCTTAAAACCACATGTCAGGCATTTTGCATTGAGCTCTCCTGGTGGACTGGAAACTTCTCCTTTGTTTTTGGGAAAGCCACAGTACTCCACTGGGCGATATGTTGCCAGAGAGATATTTGCAGGGGGCCAGCCAAGTTCTGTCATTTCAAGACTTTGGTTGTGAAGAATGAAAATAACATAAACCAGGCCCTCAAGTGGTGCTTCCTTTGGAAGGAGCATCCAGGCTGGAAATCTTTCAATCCAAGGTCCATTTTCCTAGTAGTACCAGATGGGAGTACATCTGCCCACACTTTCTCAATTTCGATAATGACCGCGGTACAAGTGCTGTCTACAGCATTCACTTTACCATTAATTTTTAGTCAGACAGACAATGCAAACCTGCTCTTGGTTTTATTTTTTTCAAATGGTGTGTATACTAGTCAATCTGGAAGGCCCAGCCAAGTCCAATTAATGTCACTAGAAACCCTGGGGTTCACAACTAGAAATCCGCAGCCCTAAATTTGGAAAGTTCCTATTTTTTCAATGAGAAGGGAAAGAGGTGGGGGTAATTGTAGCAATAATCATGGTGACGGTAAAAATGTCAGGGATATGAACTCAGTCCATCAAGACCATTTCTTGGCAGGTTACTTGCTTCCTTCTGCCCCATTCCTTTATTTCCTGAGAGTCTCCAGACTTTGAAAAAGTCATCACTGAAGTCTGAGGAGACTCCACCAGCAAAATGCTAGACCATTTCCTCCCCTTCCTCAGCTAATGAGAGGAATTCGGTATTTAAAGATCAAAGTTGCCTGTATGACTGTGAGTAGATCCCATTTTCCCTGTCTTCAGAAAGGTCAGTCTCTCATCTTCATGAAATCACCAGTGATGAGCTGTGAAGTAACCTTCGGTGTGGGGCTAAAGGGAAAACAAGACCTTTCTATCTCTTGGCCCCTGTGCCTGTGACAGTTCCACTGGCTTCTCCAAGGCCTTGCCTCCTCCCCTAGGAGGTGATCACCTCTTTCCTTTCAGGAGCCAAGCATTGCTGGGAAGAGCCTATGAGTCTGGAGGGGGACGGACTGTGGTAACTCCCCTCTGCCGTACAGATGGTGGGGGCACCTCAGCCACAGCTGGATACCAGAAGTGGGCGTGTCCATTCCACCGGAGTCTCCTCTACCTGATTACAGGAGGGAGAAAAGGGGGGCCTTTTTATAATATTGCTAAAATATCAGTGTTTTGTAAAGGTTGCTACAGAAACACGTAGAGTTGTAGAATCCAAAATAGGATGTCTAGACAAACTCCTACTGTCTGACCTTTTATGTATTTCCTAATCCAACCAATCTTGCCAAGCAATTTGGTGACTAAGCAACAATTCACTTTACACTATGTCATAAAGGCCTGACAAGGCCCAGGTCACAGTTATAAATTTCAGTCTGGCTACTTCAGCAACTCTCAGCTTCCTTTCCCAACACAACTCCCATGTGGTTTCTGGGCTGTGATGTGTGCTCTGGATAATCATGAACTAATTTTGGGGCTGTTAAATCCAAAAGCCACAGGGCTGCTAAGAAACAGAGAGTACTTTCATCCAGTAGGACCCCAGAGTTTACATAAAATGGTCAGAGGAAGGCTGGAGAAAGTCTCTGGCGAAAACAAAATAAAAGGCAGCTTCGTTGGAGTCTTGGGGGCAGCCGTCTCTTTCTGGGGGCCAAAGAGCTGGCATTACTGTTTTCTAAACAAATGGAGCACTAATGGTGCTAGAGCTAACAATGCCAAAACACGCTAATCACACCCCCAATTTATAATGTTCTTTCTATTTTGAATTTCCTTCCCTTTAAGAAATGGCTGAACTTTTCTCTCAAAATTAGACCCCTGACAAAAGTATCTGGGTATAAGCAGAAGTATCCCTTGTTCTAAGGAGACAGCATACAGAATTTGCAATTCACCACATGAATGAAGTTAAAGCATTTATTAATCCCCTCTACCAAAAAAAAAATCTAAAGCCTTCAAGCTCACAGGGGTTTTCAAGTCTTGCCTTAGAGAATTTCATAGAGAAAGTGTGGTGTAGAAGGGAGACTATTGGTTTCAGAGTCAAAAGATCAGGGTTTGAATTCAAACCTTAGGGGAATCACCTAAACTTTCTGGGTTGCAATTTCTTCATCTGTAAAATGAGAGGATTGTTTCCTTCCAACGAATTCTTTGTTTTAACTGACAGTGTAGGCTGGCAAAATACAATGGTTCTTATAAAAGTCACAATTTAAATCTAGAAGGAGTTTGAAGGATTATGACATAGCATCCTCATTATTGAGCCCCCCCCGCCCCGACAATTAGTTCATGATGATCTAGATAAGGAAACTTAGGCCCTGAGAGAGTTATGCGACTATCCCAAAGTCATTCAAGTAAAAAGTAGTAGAGTTCCTCTAGACTTAGTACCTACCTAGAACAAAGGAGAAAAGGGAAAATAAAATTCTATGACCTGTAAGCAAACAAGGGTATTCTTAGTCATGAGGACTAGAATTGGTTAGTATGGGCGGTGGCTCCCAACCATGAGGAACTTCTGCAGCTGTGCAAGTCATCCAAAAAAAAAAAAAAAGTGAGTTATGGGGAAACATAATTTTCAGTAGGAAAAAAAAGGAATGCTGGTCTGCTTTGAGAAAGACCGTGATATAATGTAAAATAGATTTGGTGTAAGGACCCAGATTTGAATCTGAAGTCAGTCACTATCTGACCTTGGGTCTGACCTTAATGTGTCTGGCTTCATTGTCCTCATCTGTAAAGTGAGGGGATTAGACAAAATGAGGTCCCTTCTACCCCAAAACATATAATTCTCTAATATGCAAAGCTCTATAGTACTGAAAGTTATTTTCATTTTTTCCTTTAAGAAAAAATTTCAAAGTCTATTGATTTCCATACACAACCCAAGACCTAGGATACAACCCTGATTTTAAAATGGAAGTCAATAGAAAATAAGATTTACTTTACTGAAATGTGCTTTACAGTCAATAATGGGTGAACACTCTCCTTCAAAAAAGAGACCTGCTTCAGATGAACAAACACTTTAAAATATATATTCAAGGATGAGTAAAAGCCAACTTTCCATCAGACTGCAAGGTTCTTGGACAGTAAGATGAAATGAATGTATTTTTGTGAATCTTATGGTAGCTATATATTCTAGGCCAGGGAATCAGTCTAAGGAATCTAAGCTCTTAGCTTGATTTCAAAGGGAAGATATTGTTGGAGAAATGTGTTCTAAGAGCTCTGTAATAGAAGGGGGTGGGAATCTTTGCAATAGAACAGATATGTTTTAGGGGGAAAAAAGTACACAGAAAGCAGGAAATCATGATTGAAGTTTGCTTTTGCCAGAAGGTGAAGTTTTCGAGTTTACTATAGTATTCATTTTTAATTGCCTTTGTTTAAGATAAAGTCTTGAAATTTTTCTTTGGATAGCTTGTGAATATTTTATAAAGAAATTCTAACACCGTGGTAGAAAGCCACGTGAATCTCTTAACAGAATTAAAAAACTTTCATTTTACTTTCTGGACTTTGTCAGAAATCTTTGTAATAACATAAACCACAAAGCTGAATCATTTGGTAAATGGAGCAAGCCATCTCTTGGAAGAGATTGGATGTTGAAAGAAAGAAAGTGTGTGTGTGTGTGTGTGTGTGTGTGTGTGTGTGTCTATGTCTGTGTCTGTGTGTCTGTGCTTTGCAGAAGAAGTGCTAGAATTGGGAACCCAGAGACTAGTTTTGAATTCAAGTTCAACCTTTAGTTTTGTAACCTTAAATTTCATCAAGAAGTTCACTTTATCTCTCTGTGCCTCCCATTTCAGAAGGGTTTTAATGAGATGTCCTCTGTGACTCTTTGAAAGATCTCATTTTATGGATCTCCCATGTCCCTTTAAACTGAATAGGTACCAATCTCAATAAAATTTAAAATCTCAATTAAAGCAGCTAGATGGCCATTGACAGAGTGGTGTCAGGAAGACCTGAGTTCAAATCCTGCTTAGAAATTATGTGAGCCTGGGCAAGACACATAACTTCTGTTTGCCTCAGTTTCTTCAACAATAAAATGGGGACTATAATAGTATTTACCTAACAGGATTGTTTTATCAAATTAGATAATTTTGTAAAGTACCTAGCATATCTTATGTGCTTAATAAATGCTGTTCCTTCACTCCTTAAATTCAAAGGAGATAAGAAAACTTCAAGTGGACAGTATAGCCAGTTACTTGGTTTTACCGAAGCTTCATGGGTTTAAATGAAGGAGCATTCTTACTAGCATGAATTTTTACCTTTCATTGGCATTATTTACCTATAATATATTTATCCCTAGATATAATTTTACTATCTCTAAATTTATGTCATATACATAGTACCTATAGAATCATGGAACTTAATAGCTAGAAAAACCCTTAAATATCATCCTTCTAGTCCGCCCCTTCCATTTTAGAGATGAGAAAACTAAGGTCCAGAGAAATCAAATGGCATATCAAAGGTCACCTAGCCACTTAGCAGCAGACTTGGGTCTGGAGCCTATGTCTTAATTGGTAATCTGGGATACTTTCCACTAAACCATCATAACGTTCATAGTTTTTGCAACATAAAATTGGCAGGGTTTTTATTCCCATTTCTGAAATAAAGTATTTTGAGGATCTACCTGCATCTTCAATTAAGTGAAATTAAGTAGAATTAAATGACATTTACATCATCAAAGATGCTTGCGTAGAATCTGTAGTAGAAAAAGTACTCAGTTGGGAGCGGCTCAAGTCCCTGTTTTTCTTGATAGTTGAAATGTCAGTTCTCTCTGGGTCTTGCCTTCCTCAAGTACAAAATGATACATTTGAAATAATGATCTCAGAGGTTCCTTCCATCTTGAATCCTGTATCCTAGGGATCCTTCTCGTCTTTAGGAGACAAGTTAATGACGATAATAAAGGGTTTCCTTACTAGGGGCCAGCACTTAGCACTGTGTAATGCTGGACTTTTCACAATATTATTTCATCTGATCCGTACAACAGCCTCTGGAGGTAGGTGCTATTGAATGATCACCATTTTACAGTTGAGGAAACTGAGGCAAGCAGAGGTTAAGTGACTTGCTCAGGGTCAGACAGCTTGTCGGAGGTTTGGATTTGAACTCAAGCCCACAGGAAACAGACACAAACCATCTCCCCTGGCCTCTTGTAGTCATTAGAGGACGGTGAGAGACATCATTTCCTTCTGCCAATTTCATATATCCCACCTGGCCTCTACCTGCCTACATAGGAAGGAAACCCCATTCCTTCATGTTCCCTCTGCTAATTTCCTAGTTGGCTGCCAATGTCCTCCAAACTGGTTCCCTGCTCTGAGCTTTCTAAAGCCCTGAGAGGACTTCATTCCTTAGTGATTAGCAAGCTCTCTTTGGGTCATCTCCTACCCTTCCAGGGTTCCTGAGCCCTGTTCTCCAATGCCCTGGTCCCTATTTTCATCCCCACTCAACCCAATCCCATCCACTCTAAAGCTCCCCACCCTTTCCACTGTAGTCTCTGTAATATCTGTTCCACACGTAATAGACTTGCTGTCATCTTAAGTCTTTTCCTTGTCTAATCCTTTAATTTTCTGGCTCTCACTGAGACCTGGATTCTTCTTGGTGATATAAACTCCCTAACCATCCTTTCCAGCATGGCTTGAACTTATATCGTTTACTGGGATTCACTAGTCTAGATGAGGGATGTAGACTACCTCCCTTTCTGGTGGACCTTACTTTACCTTAATAATATACTTACCTCTAAGATACTCCTCTTCTTGGAATTCAGTATCTGACATCTCTTTCCTCCCCAAATTCTGACCTCTTGCTAGAGGTCAGAATGAATATTTTAATATTCATATTGCTACATCCTCAAATGGACTAACCTCTCACTTCCTCATCTTAATCATTTCACATGACCACTTACCCCTCCACTCCACCTCGGCTACACAGAGAGATGGGTAGACCCTTGATCTTGCCATTATTCACAAACACACCATTTCCATATTCATTAAATCTGAAATTCCCTTATCTGAACACAGTCTGTTGTCATTCTATCTCTCCTTCAACCCCCAAATTATGCTCTTTGTCCTTACATGACCTCCAAATCCTTAATCCCTCCATTCTTTCTCAGGCCATTACCTCTGCACTGGATACACTCTCCTCCCTTTCCCAACTTCACCCCTTGGTAAACTAGCTCAACACTATGTTGTCTTCTGCTACAGTCTCCAGACCATTTATTCTATCACCAATCTTGACATGCCAAAGTTCAGCCTTACTCTTATTATCGGCTGCATATGCTCCTACTTGCATGCTGTTCACTCGAGCTAGAGAAAAAATAAAAAATCATGATGACTGGATCCACAACAGATTCGTTGCACAATCTCAACTGTGCATTGTGGCAAAGCAATCGTTTGACACCTCCCTACATGACTCACTCTCCCACTTGACACAGCAGCTTTTCTAAACCCTTTTATCCTTCCTCAAACTTTCTATGGCTCTACCTCCCCTCCCCTTCTCAGGTGAGAACTTTGCCTTGCATTTCACATGCACACACAAAAGACCATTCACCAAGAGCTCCTTCTCACCTCCTTTTCATCTCACATCACCCAGATACCTTCTGTGTCTACCATTTCCTTCACTGCTGCTGCATCACATGAAAAGATGATCTTCTTCCTTACCAAGGCAAAGTTTCTACATACCAAAATGACCTCATTCTATCTTGTCTCCTCCAACTGATTGCCCCTTCTATCACCCTTAATATCTCACTTATCTTCAATATCTCTTTGCCTACTGGCTGCTTATCCACATGCCCGCAGTTCCTGTATCCTCAAAAAACAAATTTCACTTATCCATCCATCCCTGCTAGCTGTCATTCCATATTTCCCTCCTTTCTGTGGTTAACCTTCGGGAGAAGACTCTTTACAACAGAGGCCTCCACTTCCTCTCTTCTCACTTTATTCTTAATCTTTTAATTTGGCTTCTGACCTCATCATTCAACCAAAATAACTCTCTTAAAAAAACTCTCTTTTACCAGTGATCTCTTAGTTGCCAAATCCAATGGGCTTTTCTCAACCTCCATTTTTCTTGACCTCTGTTCATCTTCTGACACTGTCACTTTCCCTCTTCTCCTTGATAACTTTCTCCCATCTAGGTTTTTGTGACATTCCTGTATTCTGGTTTCCCTCTTACCTTTCTTATGGTTCCCTCTCACTTTCCTTTGCTGGATCATATCTTCTAAAGATGGGTATCCTCTAAGGGTCTGTCCTGCAACCTCTTCTCTTTTCCCATGAGTCCTATATCTCCTTTGGTGAGCTGATCAGTTCATGAGGATTCATTTATCATCTCTATGCTAATGATTCTCAGAACTACTTATCTAGCCCTAAGAGCTCTCCCAATTTCCAGTCTTGCACCCCTCAATTTCCTTTCAGACATCTCAAACTGGATGTTGAGTAGACACCTTAAAAACTCAACATGTCCAAAACCAAACTCATTCTCTTTCCTGAAAAAAAAAACTGTCCTATTCCAAATTTACTTCTGTACACTGTGCAGAGAATACTACCATCCTCCATCACCTGACTCTGCAAACTATCATCCTCAACTTTGATTCTCTCTTAGCTCTTTCCCATTTGATTGTAAGCTCCATGAGAGAAAGGACTGTCTTTTGCCTTATTTTTAAATTTCCCCAGAGCTTAGCATGGTGCCTGGCACATAGGAGGCATTTAATATATGTTTATTTATTGATTAATTCTTTGGTATGTTCATGGGTCGATAATCACATTCAAGTTATTCCCTATAATATAGTGGATAGAATGCTGCTTATGAAGTCAAGAAGACATGGGTTTCAAAGAGATTTTCAAAAAAGGAAGAAGGACCTACTTGTATAAAAATATTTACAGCAGCTTTTTGTGGTGAAAAGAAGTGGAAATTAAGGGAATGCCCATCGATTATGGAATGGCAGTTGTGGTATATGATTGTGGTGTTACTATTGTGTTATAAGAAACAATGAGCAGGATGATTTCAGAGAAATATGGAAAGACTTACTTGAACTGATGTGAAGTAAAGTGAGCAGAACCAGGAGAACACCATATAAAATGACAGTGAAGAACTGTGAGTGACTTAGCTATTCTCAGTAACACAATGATGCCAGATAATCACAAGGGACTCATGATGAAACATGCTGTCTGCTCCCAGAAAGAACCGATATTGTCTGAATGCAGACTGAAACATATTGTTTTCCTTTTCTTTTATTCATTTTTTGTTTGTGTCTTCCTGTACAAAGAGACTAATATTCAAATGCTTTACATGATTGCAAATGTATAATCTATATCAGATTGTTTATCATCTCAGGGAAGGATAGAGTTTGGAATTCAAAATTTAAAATGTTAATAATTGTAATTGGGGGAAAAATAAAATATTATTTTTTTTAAAAAGACATGGGTTGGAATCCCACCTCTTCCACTTACTAGCTCTTCAGCTATAGGCAAGTCATTTAATCTCCCAAGCCTCTGTTTCTTCATATATAAAATAGTGATAACAATGCCTGTCATTTCTGATCTCACATGCTTGTTGTAGGGATCAAATGGAAAAAATGAATGTAAAGTCCTTTGAAAACTTTAGAATACTATATAAATGTCAATTACTATTATTGTTATAGACAGTTGGGTAGCACAGTGGTACCACAGCCTGGGGCTGGAGTCAGAAAGACTCAAGTTCATGAGTTCAAAGCTGGTCTCAGATACTTCACAGCTGTGTGACCCTGGGTCAATCTCATTTGCCTCAGTTTCCTCATCTGTAAAATGAGCTGGAGAAGGAAATGGGAAACCACTCCCTTTGCTTTCCAAAACTACTTCACAACTCTATTGTCAATGAACTAATGTGGCCAACAATGTGATGGTAAATATTTAACAATTTGCTCTCTGAAAGTACTTATCATAGTTTTTGAAGTTTAATATACATAATTAACATTTTCAACATCACTTTCTATGTCTACACAATCAATACAACCAAAAAAAGCTAGCCCTGATTTATAGCATTTGCTGATTTCTGAGGTGTAGATGCTCACACTGAAAATTTAACAATTAGGTAACAACCAATACCTTGGTGAATCAGTTCAACTCTTCACAGTTGTTTACATTGGGATCCCTTGCCCCCTTGTCCTATAGTCAATCATTCTTTGCCAAGCCTTAGCCTTGAATCACTCCCACCACGTGCCACCTTCATTCCTATTCACACAGAACTAGAGGAAGTCACCAAAGCATGATGAAAAGGGATGGCTAGACCTGACTCCAGCACAGGAGTGTTCCTATCTTGCTATAATCCCTCAAACATTCCTATTGCCATCTTTTGTAATCTTTGCCAATTGGCAAGATGTGATGTGAAACCTCAGTGTTGTTTCAAATTGGATTTCTCTTATTAGTGATTTAGAGCAGTCTTTCATTTGGATGTTCACAATTTTTTTTTTGAAAACTATTCATATCTTTTGATCTCTTATCGATTGGGGAAAGAGTCTTTGTTCATGCACATGCATATATATATATGTCTCTGTTAATTGTTTATGCATTTTGTATACTAAATAATTGTCAGAAAAATTTAATACAAAGATTCTTTTTGTTCTTATTGGACTGCCTCCTTTCTTATCCTAGGTGTATTAATTTTATTTATGCAAAAGTTTATGTTTTATAATTGCCATTAACCTTTGTTTTTCTAAGAACACAGCTCCTACTCATAACTGTGAGAGGTATATGAGCTCTTTCTCTACTATTGTTTTTATAGTAACATCTTTAATGTTAAGGTCATGTATTCACTTAGAATATTCTGGAATTTGGTGTAAGGTGTTGGTGTAAACCTAGTTTCTGCCAGACTGCTTTCCAGCAGTTTTTCCAATAGTTTTTTAAAATGAAAAATAGAGTTCTTTTCTAAGCAATTTCTGAATTCCAGTTTATCAAGCATTGGGTTATTGAGTTCTACTATTTCTGATTCTACTTTTTCTGGTCTTTTCCATTGATCTACCTCTCTATTTTTAAACCAATACCAGATGGTCTTGATAACTGCTGCTTTATAATACAGTTTGAGGTCTGGAAGTGCTATCCTGGCACTATTCTTATGGGACCATGAAACACTTTTATATTCATCCTCTATTAACATGCCCTTGTTTCCATCTTCTTTATATATCTTTTAAAAATCTAATTTTCTTAGTGACCTCTCTGTGTACTCACATTATTTTTTTAGGCAATGCCCCTTTTTCCTATTCATGGGAATTTTTTCTTATGATGTCTTCAGAATTTCCATTTTAAGAGCTTTCCTTTCCTTCCAGAATGACTTCTCCTCTGTAGCTTAAAACCATGGAATCCAGTTTGAACTTTACTTGAGAAACAATAGGAAGTCATTGAAAAAGAGGTGTGACTATTAGATCTCAAGATTATTGTGGCAATGGTATGTAAGAAGGATGTAGGAAAACAGGAAGAAGAGAGAAGCAGTGGAAGTCTATTGTAATGGTCTAGGTAGGTGACAATGAGGCAGGTATACCAGGATTTGGGCAATGGAAATCATAAGGAATATCCCACTCTGAAGGACCCAGACATATTAACCCCAAGACATTTTCCTTCTTTCCTCATTGAGGTCATTTTCTGGCTCACAGACTTTCTCCTGCCTAATATATATGAGGACTTCAATGAACATATTGATCCTATCTCAAATGCCCTAATTTCTCATTTCTTCAATCTACTTAATTTCTATGACTCCTCCACTTCATCTCAGCTACTCAGAGAGATATTGTCACCCCAAATTCGTGAATTCTGAAATTCTTTAATCTGATCTAAACTTCTTTCAATTCATTTTCCCTTTGCCTCGCCACCCTTCACCCTGGTTATCCTCTTAGTGACCTCCAGTTCCCCCATCCCTCAGTTCTTTCCCAGATTATCACTCCTGAACTGGCTGCACTTTCCTCCTATCTTAATGCCTTGGTAAATCAGTTCAACTCTTCACAGTCCTTTACACTGAAACCCCTTTTCTCCTTGTGGTATAGACAATTCTGCTTTGCCAAGCTTTTAGCTTGGGTTTTCTCCTGCCACCTGCCACCTTAGTTCCTCTTCTCGTGGTGCTAGAGGAAGTCACAAGACCATGGTGAAAGGGGCCTCTACAAATTGAAGCTACATCATTTTTACTGGGTCTTTGCAGCCACAAGGCAATCCTGTTATTTCTACCTAATTGATCTGCTTTCCTACTCACCACAAAAGCTATTACAAACCTTTTCATCCTTCCTATGGTACTGCTTCCCCTTCTCTTCCAGCTGAGGATCTCTCTTCACACAAAAACAAAATAACTGAGGTCATTTACTGAGGACTCCCTCTTCTTTCTTCATCTTATATTCCTCAGATCCCTTCCCCTACTTTTTTCTTTTCCATTCTTTTCCATTATGAAGAGGTGACCCTTCTCCTTGTCAAGGCAAATCACTCTATATGCATACTTTGTCCTTTTCCAGAAGGATGCCACCTCTTTCATTCCGACTTCTTTGTTACCTACAGTCTTTCCTTATTTATTGTTTCCATTCCTGATGCCCACAAACATGCCCAAGTCTTGCCTATCTTTACAAAGCCTTCACTTGATCCCATCATGCCTGCTAGCTTTTGTTCTATATTTCTCCTCTGCTTCTCTGCTAAACTCCTTGAGAAAGCCATCTATAATTGGTATTTACACATCCTCTCCTCTCACTCTTTTCTAAATCTTTTGCATTCTGGCTTCTGACCTCATCATTCAATAGACACCTCTTTCTTCAAAGTCACCAATGATCTAATTTACTAAATCTAGTGTCCTCTTCTCAATTCTTGCCTTTTTTAAAAAAAAAACTGCTTTGCAATCTTTGACACTTTTCTTGAATACTTTCTTTTTTCTGATTTTGTGACACTCTTCTCTTCTGGTTCTCTCTTTCCTGAGACTTTTTTTTCCTTCTCAATCTCCTTTGATGGTTCTTTATCCGGGCCATACTCACTAACTGTAGAATGTGTAGTTCTCCAAAGCTCTATACTGGACCCTCTTCTCTTCTCCCTCTATACATGGTAGTCTCATTAGCTCCCCTAAGTTCAGTTATCATCTCTATCAGCCCTAATAACCCCTCTCCTGACCTCTAGTGTCTCATCACTAACTACCTACTAGACATCTAGAAATAGATGTCCCACAAGCATCTTAAACTTAACATGTTCAATATTAAATATCTTATCTTTCCCCCCAAAATCTCATCAATTTTCAGCTTCCTTGTACTGACAATCATACATTCTCTCAATCTTCCTCACTTGAAACCTTGCTATCATCTCTTTTTTCTTTCACTCAGTTCATATAGCCAATCTGTTGGCAAGTCTTGTCATTTCTGCCATCACATCACATCTCTTGTACATATCCCCTTTTTTCCAATCACTAAGTCACCACCCCAGGCTAGACTCTCATTAATTAACACCAGGAAAACTCCAATAACCTTCCTGTTGGCCTCCCTGCCTCAAGTCTTTTTTCACTCCGGACTACTTAGTCCTAATCTTCCTGAAGCAACAGGTTTGACCATGTCACACGCACTGTGCTATGCCCCCTCCCCTAAAACTAAATAAATGCCAGTGAATTCCCATTAGCTCCAGAATAAAATTAAAATCTCCTCTTTGGTATTTAAATCTCCTCTTTGGTATTTCACAAATTTCACAAATTCCTATCCAACCACCCTTATGGCATCATGGGGATAAAGGTACAGCTGTCAGGTTTTGCAGTTGCATTCTCATCAATAAAAGTACTTAATTTATCATTACCTCCTAACACATCACAATACCAATATTGCTTAAATAAATTCCCCAGGCCCCAAATCAACAACATCTTTCAGCGATAGTGTTGTTAGATGGGGATTTCACTAATCTATTACAAAGACAAATGGAGAACTGAATGTGTAGTTCCACATGTTTTCTCTACTTATGTAACTTGTGAATGTAATTAAATTTTGGCTCGATTTAAAGACACCGATGATGTTTGAAATAGAACAATCATTTCAAAGAAAATCAAAATATGAAATGATCTAGGTTTTCATGAAGCAAGGGGGAAAAAGATATGTAGTCCTTTAAATGCTGTGATTGGATCTCTGAAGTAAATGGAAGTTATTCTGATTTCATACAAAATGTTTGTCTTACAGATTAGCCCTTTGGGGAATGCTTTCTATTAAGGTTACTCACAGTTGGTGCTTGAGGCTATATAATTTTTTATGTGATACTCCAACACTTACATCAAGTGAACAGTAAGGATTGCTTTAGATGGTTCTTTTTAGGATTCTCTATGTGTTCTCCCTCTTGGATTTCCAGTTGTTATTCTAGGTAGAAAGAACACTGTACTTGGAGTTAGGAGTAAGGAGCCTGGGTTCAAACCCAAAATGATAGTGGATGACTATAAGCAAGTCTAAGTTTGCAAGTCTCTCTGGGCCTTAGTTTCCTCTTCTGAAAAATGGGGATAATGACACCAGTTAATATCTATCTCATCCAGTTCTAGTGAGGAAAGAACTTTGTAAAACTTAGAGTGTGCTAGAAACTTCAGCTCTTGTTACCTTAAGGAGATAACTGGAGGAGGCCATGAAGTTTGAAGGACACATGGGAATTGGTAATGGTATATGTTTTTCTCTCTGTTAGTTCAGCAGTGTTTCCTAGGTTGCATTAATAAGCCCTGAAAGGCATTCTCATCTGAGGAGTAGCTTTGGCTTCCAGCGATAACGAATGTACAGTTTCCACCCAGTTCTTAAAGAACAATGTGTCTGTATCATTAAATCAGGGCTCATGCGTAGAGCTAGTGTTCTGCTCTTTCCTTAAGTGTCTCCTTTTGCACTGTGTTTTGTAAGTATTGTTGTAAGCCACTTGTAAGCCCATTCAAGTTTTCTGGGTAGTAGGTGGATATAAAGCTTAAAAAAACCCCAACAAATTAGTAAACAAATAGCATGATTATTCAGGTCTCTAAGCAGTAATTTATTTAGTCTTCTGAAGAAGAGGGTGGAGGTCTGGGGTTAGAGCAGATGCTTTCCTGAATTGCCAAGATTTCAAAGAGGGCAAAGACAGGGAGTTTTTTTCTGTGCCCAGTGGGCATTTGTGCTACCTGCTACACCCTTTGCAGCCCACACATGACTGTGAACTGAGATGTCTTTCCAGATCTCTGACACAGGTGTGGCAGTGGCATGGAATGTGGTGAAAAATCCCTCCAGGAAGAAGCAAAGTCCTTCGTATAATATTGAAAAGGAAGCGATGCTCACAAATAGAACCAAAAAAGAATTGACTTGCAGGGTTGTAAGGGATTGAGAACTCATCAAGTGCTACTGCCTACTTGAGTCTTCACTCTAGAGAGTCACTAAAATTTTGAGAGTTAAGAAAACTCTTAGAGATTATGAAATCCAACTCTCTATGGCTGATTATTCTTTTCCATTGATGGTACCACTTATTGACCACATGACCTTGAGAAAAATCACCTTACTGACCTCTGGGCTTCGTTTGGCTTTTCTTTTCAATAATATGGTCTTCAAAATCCCCTCCATCTCAAATATTCTATCACTCAATGGTCTCTAGCATCTTTAGATTTTATGTATGATATGGTCAGGGAAGGCTCCTGATGTGCATTTCCCAAGGAGCTGAACATGTACTCTGGTCCCTTAAAGGTCCATGCTCTGACCCAAATGAAGGATTATGCTTGTGAATATTCATGCACAACTCATAACCCTAAGATTGGAGGCCATGTTGCAGATGATTAGAGGGTAAACCCAGAAGAGCAATCCCTCAGAATGCAGTGATGGGACATTTCTCTCTCCAGGAAGAATTATCTTTCTGAATCTTCTTCAGAAACCTTTCTCTGATATATAATGGTATTCTGCTCTCATAGAAGTAGAATTCTAGCTGGCTCAATCAGCAAGGACCCTTCGAAAGGAAAATTGCTGACAAGCATGAGGAGAATAAAACATGGTTACCTGGGGAGAAAAAGGAATACACCTTTGAATTCTATTTCCACCGTTGGAAGTGGATACCATCAAGTGCAATGATTTCAATGCTGAGGGAATTTCCGTGTCTGAAAAACTGAGGCTGTGACTAGACTTCTGTGTGCTGAGAAGGATAAGCCACCTTCAGTGGCAGAAATCCCTTTCACAGTAACTTGCTCTGAGTCTGATGGTAATGTTTTCCCAGACTCTCAAAGGCCTGGTTAATTGCTTTCAGACTGGGCAACCTCAGGCTTGATTTGCAGACTCTCACAAGTGCGGAGGAGATGATTTAACCATACAGGATACCATTTGGATGACAAGCAAATGCATAATTAAATCAGGGCAATTTCCACTTCATTCCAGGGAAAGCTGAAAGGGAAATTTTCTATAAATTTGATTTAGGATAAAAGACCCCCATAGATCCTTTGAAATATATTATTAAGAGTTTTGGATCACTTTCTCAAAGACCTAATAAAGAAGGAAGGTTCATATAATTTTTAAAACATTGTCTGGGTATCTCATATACTCAATATTGTTCCTGTAGTGTATGCATATTTTACATATGTGTGTGTGTATATATATATATATATATATATATATATATATATATATATATATATATATACGTGTGTGTATACATACACATATGTATATACAAATGTATCATATGTGTATACGTGTTTGTATATGTGTACATATATCATGCTCAATTTGTAAGAGAAAAAATCTTTAAAAAAACTACCAAGGTTATGTTTAAATCAGAGATATTAAATTTAACGTTTGTGTGTGTGTGTGTGTTTGTGGAGGGAGTTGCAAAATCTTAAAATTAGTGTTTTCATTCATTCTGAATTTACATTTTTCTTGGAGGAAATATTACAGAATTTCTTTTCAAAACAAGAGAATTTTAAAATTTGTTAAATAACTGCCTGTTGATAATCTATATGGATAATTTCTGTTCTTCTGTGGGTTGAGCTGGATGGACATTGAGATCTCCAGTTTGGAGATTATGTGCCACTCATTCTATGAATCGTTTATGTTGGGGTTGTTGGTTTTAGAGACACAGAATTAGGGATATAGAGGAATTTCAAAGGAGAACTAAAAGAACTCCTTATAAATGTATAAAGTTTAGGAGACAAATCAAGGAGGTTAAACTAATTAGTGTCACAAATGACTGGTAAACCAGTTCCCAAAATTTGGTTCCCATAGGATATACTGTATTAAGAAGATTAAAGAGACAGTATATGAATGAAATAACAGTTCTTTTCCATTAAGTCCAAAATTTCTAAAGGAACCTTGGAGAGAAAGGTGGGCTTTTGAAAAATTATTATTTTATTTTTTGAGGGGATAAGGGTCACAATGGGAAAGGGATTAGTTTCTTTTCAAATCAACAATGATTTTTACTAGGGTCTGAACCAAAGAAATGTCACAAAAGGTTAATTTTATTAGTACTTTCATAGATTATGGATTAAATATGGGCCTGGGATATCCATTTTCTTGGTGGTCTTCCCAAGTAATGACCTGCTCGGGGAAGTTTGGTTGGCTTCAAGATGCTAAATAAATAGATCAATAAGGATGATATTTATTTTGTCAAGGGTACCACTATCCTTCTAGTCACCAGGTTCCCAACCTTGAAAGTCATTCCCAACCCTTCATTTTCCTTTATGCCCTATGTCTAATCAACTGCCAACTTGGTCTGATTCAACCTCCACAACATCTTTTATAGATCTGATTCCTTCTCACCTACATAGCCACCACCCAGATTCAGGCCCTCATCACATCTCACATGGTCCCCTAATGGGTCTTCCTGTCTTGTAATTCTCTCCACTCTCCACACAGCTGCTAAATGGATAGTCTTAAAGCACAGTTCCTACCATATCATGCTCAAGAGCCATCTTGCTTCCTTTCAACTGCCTGAACCAGATACAAACTCTCCTGTTTGGTTTTTAAGATCCTTCATAATCTGGTCTTAACCTAAATTTCTAGATTGGTTTCATATTCTTTCCTCTTCATGCTCTCTCTATTCTAAGCAAACTGAACTACTTGCTGTTCTATATATACAACATTCCATCTTCCATTTCCTTTAAAAAAAGAAAGAAGATATTTACACATTCTATTTCCACAACTTTGCACAGGCTAATCCTCTACATGGAATTCTATCTTCCTTTAATTCTACCTCCTGGAATCTCTAGCTCTCATTGAGGTTCCAACCAAGTCCCATTTTCTATTCAAGATCTCTTCTGATTATCCCCAACCCTGAATCATTAGTGGTACTCCCAAAATTACATTTTTATTTACTTTGTACTTAGTTATATCACTATATGTTTTCCCCTGTAGAATATAAACTCTGAAATTTTTTCTTTATATTTCAATGTCGGTGGTTAAAAACCCTGTTGAATCAAAATTACAGCTCTATTTTTTTCCCATTCCACTTAACTGGCTGTTGTGAAAATTCGTATATTCTTTTAATCTTGTAGGTGAAGATTCACTTACGTGTTTTCTTATTCTTCATTCTTCTTTCTCCAGCATTTACTGTAGAAAGGACAGAATGGTATGTGAAAAGAAAAGAATAAAAACTTAGGTAGGGAAATCTTCCTTTTCTGTGAGCACATACTCTACTAGCAGACAAATTGAATTTGAGAGTATCATTCATTTGGAGAAGATATCAGCTCAAAGATTCAAATGCAACTAGTATTGAAATTTTTGTCAACCAAGATTATACTTTAGGATTTATTTTGGCATTTTAAGGACTTGAAACTAATCTATCTACTCTCAGAAAACAATCTTTAGTTTATTTACTGTAACATAAAACCTTTTTTCCCCCGCTCACTTATCTCCAAAAGTGAAAAGAGGAGTGGAGAGAGCTCTGGCCCTGCAGTAAGAAACACCTGGGTTCAAATCCAACTGTATGACTCTAGACAAGTCACCTAAGCCTTGCCTGTTATCATTTCCTCAACTGTGAGTAATAGTACCTACCTCCCAGGGTTGTTATGAAAATCAAATGAGATAATATTTATAAAGTACTCGGTGTAGTGTTTAACATCTAGTAAGCATTTAATAAATGCTTATTCCCTTTCTTCAAATTCACTTAACATGAATAAAAATGCCTAGCATGATCTTGAACATGGTTAGGGAAATGTTGAGTGAATAAATGAATCACCACGTAAGAATTAGCCACTGTAATATCCTACTGTTGAGGTTTAAGTTGGTAATAGTAATTCTATTTCCTTCTCTGATTCAATTCAGGTTAGCAAACATTTATTGAACACATATTATAAAATAGTCACTAGGCAAGGAGAAGAGAATAATAAAAGTTAGAATAAAATTACATTCTGTGACCTACTAGGGAGGGGGAAAAGGGCATAAAAATACTTATAAATAAATAAAATTTTATATTGCTTCTTATATTCATTAAGTAACTCTTTAAAATGTATTTAATAGTTTGTCCTTTCTACATTTATGAATGCTTTAGAGTCTAAGATGTGATAAATTTTTATAAAGGAATTGGTAATGCTGAAAAGTAAGTATATTCTTCCATATTCCCATTCAATACTCACTATAGGTCTATTGAATCTAGTACACAGAATCCGTCTATTAAAGGACTATTATATGGAAAACACTATTCTGAGTGCTAAAGATACAAGAAAAAAATGAAACAATTCCCACCCTCAAGGAGTAGAGGGGAGGGGGAACAGAACTTGTGTACAAATAAGTAAAAACAAAGTGCATAAAATGTAATACAACACAATTTAAAGAACAACTGTGGGATGAGGGTGGGGATAAAGAAAGACTCTGTGCAATTGAAATATGCTTCAAAGGAAGTAGAAATTCTGGGAGACAGAAAGTGAGGAGGGTTCATATTCCAAACATGGGAGATCCTCAGTGCCAAGGCACAATGCTAGAAGATGAAATGCCATGCATGGGCATCAGTTAGCTGGTTTGGCTAGGACAAAAATTAATAAATTAATATGTACTTCATGTTTGAACAGGACTATTGGGGGTGATATTTTTGTGGATAAATTCCTTCTGAAAATGGGATCTATATTTTTAACATGAAGTACAGTGGACATCATTGTACCACTCATCTGAATATAGTCTACCCTAAATGTTTATCTCAAACATTTTGGAAAGAATGCATACGTATCATGCCATCTCTTTTTTACCACAGTTATTATCATTCTCTCCTATTTCAAATTTCCTTGTATTTACATATCCCTGAATATTAATAAATGCTTGTTAACGGACTGATCCCCCAAACAGAATGAATGTAGTTATACTCCTTAAGGGGAGGAATTGTTTCATTTTTATCTTTGTATTATTAAAGCCTACCACAGTACCTGGAGCATATTAGTTTAAAAATGCTTTTTGAATTGAATTGAGTCTAGACATGTTAAAAAAAAATCCTCAAATTACAATTGAATTGAGGTTCTTAAAAGTCAAGCTTGATTTGGTTAGGGTAAGGGGTATGTGTAGCCTATATTCAGACCAGTTGATAAAAGGTTAATTCATAACTACTGCTCTCACTCACTTAATGTCATCAAAACAGCTTTCCAATCCAAGGCTCAAGTCTAGAGGCTTCAGACTAGACAGAAGGTACAGTCTTCTTTCTAAAAGAGCAATAAATATCTTCATATGAAAAATATCCGGCATATTTTGGCAAATTCCAATTGAATGAAAAATAAAACGTTGAAAAGAAAAGGAGATTGAAAAAGGAAAAGGTAGACAGCTCAAGATTCCTTGCAGAATACATTCTGAATTTCTCCCTGGGATCTGCATAGTGGTCCTCTCAATTACAATCTCTCCCAGTCCTGACACCCAGGGATTCCTTAAGAAGTGTCTTTTTGATGTTTAGGACTGAGGTGACATTGCCCCTGTGGCATCAAGGGTGGGAGCTCTCTTCATTTAGATGGGATTGATGAGTGAGAGGATCCAACTGAGCTTGTTCTAGCAGAGCAAAAAAAAAAAAAAGCCACTGGCAATTTTCAATTTTTTCTTATTAAGTTAAACTGGGTTTTCCCCTCCTCTTTCTCCCCACTCGCTTCTATTTGTTTATTTACTGAGGATGACCATATCCTCCCCCTTGCCCAGCCAGGAGGCAGCAGGCTGAGGTGTGGGGCATCTTAACTTTACCCATTCCAAACTTATGAATAGTGGGTCTCTAACATCAGGTGTTTCCCGAGGGTTTGTGGGTGGAGTGGTTTATGGCAGAGTCTAAGTGACAGAAATAAACTGAGGAGTTCTTTCAGCTGCTCTGACTAAAACTAACTGCCACATGTCATTCAGAAAGAATATTAGTTTAGGAGTCCAGTGACCTTGGTTTTAGTTCTTCCACTTGCTTATTATAGGACTGAGTCACATCACCACTCTGCCTCAGTTTCTTCATCTGTCATGTAAAGTGGGTGGAGGGGCAGCTAGGTAGTGCAGTGGGTAGAGCACCAGTGCAGGAGTCAGGAAGACTTGAGTTCAAATCTCACCTCAGACACTTGACACTCACTAGCTGTGTGACCTTAGGCAAGTCCCTTAACCCCAATTGCCTCATCCTGGGTCATCTCCAGTCATTCTGATGAATATCTGGTCACTGGATTCAGATGGCTCTGGAGGAGAAGTGAGGCTGGTGACCTGCACAGCCCTCCCTCACTCAAAACAAAGTGCAAGTCATGTCATTATTTCTCTGATGGCATGGTCTTCTTCAGCAATGAAGGAGGAACACGTTCATGCAAAGTGGGTAGACTAGAGGAGCCCTGAAGTCTCTTCCTCTTCTCAAATGCTGTGACTCGTTGTTCAGTCATTTTTCAGTTGCATCTGAATCTTTGTGACCCCATTTGGGGTTTGCTCGGCAGAGATGCTGGAAGGGTTTGCCATTTCCCTGCTCCTTTTACAGATGAGGAAACTGAGGAAAACATGATGAAATAACTTCCCTAGGGTCACACAGCTAGTAAGTGTCTGAACTGGATTTGAAACTCAGAAAGATGAGTCTTCCTGACTTGAGGCCCGGTGCTCTATCCACTACACCACCTGGTTGCTTGTAACCTGGATTGACTTAGGTAATTGTGATTAGCTGATTGAGTTATGACTGAGTGTGCTGGAAACACTGAGCAATCACATCTCCTTAGCTCATAACTCAAGGAGATCTCAAGGACTGCACAAGCACCAAGTCCTCCACTTCCACCTCTACCCTACCCCGGCTCCCATGGGGAGCCAAGCTCTGGAGAAGAAAGTCTCCAATTTGTGTTTTAACTTTGCATCCAGGAGGTAACTCTGGCTTCATGGAGTCCACACCAGTTAGAAGTAGTATGCAATGTAAAAGCTAGGCCTCCTGATTAGGTCTGCTCCTGTTTAAGTGACTCTTGGTGAACCGTCACCCTCAGTGCAGTCACCAGCTCCCCTCCAGTCTCTGAGCCATCCACATGCAAACATGCAACACCTCCCCATCCTCCCCACACTTCCAAATAAAATACACTTTTTATTTCTTTTTTTCCTGTAAACCAGAGTTTCTATTGAAATGTCCTATTGGAAAGGAATATTTTTTCAATCAAATTCCATATGTTAAATTATATTTTGCAGTGTTGACAGGAGTCCTCCCATAAACACCAGAATCCAATCCTAAGAGGAAAAGGGAGGGAAGCACAAAATCCCATTTATGAGGCTAACGATTTATTTTTTTAAAGTGCAATTTTTCTTTGCTCCTTCTCTTGACCCCACAAGATAGACTTGTTTTGTTCCCAGATTTCTTCGGAGGCACAACAAGGACTTTATACGTATCCTTCTATCAGCATCCTCATGGAATTTTTCACTTTCCAACCGCTTTACAAACATTAGCTAATCAATGAATCCTTTCAACACCCCCTGGGAAGGAGGTAATATCATCCCCATTCACTTGATGGGGAAGCTGAGGCAGGAGGTTAAGTGCCTTGCTCCAGGCCACAGAGCAAGTCAGTTTCAGTCAGGAAGTCATTATCACCATTAAACTGACAATTTATTCAGTTACTGCTTAATGCTCTCAATTAAGTTTCTTTTAATAAAGAACATTTACTGAGGAAAAGGATAGAGGCTAAAAGCAGTTAAGGCTATTCACAATTCCAGTTTTCAAATCAAACTGAAAACAGGTCAGTGCACCCAACATCTCCTTCTTCCTATTCTTCTACTGGGGGAGAAAACCAAGAAAAAACTTTTAGGTTGTTCCCAGACAACAAGTAGTATTGCTGAAATTGCTGGGAGCTCGAAGGGCATTGTGGGTAATGACATGTAAAGCAGCATGGAAATTATGTTGCTTTTAAAATATTTTCCTTCTTTTGGGGGTCAAGAAATCCTTCCCTTTATTTGCTGCTATCACTTCAGAGATAAATATGGTTTTAGCCCATTCATAGGCATGGATTGGATCCTGATATTGACCACACTATCATGAAGATTCCTTTAAAGAGGGGTTTGATGGACCCCTTCAGCACTCTCGTGGAGCCTCAGAACTCCTTCTCAAAATAAAAGGCAGAAGATTGCAAAGTAAACCAATTATATTGAAATACAGTTATCAAAAAATTAAAAGTTCCAGCTTCATTGACCTCCTATAATCTATCCATTGACTCCTGAGAGGGACTTTATATCCCAGGATAAGCAGACCTGCTTTAAGGAAGCACTTAGATTTCAAAAGAATCTTTATAAGAATATTCATTCAGACTCCTATTTATGAACAAGGTGTGTTATGTTCCAATAGCTTGTGAGTCAGTTGTTTGAAACTTAGAATGGATTTCCCCATAGAAACAAGGCTAAGAACTGGTGCTTAGTTTCCCATGCCAACCCATAAAAGCCTGTTAAATCCTTGGTGTATTAAATGAAATTACAGTATGGTACTGGTCTGAAGTATGAGAACAGAGGCCCATGGAATACAGGAAAAGGAAGGAGAAGGAGGAAAAGGAGGAGGAGAAGTAAGAGGAATAAGAACAGCATTTTCTTTTTTTTTCCCTGGGCACAGGACAGACCCAGAGAAATATTTTTAAATAGGTCAAGTTTGTCTTTAGTATTCTCCCATCTCCTAGTATCCTTCTTTCCAGACCCTCAATTGCCAAAAGCCATCCCTTCCTCTCTGTAGCAGCTGATCCTCCAAGACTCCTCCCACCCATTCCGAAAAAATGTTTTTCACCTTTCAAAATTGCTCATCTCTATTTCTAACTTTGACTGATTGTATCCTGGTGTTAGAGGCAAAGTCATCTAATCTAATTCTTATTGAGTGTGAATGATCTACAGCTCCTCCACTAAACCAGTGATATTTGAATTTTTAAGACAAAATTATTTATAATCCAAATTTAATCTCTAAATGGCGAAATTTCAAATTGTAAAAAAAAATCTGAGAAATTCAGGCAGTATGGGGAAAGATACCCAGAAGAGTCACTATGAAGATGTGCTAGCTCTACCTGGGAAATCTGTCCCCATAGAGGCAGTTTCTGTAAGGTTTCTTTCATTTTTGTTGATTTTTTTTTCCTTTCCTTAATTCTAAATCCTTAGAATTAAAGCTATCCAAGATTATTTTTACATAAATCCCCATGGAAACTTAGAAAGTGACAACAGTTATTGTAGAGATGGACAAGAGTAGACATTTGGACATATAGATTTAGGGTATTTTCAAAATAGAGATTATGTAAATTATTGAACAAGAGATAGAGAATGGACCTGTGATTTCATTGATATAGGAATCATAATAATGAGAAAATTCCACACAACAATACAGATCTGCACGTGATCTGGCATTTATAGTCTTAGAGCTGTCTAGAGCAATGAGAAACTTGATGATTTGCTCAGAGGTGACAGCCTGGGCTTGAACCCATATGTTTTTAGCTCCAAGGTCAGCTCTCTATCTACTTCACTAGAGCTGCCACAATATGTAAATTATAGATTCAAAAGTCTGTGGCATGAATCTCCTCTTTGATAAATCAGCACTATAGCCTCTGCATGAATGCCTCCAGTGTCAGGGAAATTGTTATGTATGGAGTCCATTCAATTTGGGGGCAATATAATTAATAATTTAATAATAAATAAATACTATACTAGTAGAGATTTTTTCCCCTTTTTTTGAACTGAAATATGTAATTTCCACTAGTTGATCACGGTTCTTCATTCTGGGAACAAGGAAAACAAGTTTGATTCCTTTTTTCATGGGGCAACTTTAAATTTTTGAGAAAGGAACTCTAATTTCCCTACTCCTTTGGTTTTCTTTCCAAACTAAATAGCTCCAATTTCTGTAATTATTGACTCATGTGACATAGTTCTATAATTCCTTACCATCTTTGTTGCCTTTTGGCATCCAAAATTTAATACAATAGCTCAGATATGGTTTAATCTGGAGAGAATACTATGCAATTTCAACCCCCCTTATTCTACTCTGCTGTTATGCATACTAAGATTGTATTAGCTTTTTGGCAACCATTTCATTGCTGACTCATATTAAGTTTGTAATTCATTAAAATCAAGTCTTTTCCATGTGAACTTTTGTCTAGTCATACCTCATCCATCTTCAGTAGTTAATTTTTTTTACCCATATAGGATTTTATATTTATCCTTCCTAAATTTCACCTCATTAAATTTGGTCCATTGTTCTAGCTTGTTGAGACCATTTTGTAATAACTCTGTTGGCCAGCGTTGAGCTCTCTTTCTCTACAATCTGCATGTCATCCCAAAGTTTGACAAGCATACAGATTATCAATAAAATTGTTGAATATAACAGGACCAAGAATAGAACCCTGAATCAATACACCAGGGACTTCTAGATTAACATGCATCAGCGTTCTCTGGAGATAGTTAATTAGTTCTGAATCAATGTTAACGACTGACATCCAGGTACACCCTCTCTGTATCTTTCTACTCAGGATATTTGGAGAAACTTTCAAATGCTTTACTGAAATCCATGATATGTACTTACTAAAATGGCAAATCTGGTGTTCCAGTTCAGTAACCCTGTCAAAAAAGGAAATAAAGGCTAGTCTAATATGACTTGTCCTTAGTAAATCTATATTGGCTTGTAGTGATCACCACTTCCCTTCTGAAGTGCCCTCTGACCATCTATTTAATAATATGCTCTAGAATTTTATAGGAATCAATATCAATTTTACTTACAATCTTATTTTTATTTTCATAATTCTTCCTTTTTTGGAATACTGAGAACTTTCCATTGCCCAACTCTTATTATAGTAATATCAGTATTAGCCCTGTTTTGGAGCAATGGATAGCCTCCTAGATTTTATGATCTCCAAAAACTCATCATTCTGCAAGATGAAATAAACTCTGAAACTCATACTTCCTTAGTTACCCCTACCATTGGGGCCTCTCCCTCCTTGTGTTTGGAAAGGGCAGAGAGTAGACTTTGGATAGCTCCTTCCAGAATCTCCACCATTTAAGGAGGGCACCCAGATCTTTCATTTCCTGTTCTGGACTATGTAAACTCCAGAAATTCATCATCCTGCAAGATGGAATCAGCTATGTAACTCATACCTCCTCAGATCATTTCCTACTTCAGGCTGTAGGACTTCATTATGCCCCCATACAGATACCCTCTCCCTCTACATTTATTATCTATTAACTATTACCAGGCTTGTGAAATATGAATCATGAAATGTCAAACATGCACTCAAGACTCTGTATAGTTATTCTTAAATATAGCCCGCTCCTGCAGTCTCAGGGCCAGTTCACCTTTGGTTTTAAAATTTAGAGCAATAAACTAGTGTTAAATGACTGAATATGGAAAAAAAACTAGACAGAATATCTTCAATCTATGGCAAGAAGGAACCCTAAGTTTCTGTCCAGAAAAGTCAATCAGGGATGATCTGCTGTCATCTACCTCTAAAAGAATTTTATAGGACTAATGAAAACTTAAGACTACACTTGGCCCTACGCTGTTCAGTATTTTTGTCATGTTTATCAAATCAAAGAGGGCATAAAACTGAGTGGAGTAATTACCATTTTGGATAGCAGCATCCTAATCCAAAGACACCTCAGTATGATGGAAAAATAATCCAAATCCAATTTGGGTTTAAAAGATCAATTGCACAAATATAAAATAGAAAAGGAAATCTGAAAAAAAAAAAAAAGATAACCCGGTAGTTTCAATGGGCTTTACAGAATATAAATCAAAAGTGTGACCATAGTTAAAAACCAAAAACAAAAATTAGCATTGCCTTAGGTCGCATTCACAGAAACAAAATGATCAGAATGAGGAATGGATGGTGCTGCTGTACTGTCCGGAGAATATCACATCTGGAGGGTTGTGTTCAGTCTGGAACACCACGCTTTGGGAATGATATTGACAAACATTCCAAGAAGGGTAGCCAGGATGATGAGGGGACTAAGGAACTCTATATGAAGATTAGTTGAAAAACTGGGATATTAAATCATGAGAAGACTTAGGGGAACATGCAGACGTGGTAACTACTTTCAAGCTATCATGGGGAAAGTATGAAGAGGTATCCTATGGAAGAGAGAACAGAGTTGTATACTTGATCCCAGAAAACATAACTAAAAACAATGGATGATAGTTTCAGAGAGTCAGATTTCAAAGTAATACAAGGGAAAACTTCCCAATAAGTACAATTCTCCAACAGTGGAATGGGCTGTCTTGAAAGTAGCAGTTTTCCCATTTGAGGAGATTTTCAAGTAGTGTCTAGGCAGCTAGATTGTTCAGTAGATAGAGTGCCAGGTCTGTAGTCAAGAAGACTCATTTTCCTGAGTTTAAATCTGGCTTAAGATACTTATTAGCTGTGTGACCCTGGGCGAGTCACTTCACTCAGTTTGCCTCGGTTCCCTATCTGTACAATAAGATGGAGAAGGAAATAGCAAACCATGGTAGTATCTTTGCCAAGAAACTTCAAATGGGGTCACAAAGAGTCAGACACAGTTGAAAATGACTGAACAACTGGGCTGTTGTCCAGTGCATCTAAATCAAGACAGGCAACTGAAGGATTTGCCTCAATCACAAAGATGAAGAACAAATTCCTTCTGCTTTGGGGGTCTAAGGTGGTGAAGGCCTTCCTTTTCTGCTCTTGGCTAATGTATATGAACCAATGCTAGTGTTAATGACATGCCTCAGTAATGTTCCAGAGAGAGGCCCCTCAACTCTTTCTGGGAGATGGAAATTAGGTACTGGGAGGGTCCTATAGATATCCTGACAGGCTACTCCAAGCCTTGCAAGGAAGCATAGCATTCCTATTAAAACCCTGAATTTGGCACCTGAAGATATGGGCTTAAAGTTCCACTGTCTTAGCCTTATAGTCCTAGGCAAGCCACTTACTCGTTCCATACCCCAGTTTCCTTATTTGCAAATTGAGGAAAATAACATCTATATAATCTACTTCACAAGACATGTGAAAGCACTCTTAAAACTAAGTATAAATTTAATGTAAGTAATTATTATTTTGTAATCTTCCATTAGGTTCTTTGGAACCTCCTCATGATTTCCTAGAGGCAGTGCGGGGTAGAGGGACAGAAAGTACTGTGTCTGCCCTTCATTTGAGAGGTGTTCTTTTTGCCTATGCTAAAATGAGGTGCCTTTGAAATGCTCTTTTCTTTTATTCTAATAGTTTGGGGTTTGGTTTTTTTTATTTTAATGTGTGTCTGGTACTGCCTACTCCACTCCCCAGTAGGCTGGCTGCATCCCTGCAGATGTGGCAGTCACTCCCAGTTTTAAGTCACAGACTCCAAGTGCCCCAAATCCCCCATCCTGGTGGCCAGGATTACTAAATTAGCCAACTTGGCATAGACAAGCTTCTGCTGGATTTCTCTGCACTGCCGAGAAGTATCAAAACCCAATTCTTCCAGCCTTCCTGGGCAGCATCTCTTACTTGGCCTTAAATGTTATCAGCATTTGCTGGAGAGTGTACTGGTTCACATACTTTGCTTTTTCAATCATCGGTTCTCTGGAACAGAAATTAAATGTTGCTGCTCAAGTTACCAGAGCCTTTTTTGCCATGGGCAGCAGGACAGCATTGAGATCAGCCTTCCCTGATGCTGCCTCTATAGACCTGGGAGCTTTAAGCCAAGGAAGGAGATTCTGGAGGCTCTCCTCTTTCGCCCTTCCCTCTCCCACCAACTGGACAAGTGAGCCAGGTATTAGAAATTAATGGAAAGGACTTTAAAAGCATTCCAGGAATTTCCTGTGTTGTGAAGCTGCCTTGGGCCCCATATACAGAATACAGAGAGAGACATCAGCAAGGAGAACCGTGTGCTTGCTTGGGCGCTACTGATATGATATTCATTGTATGCAAGTATATAGTAAGAGTGCCTAGAATTTGGTAAGGCCAATCAGCAGCCTTGTTAGGTGTATTAGAAATATACTAGTCAATTCTTTATTATTCCTTGTTATATGGAATTGAGGAGTCAGGGGATGGGGGAAAGATATAGTCAATTTAGGGGACGTAAAAAACAAAAGGCATCAATTCAATTTCTTTTTAATAAATAAAAAGAAAGAGAACTATGAACAGTTCCCTCAGTTCCAAAACTGACTGGCAGGAGATCACAGAGTTCCATGAACTAGAGGTAAAAGGTTTCTTCTAATAATATCTAATCTAATCTAAAATCTAATAATTCTGATTTTTAGAAGGTGTGCTTTGCCTTCTGTCTGTTGTAAGACTCCTGTGTGCACTAGGGACAGAAGGAAAGAGGGGAAGGAGACAAGCATCGTGAGACAGAAGAGAGAAAGATGGGAAAAAGAGAAGGCTTAGGAAAGAGAGAGAGAGAAGTGTGAGAAAGAGAAATTAGGCAGAGTATTATTGATATTGTATGGCTTCTTTGGTTAAGTAGGCCAGAGAAGTGAGTGGGAATCGTCTGATTGAACTAAATAGGGGTGGCAGTGGGGCGGCAACCCTAACCACACTGTAGCCAGTGGGGTAATCCAATAGACCAAGCAGCCAACTGATGGGTTCTGTTCTACTTGGGAGGCTGTGGCTGAGTTTCTAGACCTTTTGGTTAAGTCCGGAAATGCCCATGTGATTGCGACAAGGGCCCAGATCTGTCTCCGTGAGCAAACACCCCAGCCTGGGCAGCAAAAACCTGGGACACAGACTGCATTGCTGAGCACTTTATGAAATGGAGATGCGAAGGAGAGAACGTCAAGGGGGAGAGGTGCCTTGGTTTCTGGGGTGGGGTCGAAGGTGAAGGGAGGGGATGGGGAATGGAGCTATTTCTAACAAGCTTGGGCTTAGAAAGTGTGTGTGCCCGACAATTATTCATGTTGTTCTATTACTATGATTAATGTGCATTTGCATGGACGTTCAGATTGGACACAGTGCTCTTCAGGCATTTTTATTAGCTTATGTGTTGAAGCTCGTTGAAAGGAGGCACAGGGGATGGGGCCATGCACAGGCTAGGACAGCTTCTCATCCAAGAGCCCCTCATTAAGCTACCTGTGCCCAAACAATGGGCTCCAGTGCCAGATTGTGATGCAGGCAGCGGAGCTGTTGTTGCTTAGATCTTGGCAGTATGCCCTGAGCGAGTCTGAGCTCATTGAAACTAGGCTTGGGTTGCCGATACATAGTTGGCTGGGTCAAATTCAAACCCACCAAAAGTCACAAACTAGTCTAGTCCTTCCCTTTTTCTAATCTTTTCTGTCCACTCCTTTGGCCATAAGAATCTGCTGGGATATTGATGTGGTAATAACACATGAGATATAAGTGTCTGTATATAGGGTTTGTGGATGATACCACCTCCTCATAAATCTTAAAGGCTAGGGCTATATTGTGTACAAAGCTGAGCTTCTTGGAAGCAGCGAATTGTTAAATCACCCCTCCTCACCTCCTAACCCCCCTTTTGTCCTTGGGATGTTTGCCATCATTTCTTTAGGCTGATTCTGCAAGGTCAGCTCTATAGGGACTGATTATTTTTCCCAGGCAATTTGCCCAGCTGCCATCAGCTAGATGGTAGTGCCTTTGCGTATAGTTGTAAGGACCACCTGGCTAGGCTTTCCCAGGTGTGAATAACTAAGGGCGAGTAGGGATTTAGCACAGTCTAGTCCCTTGTGCTTTTCTTAAAATGAAAGTAATCCCAGCTACTAAGTATAAAAGAAAACACACCATCCAGAATAAGAAGAAATACAATCATTTGAGTTCAATATGGCAGCTTTTTCCAAATTAAACTCCAAATGTTGTCACTCACCAGCTAATCTTCTATCGGTCCTCTCCCAGATCTGAGTAGCAAATATCCTTCAGTTTAACCTCTTTTAGGGATAGTGAGTTTTTCAGGTCACATACATTAGGACAATTAAGTGGCAGAATGGATACAGTGCTGGGCCTGGAGTCAGGAAAACCCGAGTTCAAATCTAACCTTGGACACTTATTAGCTGTCTGGTCTTGGGCAAGTCACTTAGCTCTGTTGGTCTCAGTTTTCTCATCTGTAAAATGAGCTGGAGAAGGAAATGACAAACCAATCCATTATCTTTGCTGAGAAAACTCTGAATGGGATCACAGAGAGTAAGACATACTGAGCAGCAGCAACTATATACTATAAAGCTACATTTTAGTGTTTGGAAGCAGTCTTACCACGAAATACTTGCAGAGAGGGTTCACCTCTAAATTCGCTCCACATGTAACTCCTCTACACTCTTAGGTCTGGAGAACTATACATGTCTGTTCCCTTTCTACCTGAGAGAGGACTGGCTTTCTGCTAATCTGAGGCAAGGCTCTAGGACTCTTCCTACCCCACACCAAGGCTCCTGATCTTTCCCATTCGAGATCAGAAACAGAAAAGAAGGAAAGTCTAAATTTTGTCACATTCCCTGGATGTAAGTACTTTAATTATCTCTTTACAATAAGGAAAAGCTATCCTCTTTTCTTGGCTATATGTTTTTCCCTGGTTTTTTCTATACTTAGAGCATGGAGAGAGTTGGATGGGGATAGGGATTCAATCAGTGACTTCATTGGTACTCAGAGAAGAGGAAATTCCCTTTATCAGTGCAGTTCAACACCTTCTTTACAATTTATCGTTTTATAGAATTGCTTGGGGGTATTGAAAGGTTAAGTGATTGGCTTCAGTCCATTTTTCCCTTACCTCCTTTCCATTCTGCCTACCCTTTTCCCCCTGTTAAAATTCTACCCATCATTCTGGGTGCATTAAAAGCCACTTTCTCCATAAAACCTCTCCTTCAATTGTAAGAGAGCTATATCTCCTTCAAACTCTCTCTCTCTCTCTCTCTCTCTCTCTCTCTCTCTCTCTCTCTCTCTCTCTCTCTTTCTCTCCCCCGCCCCGTCCTGCACTTATGATCTGTTTTGTATTATGATTATTTTTGTACGTGTCTTATTGCCTTACCAGATGGTAGCTTGTTGAGGGCACAGACTGTGTTTTATTTAGCACTGAGTCCCCTTAAAGTGCCAAAGTCAGTGCCTTGTCCATATGAAGCACTCAACAAATATTTGTTGATTTGGAAAAAATGATGATTTTTTTAAATAAAAGACTACTAAAAGTAGTTCAGAATTAACTGTGAAACTGAATCTGTCCTCATTTCTAGGTAGGGTATAGATGGGATGTAGGCTCCTGGTGATTCTCTCTGTGTCTTTTCTTCACTTACATGGTTGGGGTCTTTCAAGTACAGATCTTACTACATTTCATGCCCTCACAGGAGCAGAGCCAGATTTCTGTGTGTTCTGAGTTCTGCTGAATGAGGAAGATGCCCTGGGGAACTATCTCAGCTCTAGGAGCTGGCAAACAGAAAAGTTCTAGTGCATTCAGGGCCTCATTGTAGGTGGAGCTGTTGCTTTGTCCTGAATCTTGTAATAGAAATGCTCTTATCCGCCCGTTAGAAGATTGCCCCAAAGGGCAGCTACTCCCAGGAAGTGCTGGCTTTCTGCCCTGTATGCTGAAGCAGCATTGTCTTAGCAGCCCAAGGTGGGGAAAAAAGGGGACGTGGGTCAGATTCCAAAGGAAATACAAATCCTGCCAATCCCCAGGGAAGCTGAGTGTAAGGGGGCTTGGTGTGGGATGCCCTGTTAATACCCCTGTTGAAATCCATGCAACCACAAACTACTGAGATAATGTCAACCAAGACAGACTATTTGCAGAGTCAGCAGAAGCTGGGATTCAAGGCTAGTCTAATACGTTTTGTCACTCTCAGAGAGACTACTTTTGGCCAACAGCAATGAGCCCTTTCTCCTGGAATGGAACCATCTGGGGGCCTAGAGATATCCGAAGATGATATCAGAGAAAGGAGGAAGATGACCCTGCAGTTCTGGAAGTCAGCATGATGATATGGGGCAACCCCCAAACAGAAGCCTCTCCTGGTCAGACAAAGCCTCCATCACTGCTTCTCTTCATGAATTAGTGTTTCCATTGCCTCAGGTATCATAAAGGTGGTGTTGGTTAACAATATCCTCCAAAGGTTACACCCAAGGATTCCCAATCATTAGAACAACTCTTCTAGGCTTTATTGATACCTCCCTCTGTCCACTGTCCACTGAGGTCTGGTACAAATAATCCATTCAAGTGCACAAGTAGCTTTCTGACAGTGTGTGGGAATCCTGAAGTGCTGCTTATATTCAAAGTCCACAGGACTTACAATAAATTAATAATACATAATAGAAATTAAATAAACAATATACACTATAAATTAAATAATTATAATGTAAATTAATAAGATAATAATAAGATAATATAAACATAATAATTCCCCCAGAGGGAACCTGGTATAGAGACAGGAATTGGCATTTATGTAGTTCCTATAATTTGCCAGGTACCATGCTTCCTAAGTGCTTTATCGTACTTTCATCTCATCCTTACAACAACGCCTATGAGATAGATGCTATTTTTACCCTCATTTTATATTTGAGAAAACAGAGGCAAACAGAGGTTAGGTGAATTACCTGGGGTCCCACAGTGTCTGGGGCTAGATTTGATTTTAGCTCTCCCTGACTCTAGATCCATTAAACCACCTAACTGCTGCCTCATATAGTGCATAGAGAGTTGACCTTGAAACTAGGAAGAGACTATTCAAGTTCTGATATCTACTCTCTGTGCAAGTTTTAGCGTTCTAAGACTTTAAGGAATATTTGTAGAGGGAGTTTCCTCATCTGAAAATTTCTTATATTAATGAACTCACAGGTCTCGTCTCTTTCGTTATCGCAGGAGTGAAGCATTAGGTAGATTCTCTTCATTTCTTGCCATCTTCATATTTTTTTCTCTTAGTTTTCTTATCTTCTCAGGCTTTCTGTCCCATGGCCTTGCATCCAAATCATTGGAGCTACTTGAATCACCATCTTAACTGACAGTCAGTCCTCCTTTTTTCCAGTTCTAGACTCTTAGAACCAGAAGCCTTCCAATCGACAACCTGCATGTTTTTCCAGTTCCTAGCTCTTGCCTTCCATTTTTCTTCTCTTTTTATATGTCCCATTTTTTTTTTTACAATTAAACTTGCTCCAGTGAGTGGCTAGTTCTCTGAGCCATTTTTGGTGGGTGATCTTCTCAACCCTAGATAGTAGCCCCTAGAAGATTTTGATAGTTCCTTGAACAGCAAGGAAATCAAATATATCAATAATTAAATAAATCAATTCAGATTATTCACTGGAAGGTAAAATACTGAAGCTTAAATACTTTGGCCATTTAATCAGAAGATAGGATTCATTAGGAAAGACCCTGATGTTGGAAAAGTTTGAAGGCAAAAGGAGGAGGGAATGGCAAAGGACAAGGTGGATAGATAGTGTCACGGAAGCAACAACCATGAACTTGGACAGACTTTGGGAGATAGTGGAGGACCAGAAGGACCTGGTGTGTTCATGGCATCATGAAGAGCTACACATGACTAAACAACAAAAAAATCAATATTTTGAAAATATGATGCTCAAAGTAACCTGTCAGACTATTTATCATCTTGTGACTTTGCTGACTCAGGACATTGAGGTTTGTGGTGCAGATAACCAATGTTTTAGTTCCAGATAAACTGGCCTGCTTGCTGCTCCCTGAAAACATTTCATCACGCATCTTTTTGCCTTTTCACAATCTGTCTCCCATATATTCACTTCTCCCCCTCTTAGAATACTGAGCTTTCTTGAAGGCCTAACTTAAATGCTGCCTCCTAAATGAGACCTTTCCTCATCTCCCCAGTTGTACTGGTCCTCCTTCCATATTATTCTGCATTAACATTGTACATATTTTATATTTCTTTTTTGTTTGTTTTTATTATTTTACATGTTTATTTATTTTTAGTTTTCAACATTCATTTCCATAGAATTTTGAGTTCCAAATTTTCTCCCCATCTTTCCCCTCCCCCACCCTGTAACAGCATGCATTCTGATTACCCCTTCCCTCAACATGCCCTCCCTTCTATCACACCCCTCCCTTCCCTTATCCCCATCTTCTCTCTTTTCTTGTAGGACAAAATAGATTTCTATACTCCATTACCTGTATTTCTTATTTCCCATTTGTATGCAAAAAATATTTCTCAATATTCATTCCTAATACTTTGAATTCTAATTTCTCTCCCTTCCTCCC
>CM053773.1:86948835-86991403 GCA_028658325.1 Potorous gilbertii | reverse complement strand
CAATCAGTGAGAAAAGTCTCAAGAGTTACAAATATTATCTTTCCATGTAGGAATATAAACAGTTCAACTTTACTAAGTCCCTTATGATTTCTCTTTCCTGTTTACTTTTTCATGATTCTCTTGATTCTTGTGTTTGAAAGTCAAATTGTCTTTTCAGGTCTGGTCTTTTCATCAATAATACTTGAAAGTTCTCTATATCATTGAATGACCATTTTTTGCTCTGAACTATTATATTCAGTTTTACTGAGTATGTGATTCTTGGTTTTAATCCTAGTTCCTTTGACTTCTGGAATATCATAGTCTAAACCCTTCAATCCCTTAATGTAGAAGCTGCTAGATCTTGTGTTATCTTGAATATATATCCTCAATATTTGAATTGTTTCATTCTATCTGCTTGCAATATTATCTCCTTGACTTGGGAACTCTGGAATTTGGCTACAATCTTCATGGGAGTTTCTCTCTGGATCTCTTTCAGGAGGTGATTAGTGGATTCTTTCAATATTTCCTTTTCCCTCTGGTTTTAGAATGTCAGGGCAGTTTTCCTTGATAGTTTCATGAAAGATGATGTCTAGGCTCATTTTTTGATCATGGCTTTCAGGTAGTCCCATAATCTTTAAATTGTCTCTCCTGGATCTATTTTTCAGGTCAATTGTTTTTCCAATAAGATATTTCACATTATTTTCTATTTTTTCATTCTTTTGGTTTTGTTTTGTAATTTTTTGGTTTCTCATAAAATCATTAGCTTCCATCTACTCTGTTCTAATTTTCAAAGAACTATTTTCTTCAGTGAGCTTTTGAACCTTCTTTTCCATTTGACTAATTCTGCTCTTTAAAGTATTCTTCTTCTTCTCGTTGGCTTTTTGGGCCTCTTTTGCGATTTGAGTTAGTCTATTTTTTAAGATATTAATTTCTTCAGCATTTTTTTTGGGGGGGGGGGTCTCCTTTAGCAAGCTATTGACTTGCTTTTCATGGTTTTCTTGCATTGCTCTCATTTCTCTTCCCAATTTTTCCTCCACCTCTCTTACTTGATTTTCAAAACTCTTTTTTGAGCTCTTCCATGGTCTGAGACCACTGCATATTTGTTTTGGAGGCTTTGCACATAGAAGGCTTGACTTTTAGGTCTTCTTCTGAAGACCTAAATTGTTCCTCCTCATCTGAAAGGATGGAAGAAAATACCTGCTCACCAAAAAATTATCCTTCTATTGTCTTATTCTTTTTCCCTTTTTGGGGCATTTTCCCAGTCAGTTGATTGATTTTTGAGTTCTTTGTCAGGGCAGAGCTCAGGGCTGAGATTCAGATCAGTTGCTCAGTTACTCCAGGGGCTCTGGACTGAAGTCTCCCATGGCTGCCACTCAGCCATGGGATTAAGATCAGGGACTCAATTCCCCCAGGGACTCTAAGCAGAGGTCTCCAAAAAAGGAAGCTGCCACTGCAGTGGATGCTGGGGGACCAGACCCTACTCCCCTCTCCTGAGTGACAGAGCACATTTTCCTTTGAAGCTGTCTGTGGCATTTGTGAGTTGCACAATCTGGGAACTGCTGCCGCAGGTGGTGGCTCCCTGAAGTCTGTTCAAGGTCCTGTCCTTGCCACATCGGGCTGCTCTCCACACTTCCTGGGCTGCATGACTATTTTATATTTCTTTAACTGTGTGTATGTCATTCTACCCCTCCCCCACAATAGAATTTTGAGGGCAGGACATTTTTGGTATTGTCTTTGTATACCCAATATTTAACATATTTTAGATGATTAGTGAATCCTGTTTGTTGGATGATTGAATGATTGACTGCATGTTTTTCTTTCCAGATACAGTAGGAAGCCTCAAGTTACACCTAGTTATGAAGTAGGTATTAGTATACTTGCAAGAAGAAGAAAATAATAGATTCATAAAAGTTTTGTTGTTTCTGTTCAGTTGTATCTGACTTTGTTGAGGTTTTTACTGGAATGGTTTGCCATCCCTTTCTCCTTCCTCTTACAGATGAAGAAACTGAGGCAAACAGGGCTAAGAGACTTGGTCAGTGTCACACAAGTGACACAGATCTAAGGCCAGATCTGAAGTTAAGAAAAACAGTCTTCCAACTGTTCCACCCAGCTGCTCCATTGTACAAGTCTATAGGATGCCTTTGTCCTTTGAAAGCTATTGTGCCCACTAAATATCCTTGTATTATTATTAGAACACATGTTCAAAGATTCCACAATTTTCTTATTTACTCTTCCCTTAGTCTACATTTGGAATATTTTGTTCAAGTATGGCTATCACAGTTTAGGAACGACATCAACAAATCAGAATAGGTTCAGAGGAAGATAGGATGTAATGGGACTGGCAACTGATCAGAGGATGATCAATTGACAAGACTGAATTGAGGAACTTTAACCTGTAAGAGATAAATTTAGGGGGTCATGATAGCTATCTTCAAATATATGAAGGACTGTCATGAGGGAGACTTGTTCTTCTCCACTCCAGAGGAAAGAACTAGAACAATAGATGGAAGGTGAGAGGCAGATTTCAGCTTAAAATAAGTGTAAGTGTAATGAGTTGCTCTGGTTCTTTGTCCCACAGCGACCTTGTCTCTCAGGATTGGGGGGGGGGCATACCTTGAGAGACTGGGGTGTCTTTTAGCTATTGCTATCACTTTAAATGCCCACAGCTATGTTTCTCCTGTTGTTAGGGAACTGATCACTTGGGATCCAGTTCCTTTTAATCACTTAACATCACTGAGCTTTTATAAAGAGTTATTTACCTTAAGGATACAGAAAAAACAAAGCATATTCCCCCCCAATTCCTCCAGGGTATACTATCCCCTATACCACATTGGCCTCTAGGGGAGTAGGGTCATATCTTGGCTCATTTCCAATATAGCATTGGTCCCATCAAGTTCATGTCCAGAGGTAGTATGCCACCTGAGTGAGTCTTTCTGCTGGACTGGGTTCCTAAAGAGTATTCTAAAATATCTTTCTCCATGCTCCTTGGAGGATCAGCACTGCACTAGCTACCTGGGTTTAAGTTCCTGGATTCCTGTGGTCTACCCTCCTAACAAAGGTCTGATAACCTAGATTAGAAAATAATGAATGAAAAAAACAACAACTTTGGGGGGCCATATAGATTTGGAGGGGATAAGGTCCTAACACACTTCCTCTTACCATGTCCCTTAAGAAACCCTATGATTAAAAAAGTCAACAAGTACCCCTATGTTGAAATCAAACAAAGGAGGGGATGGAGAGGGAAAAAAGAAAGGAAGAAAGAAAAAAGAAAGGAAAGAAGGGGAGGAAGGAAGTGGGGGAGGAAGAAAGGAAGGAAATATGGAAGGAAGAAGGGAAGGGAAGAAGGAAAGGAAGGAGGGGAGGAAAGGAAGAAAAGAGGGAAGGAAGGGAGGAAGGAAAGGAAGAAAAGAGGCAAGGAAGAAAGGAAGGAAGGAGGAAAGAAGGAAAGGAAGACAGAAAGAAAGATGAAAGAAGGAAAGGAAGACAGAAAGATGAAAGAAGGAAAGGAAGACAGAAAGAAAGAAAGAAAGGAAGGAAGGAAGGAAGGAAGGAAAGAAGGAAGGAGACTGTGACCTTTTGAAGAAACTGCAATTTCAGCTATACAGACAATTGGAAAAGACTTCTCAATCATGCTATTGGCCAAACAGAAGCAGTTATGAAAAGCCTAAACATATTTCACAGTCTCTCCAATGTATTTCCTTTACAGGTCACCACAATTTTCCTGGTAGCAGCTCCCTGGTATCCTCCACATGGAGGGGTTACATTAGTCAAGCAAGTGGATACTTGACTTGGTGGGAGTCTTCAGACTCCTATCACATAACCTTCCTAAAAATCTGAATAGTCCAAAAACATAAGAACAACCTTTATCCCTAAATATCTTCCAGAGGAGGTAGGACAAGCACTCATTTGGGACACTGTACAAGAGATTCATGTTTCAGGTGGACTAGATGAATAGGCTGGTATCTTCCAAGGCTAAGATTTCATTGCTGTAGAATTTAATTGTGGCCTTCCCACCCTCATGTCTCAAGCCTAAGTTAACCTCCTGAAGTGCTTTGTTCACAGTTCTATATCACCATGTGTGTAGTCCCTTCCTTCCTTCCTCCCTCATTACCCATGAACAAGAACCTGATAGCCTCCATTTCTAGACCTGGGAGGGTGGGATAAGAGGGAGAGATAGGGAGAGAAAAGGGAGAAGTACAGTCACAGTCAGCCCTTTGAGGACTAAGCCTAAAATGCTGGCTTGTCTGGCTCAATTCACCTACTACTCCAATGGTGCCTGCAATGATTCTGACTGCTTTTGCAGGCCGCATTAGGAGTTCTCAGTTACCAGCCTAGCAAGCCCAACTTGGCACATGCTAGGGGGTTCTGGGCTCCTCATGACTCCTGGCTTTCTGCTTAAGTGCCATGGCTTGCTATCAGTTTCCTTTCCTTCAAAAGAACTGAACCTCTTTTCAGATATCTGTGTCCTTTGATATCAGATCTACACCACCATGAAAGCTGTCTGACATTTTGGATGATTTTTTTCCCTTTTAAGTGTACAACTTATTTACGTAGATCCTCCATGTTAGATTAGCTATATTCCTCTCCTCCCTACTTGTGTCCCCTGCTCCCATTTCAAAAGTTCCCAATGTGCCCCATTTGGCTGCCACGTGCAGCTGGCGAAGAGGCCTGCCGGGATGCGCCTCACCCACCAGGGAGTACTTCTGGGCCTGTGGCTTGCCAAGTGAGTCTGCCAACTGGAGGTGTTGTTGGCGCCTGAGCCACCCCCACCAGGCTTCCAGCTAACAAAAATACCTGGGGCTTGTAGTAATCTCCTTTCTTTCCTCTTGTCAGGAGGCCAAGGCTGAGGGAGGTGGCTTTGTTTGGGCGGCCTGTCTCGCTGAGTCCTATGCGAATACAGCTGTGGAATAAGGCAGAGTTGCAGGTTTGGATTTTTCACCGTCTTCTCCTCCGTTTCAATTTGTATGACTGAATGGATTGCAGCTGCTTCAAAGAGATACCCTATTACTTTATACACCCTTCTGGAGCAGAGGAGAGGGTGCTAGCCAGCACAGCTGGAGTATATTAAGTCCTCACCTTATTGAGGCTTGGCATATCCGAACAGTGCATATCCATCCATAGATGTCAATTTATGGAGCCCTGCAAAATTCAGCCTCTTTGTGGGCAAGAAAAGAAAACCGAGCCACAGTTAGGACCCAAAAACTCCCACTTTGTGGCCTGGACCCTCAAGTTACAATACAAACCAAATACATAAGAAAAATCACCTTTTGTGGGGGGAGATTTTTATGTAAAAAGCACCTCAAAGCACATGCCCAGCACATATGCATATTCAAGGTGGGAATGTTGGCCAATTGTCTTCCTCTTCCTCTATTCAAGGATTTTTTTTTTTTTACGTTTTTTCCTCCATGGCTTTCTGTACTCAGACTGCTCACGTGCAAACAATAACATCCCAGTTTGGAGCCCCACCCAAAGGGATACCCGACCAATCTGAATTCACTTACTGTAAAATGAATGAGTTGCATCTCCGGGATAAAGGGTCTTTTGCTTGGTTGTGTCTTTTCTGATGAAATAACTCTTTTGTCCCATCCATACTAGAGAAAGAGGCATGGAGTGAAATGAAATGGAAAAACTTAAAGCATTTAAATTAAATATAACTGAAAGCCCTCAGGCCTATTGAGTTTACCAAAATTTGCTCTTCTGGATACAGTAAAAATTGGTTTTATTGTTTTATAACATTTTTCATTTATCATTATCTAGGGATCAGGGTGACTGGGATGCATGTGGAGGCATTCATTCTTCAACCTCAAAAATCTGCACTAAAAGTAACTCAAATTCTGTAATAAGCCTCAGATTTATGACTATATGAACTCTCTCTGTCTCTGTCTCTGTCTCTGTCTTTCTCTCTCTCCCCTTATAATTTTTCTTTGTTTAAGCTCCATGGCTGATGAAAGAAAAAAAAATGACTTGACAGCAATTCAAAATGAAATCTCCTGGCAGGAAACCCAGCCTCACCATGTATTTCTCTGCAGGGCTCCACCCAGGGATTCCATCCCTAACTGGGGTTTTTAGTGGTCACTCCTTTAATTCTTATCTACCCTACTGAAGTGATCAACCAAGGCTAGAGAGAGTCTGGGAAACATTAGGTTTGGGAGAATGCCCCAGTTGCAATGGAAATGCCACACAAACCATAATGAGAGATGTGTAAAATTTGACCCCTTAAATGAATATTTAACAATTTTGCAGAATTTGCAGGCAGAATAGAAGAGACAAAAGCATAGAAGCCTCCTATAATTGTCTCCACAGTTCTGCCACCCTTTCTGTATATATATATATATATATATATATATATATATATATACACGTATATATATATATACGTATATATATATACGTATATATATATATAATATACATAGCATATAAATATATATTGTGTATATATACATGTGCATATATGTATGTATATGCACATACATACACACATATATGCATGCATGTTGGAATCTTCTTCTGGCTTCATAGGATCATAGTTTAGACCTAGAAAAATATATTAGAAGCCATCAAGTCAGTTTCCTCATTTTACAGATGAGGAAACTGAGGCAGGAAAAGATATGCTTAGGGTCACCCAGTAAGATTCTAAGGTGAGACTTCAGATTTTTCTGACTCCTACTTCAGAGCCTTATCCCTTATGTCATGCCTCAAAATTCCTGGCCTCCATCATGCATTTCATTTGCAAAGAATTCCATGTGCATATTATCGCCCCCTTTGATGTTAGTCAAGTTCATCGTACTATCTTTTTCTAGAGATAGCACTCAGGAATCTCTTTTTCCTGGAGCTGTATTCAGACAATTAGGCAACCTGATATCTCTGAGTCTTGAATTAGGTCCCAAAGAGTTTTGAGGTCTCTTAGTCACAATTTCCCATATTGCTTCACCAACTGAGTCACCAAAGCAAACTTGGGTAGTTTCTGAGTTGCCATACCTTATCACCTTGGGGAAAAGGAACTCTCCCACAGAGATTTGTTCACCAGAGGGTTGGTCATGAGGAAATAGACCAAGACATTTAAGTGACTTGTCTCACAGATAGTTATAAACAGTGGCAGGATTTGAACCTTGGCTCCAAGGCCAGTATTTTTCCTGACATATCATTCTACCTTGGAATCAAGAAAACCTGGATTCAAGGCCTCTCTGTAACCCACCCTAGCCATGTGCCAATGGACAAATAACAATTCTCTCAGGTTATGCGTTGCCAAGCATTGTGGGAACACTGATGAAATCACAGGTCATAGAGCTATAGAAAGAACATGATCCTCCAAGTGAATATTTACCATTTCAAAATAATTCTTTATGGAAATATGTTTTGCATGACTGCACATGAATAACCTATATCAAATTGCTTATTATCATGGGGAAAGGGGAAAGAGGAGGGAAGAAGAGAATTTGGAACTCAAAATTTCAAAAAACCAATGTTAAAAAATGCTTTTCTGTGTAATTGAGGAAAAAATATTAAATAAATAAAAATAATTGTTCTTTCATTCAACAGATTTTAAACATTTATTTTCATAACATTATTGTCTATTATGTGAATAGTCTGCATAGTTAAAGTCCTACCAAAAAGAAAATAACCATATAGTGAAAGCTACCATTTCTCCAAGTTAAACACAATATCACATTTAATATTTTTTATGTGAAAGTCATTAGGTCCACAGTTTAATCTAATCTCTTACCAGATTCCAGTTTTACAAACCTAACTTTTTATGGGTTAAATTGCTCTTAGGCTGATAAACTGATAAATATTGTTTTATTTATGCTCACTGAATGCTATAAAGGACTTTTCTCCCTGGCTAAATTTAGAGACTGGTGAAAGTGGGGGTGGGAGAGCAGAGTAACTGACTTTTAACTTCCAGTGTTGCCTAGTTAGATTAAATCCCTTTCAAAGAAGAGTTAGAGTATATAACTCTGCACCCTTCTAAGAAAAGAAATTAAAACGACTTCATAAATGAAGTCCTCCAATGCGCTAATATAATCAGATTAGGCCTAAACCTAAGGGACTCTTACATTCTCTGAGCACTAGTTTGCCCTTTTTGGGGAGAGCCCCTGTGGAGGTATGAACAGCAAGCCAGGCTCAGGGAGAGTGCGACTGATTGCCTGTCTGCATGTCCTATTTATCACTAAGACAGTATTTATACATTTGCTCTCACTGCGGGATTCAAAAGGGATTTCCTGTTAAGTAAAGAGCTTCACTACTTCATGACAAAGTTGGACCAGGTTGGAAACAGCCGTGAAAGGCTGGGCCATGAGTTTGCTCAGAGTTCCTGAGAAGAATCTTCCTTCTGTATTATTATTCTTAAAAAAAAAAAAATTCTGTAAAGTCACACACCCTCCTTAGAAAACACCCTTGCTTTAGCAAGATTTCTTGGTTTGTCTTTGCCTGAAGGGTTTGGCACCCCAGACTTCCTTCCCCATTTCAGGGGCAGCCCTTTCTTTGGTTTCCACTCCTGAAGAGTCCGTTACTGACAGACGTCATCCAAAGGTGAATCTGGGTCTGTTCTGCAAATGTTCTCATCTACATGATTCCTTTCTTCTTAGGGTTGCAAAGTCCTTGCAGAGAAAGTGAACCTCTAGCTCTTGGACTAACCCAGATGGTGCTGGAGTCGTATTCTTTTCCCTGCCAGTCCAAGTAGGCTTTTCTTGCCTCTTCTCCACATCATTTCTCCACATACTCTCCCTCCCTCCCTTTCCATAATATTTCATGCAGAGAGAATTAGATTTATCTACTTTATTTAAAAACTTTTTTCTTGCAACTCAACTTCTTTTTTCTGGTAGCCCAGCTAATTGAAAACTGCCTCTAGTCATTTTAATCCCCAACACCCCTTGGCTGTGCTTTCGCAGAATCTGTCCCCATTCTTGACATACAAATCCTCCTCACCCCCATCTGTTACAATTTCTAGCTGCCTTCAAGGCTCAGTTAAAGCTATCACTTCCTATAAGAAGCCTTTCCCAACACTCCTCATCACCCCTCACCCTCACACCCACCCCAACTGTTAGGTTTCCCACTCCATAATATGCAAGTAAGATGGTTGGCACATGCCTTATAATTGCATTTGACAGGCAGCCTGGAATATGGCACTGAGGCCTGGCCTTGGCATGAGGATGACCTGGGTTCAAGTTCTGCTTCTGTCATTTCTAGCAAATCACTAAACTTAACCCAGTGCCTAGGTACATTTCCTAAACAAAAAGTTACAAAGAATTTACCAATTTTCAGCAGGTAAAGTTCCTTACATGATGCTCTCTATCTCCCTACACTGATAAAATCTTATGTGTAGAGAATGTATATATATATATATATATATACATATATATATATATATATGTATATATATATATATATATATTGTGTGTGTGTGTGTGTGTGTGCACACATATGTGTATGTAATATTTGCTTATCTGCATATGCCAGGTAGAAGTAGAATATAGAAGCTCCTTGAGGGTAGGGTCTATGTGTTTTTATCTTTGTATTTCTAGAGTCTCTGAGAAGAGGAAGTATCGGAATCATAGGACCCTAATCTATATCAAGATGAGAAGTAAAAGAATTGGGTGTAAGCACTATCCTAAAGATAGAAAGGGAAGATGTTGTTTAGTTGTTTTCAGTTGTATCTGACACTTTGTGACCCCATATGGGGGTTTTTATTGACAAAGATACTGGAGTATTTTGCCATTTCTTTCCCTAGCCCATTTTACAGGTGAGGAAATTGAGGCAACCAGAGTTAAGTGACTTCCCCAGTGCCACACAGCTAGTTCATGTTTGAACTCAGGTATTCCTGACTCCAGGCCCAGCCCTATCCACTGTAGCACCCAGATGCCCAAGAAAGGGAAGGTAAAGGAAGATAAAAGAAAACCAAAAAAGAATGGAGTTTTATAGGGTAAGGCTGAAGTGAGCACACAGTGGTCAGGTCACAAAAAGAAATTCAGCCAATGCTCTTAATCGAGCCACTTACTAATGGGGCCTCCAAATTGCACATTGATATTTTTCTTCCTCAAACCATCCCTAATTATAACATTTTGAAAAATCAGAACAGTCAAGAATTGGGATGATGGCTGAAGCGTTTCTGAAATAAAGATCAGATCTCTCAAGTATCAAACTACACTGCCGAATGACTAATTGTGGGATGACTAATTCCTGTCTCTTCTCCAAGGCTCCCTCTTACAGTGGCCAAGTACACATACCATCAAGATGTTGTTATCACGCTACTCTCGACTTCACTCATCCTGAGGAGATGGAAGGAAGCTGTGTGTGATCTCCATGTGGCATTCTTCTTCTCTGAAGAAGGAGGGGCCATTCATCTTCATGCTTCTTCGTCCGCCATGATAAGAACATTTAGTTTGATGTATGTCGATGCTTCTATAAAGTTGGCTTTCAAGAAGGGGAAAAAATCTCTCCCTTCACCCCCACTGTGCTGGAAGGAGATGAATATTCAGGTTGACATAAAATGAAAACCTGCCTCTCTCCCGCATTCATTAGTCTTCATTATGTGACCACGACAGGTTTAATTGCTGCCCGGCATACATAAGTAATAAAAATGTAAAATGTTTAAATGAACTGTGGCTCCCAAAAGCCATTATAAAAGATTAATGACGAGCACTCTTTGCTAACTTAACCGTCTTTGAGAAACACATCTTAACAGCCCTTGTGGTTACAATGATATTAGAACAATATTTGCTTGACCACTTTGTCACAAATCATCATGCATCAAGTTTTGATGGCTTTGATTAGTCTGCCTTCGGTGAGTCTGACTTCTTGATATATTTTAATCCAATTTTCTTGTTCTATATGACTTAACTGTCCCTACAATTCAAAGCATTTTCAGGTACCCATAATAACGTTAACATTCTGCCTTTTTAAGGACTGCTGAGTCTTGCTAAAACCTCTGAATGGTAAAGCCTCACACAAAGTTTTAACATCACCATTCCAAACTTTTTTCAGCCAGTGAATTCTCCTTGGAGAGAGAGAAAGATGTCAGACTGTTCTTCATGGTTTAATGTTGGGCTCCCTGCTGTATACAGATCACCTTTAACCAAATTAGAGTTCATTCTCAAAAGTGGCCTTTTGGTACGTTGCACAACTGTAGAGAAATTCACCCCTTACCCCTCCATAATCTGTCTTCAGATAGATCCATTCCAAAGCACCAGCCTGTTAATGTCTGTATTTTCTATCACTGCTACATTCTTATAAGTCTATAATCAACAATATACAATACCTTTGGACCACCAGCTCATGATAATATTGCTACACGCTCTCTAGACAAATGACCTCTAAAGTAGGGGTACAGCATGACTCCTAAAGGATATAGTTTAACCCCAAGGGATGTGCAATCAACTAATTGAGAGTGGGAAGATAGGTTATACCCCTTACTCCCCACAACACACAGTGAGACTGGGTGAGAAAATCTCTCCCCCTCCCCCTTATTCCCTATTCTATCTATGTAAATATACTTACATGGGAGCGGGGAGAATTACTAATTAGTGTGTATGATCAAAAAAGTTTGGAGACCATTGTTCTAGACCACATTTAGGTGGGATTAGATAGCTCAAAACTCTAAATCTTTATCTATTGCCCCAAGACAAAATATGTTTAAACATATAACACAAAGTTATTTTTATGATAGGACCATGCTAAGAATGAAGCCACACATGCTGTTTGTCATGACAGGAACTTGTGTGAATAGCTACTTTTGATGAAAACCTGGATCTAACTTAAATTGTGCTTGCCTTGATTTTATTCCAAAAAATGGGATTCCTTGAATGTGAAGTTCTTTGCTTGGTGTGTACAGCTGAAGCTCTTAATATTAATGAGATTGATTTTTATCTTGGATATACAGTGTTTACCTTTATTAACTAAGATTCAATTTGGTTCCTTAAGGAACAGAAAGTGGAAGACTCCAGTAGTAAGCCACCAGGTATGATTTGAGTGTGTTATGGGAAGCCAAGCCAAGGATCTTTAAGATGCAAGTCCCAAATCTGGACCCCTAAACTCTCATCCCATCTTCAAATAAAAATGTCTAATAATTATTTGTTGAACTATTCTGTGTTAACCCATGAAATTTCAGTTGGAAACAGTGTCAAGTTTCTACATTTAAAACCTAAATTTCCCTGCAAAGGACAGCTCAGGAGAGGAGTGTTAGAGGACAATAATGTCCTGAGGAAAGGGAGGTAGGGAAAAGATAAATCATGTTGCAGAAGAGTCCTTTCATGCCGATCCAATCCATCTCAGGTTTAACCTGGTCCATCCTAGAAAAGGAAGACTCAAATCATCAAAACAAGAAAAGAGAATAGATGAGGAGAAAACAACGATGAGGCAAAAGTTAAATAGGAAAGGGGAAGGAGTTTCCTCACTGCTCCTTCCTTACTACTTGGCCCCCTCCTTCTGCCTCAATGTCTTACTCAAGTAAGTAAGAGCCATGAAATGTCCATATTTCTCATGGGTTTAAGTTTTGACTTGGCTCTCTAAACAGCAAGGTCAGAGCTGAACAAATTGGAGCCCTTCCCTTGACCACTTTTGGTTCAGGAAATACTATGTTTACTTAGGTATGTAACATGACATCATAATTATTGCCACTGAAACTAAATGTGATGCCACAGATAGACCTATGACTTCATGCGGAAAATAACCCACAAGCCCAGAGCACTTATTTGCAAATGAACACTGAGATTCTGTTTCTAAGTTCCCTTCCCCCCAGCGCACACACACACACACACACACACACACACACACCAAATATACCGCCCCTTCCAAATTCATTTCTACTTGACCACAATGCATTTCATTGTGAGTAAAAACAAAATTCCAGACATAAGAGTTGCCCTGCTTTTTAAGATGAAACATAATCTTCAGTTCTCTGTTTGTTTTCTATGTTGGCTGGAGCCCCCTCCTCTCCTGTATTTAGAAAGGGGCAAATTAAGCCAATCTTCAACTGAATTGAGCATATCAGAAACACACGCTGCTCAGTAGGATGCCCACAGATCTAGCAGAAAAGGAGACCACCAGGAGCGCTCAGTGAGCCACAATGGTCTTCATTGTCTGAAGTCATACAGTAGCCAGGAAGGGTTAACCAGGCTATTGGAATCAGCAGTCTGGCAGACGATGCTTCTATGTAGACAGCCCTCAGCCCAGTGGTAAATACTAGTTTTGCATTTTTCAGCATGCCAACCCTGAGTGTTATACTGAACCTTCATCTCATTATGAAAGCAGTCTATATTTGGCAAGCTCCTTTCTACCAGCTCCCCCCATCTATATCGTCACAAAGGGGAAAGAGAATGTGGGGCCCTCTGGTCAATGGTATCCCTTCAGGTACCCAGAGGAGGACAGCCAGTAAACAGCCCTGTGTAGCAAGTGACTTAACAGAAGGGAAGGCCTCGCTGTGAACCAAACACAGCTGTTTCTGGGATAAATATTGACAGGCTGTGAAGCAAGACTGTTTTACATCTTGACATAGAGCCATATCGAAAGGCAAAGTTTCAGGGAAAATTTGAATTTTTCCCTTCACAAGATAAAAATGCAGATCCCTACCACAGAAGCCAAATGTAATGAGGGAGAATAAGACTTAGTGGGCCTGTGAACAATGTGTGCTGTGTACACTCAATATGGCAGGAAAATTGGAGTTGAGGTGGGAGAGAGAGGGGCCTGATCTAGGTACCAAGGCTTATTATGTAGGTGGCATCCAGCAGAAGTATCCTAAATGACAGGGCAGATTACAATTCATTTGAAAAAGATCCAAAGGAGTGGCAAATGGTCAGTTGTCTGTGGAGCAGGCTGCTTAAGCATCTGCCCTAAGAAGAATATTCCAGTCTGGGAAAGAAAGCAGAGGGGGAGAGAACCCAGGGGACACATCTCCTCAGTTCATGCTTGAAAACAAAAAGACTTGAGTAGCAGAAAAGCGGTAGCTGATGTTGAAAATGCAAAACAAAGGAAGATTTCTTTAAAAAAAATAAAGCCATTTTGTAAAACTACAATGAGTGGAAAGGGAGAGGAGAAAGAGTAGGTGAGATATAAAGGAAGGAGGGTAATCAGGACTTGTGACACTGAATATCTGAGATAATGAATTACTCTTCAAAACATTCCCTAGATAAAGACTTTACAGACATGCCACATAGCAAAGAAACTGATAAGGCATACCCCAAAAAATCTGAAGATAAAATAGCCACCATTTGTTTGTGGTAGTGAGGTTGAAGGTCAATATATATAATTAAAATTCAGAAATAATCTCCCCAAATCCACTGGATCATGTATACAACTTCTTCTTCCACAAAATCCTTTACATGAACAGAGGGGCTCATCAGCAGGGTGCAAAAGGATGGGTTTTCATTTTTTTCCCTCTCTTCTGATGACTATCTGTCAAAAGTGCTAATGAGTGAAATAACCCCACAACAAAGCTCCAGAAAGATTGGAAAGAGATCCAAAGAACGCTACCTCTCCATAAATGGAATTATCTCCTTAAAAGTCCAAAATCTAACATATGTAGCAGGCAAATATTATGCTTTTTTGAGGGGGGGGTGGAAATTCTATTTCCCTGACTCCTCAGCAATAAATTTAAAACTATACTTGTTATTTACCTATTCAATTGGCATGTGATAAAGATATTTATCCTGTCTTCACACAGCTTCAATGTATATAAGGAAAAACTTAAAGGCTTTTCAGGGTTTGTTGGCTATATCTGCACATGAAAGGTCAAGAATTTGACTGGATGGGTAAAGGAAACAATAACCTTGCCCACTGGCTTAGCTTTGTTTCTCTGTCCTTTTTTCTTGCCCACTCATGTATGTGGAAGAATGGAAGATGTAAGAAAAGAAGATGTTGTAATTAGAAAACTGAGTAACGCTGAATTCCTGAAAGGATAGGTAGATAATAACCTTTCTATAAATAAGTTAATATGCAAGATAAATGAAAGGAGATCTGTTTTCCTAAAAGAGATATTTAAAGAAATCTTCTGGCTTTGAACTAAAAGAAGATAGGAGAAACTTCTCAGCAAATGAAGAAAAGAAAGATGACATTGGGAGCAGAACCCACAACTGGGAAGCAGAGAGAAGCATCATAATCCCAAGGCCAATGGAGTGGTGTTCGGTGGGGAATAGATGTCTAGCAGAGGAAAGTATTATAGAGACTAGATATCAATCAAAGAAGCATCCAGCAGAGCCTTGTAGGGTGCAGGTCTGGAAGGCAAAGTAGGAAGACATCAGTAGAAGAGATCACTGGATCTGCAACATTAAAAGCATGATTTGCACATCCATGCATGCTAACCACATGTGCATCTCTCCACACACATTCCCTTACAAGTACCCACTCTTCCCACTGATGATATATAGATTTGTGGGAGAGTGTGCCCCCAGTTTATTAAGGAAATGTTTTATTGCAACTTTGTTTACTATACCATCTTATTAAATGCTTCAACTTTGAACTAATTATATCTTGGGACTGCCTGTTAAAAGTAAATACATTGATGTGAGTTTGTGAATGGAGACGGTGAGTGTTTGTGAATGCACAGAGTATAACGAACCCTGGTTTGTTGTCTTTGGGTGATTCATCCAGAACGTTGGGGTGGGTGCCCCCAAACACTAACATCTATAGTATTTCTTGGTTTACAAAGCAATACAGCAACTTATTTCCCTTACAACAACTTCTGATTACTTGCTGCAAAGAATGCCATTCTTATCATACATGGTTTAATGAGATTAAAAGTCGAGGATGAATTCAACATGAATCTATTCCTCTCTTACTTCCCTTTATGCTAGACACACTTAGCCTAACTTGATTATTAATATGGGCAAAACAGAGTTATGTATCCAATGCTTGGTATGGTGATATCTATGAGATTGACAACAATTAGCAGAATACGCAAAGACGACAGAAACAAGACAGAAAAAAGTACATTGTCCATGCCATCCTTCCAAGTTATTTTAAAATATTTTGAATTTTTAAATATTTTTATATTTATACTTATTATATTTTGTAAATATTATATAAAATCTATATCACATTTATATATCATATCTATACATATCATATATATCATATATGTTTATATATCATATATAAATATATGATATTTTTATATTATTTTATATACTGGAACAAAATTCTGAATCCTGGGGTTATACCCTCAACCCTAGAATTAACTACCACGTAGAGGAGGTGATATTCTTAGGACTCCTGGGTAGAACAATTCCCCAACACCCCCAATACATCATAATACCTGATATAGAGCACTTCAAGGGTTGCAAAACTCTTTACATAGATTAACTCATTAGATCCTTAAAAGGATGCTGTAGGATGTTGAGGAAACTGAAGTATAGGAAGGTAAAGTCTATGGTAACACAGCTGGGAAATGTCAAAAATGAAATTTAAACCCAGCTCTTCCCAACTTCATGTCCAGTATTTTTTCTGCTCTATTACAATATGCTTATTCTCTCCTCTGTATTCTAGTGGAACTGTAGTACCCATTTTCCCTGGAATATGATCTATACTTTTGTGCCCTTGAGCTGGGAATATCCTCCTTCCCACTCTTCACCTGTTGAGTTACTACCCAGCTTTCAAAGTCCAAGTTCAATGCCAGCTTTCTAATCCTGGTAGTGATAAGAACTTTGCTCCACTCAGACATCACAGAGTATGTTATTTTGAACCTCACTGATGCTTTTATGACATATTATAGCTATCTGTGTAGGGGTCTTCTCCCCCTACTAGACCATAAACAAGGGCTACAGTTGGATCCTGATTGGTGCAAATAATGAATCCCTTGAAGTGACTGTAGGTATTCCAATCCACATTATTCAGGGTTATAATTATATGGCATTAGTCATTGGTTCCAACCCACTGGAAATAAGCAGTGGGAACTGAATTAAGGTAACCACTTTAAGGAATTCATTGTTCACAGTACTTGGGACCAATCTGAATGTCTTACGTACCTTTGTACATCTGGTAGCCCCCTAACACATCGCTCTGCACCTAGTAGGCATTAATCAATGTTTGTTCAATAGTCTCTTTTTTCTCAGCTGGACCTTGTTCACCCAGGCTCCCCTGCTTCTGCCACAGGATTACTCACTTCTTGATGCCATCCAGCAGGGTGAGGCTAATTACAGTGTTAAGTTTCTCTATAATGAAACAGACAGAATTCCATTTGTTGATCATCTGCAGTCTACTGTCATCAACATTTCTGTTACTTGGCCCAAGTTCTTTTAAATTCTCCTTAGAACCTGGTATAGTTCTGTGCACATCATAGATGCTTGAGAAATACTCTTTGGGTGATGAATAAAATCCATGCTTCCTTACTTTGATCTCATTGTCACGCTGCCTAGCTGGGACATAAATTATCTCACTCTCTCATCAAGACTTTCATATCTTTCTAATATTTTTAGATATTTATCAGACCTTTTCTATCCTCTCAACCACACTAAACACTGTTGACTTCATTCATATTTTTTCACTTACTTGATTCCCCCAATTTAGTTTCTTGTATTTGGATTCACTCCAGTTAGTCTACATTTTTCTGTTTCACAGATGTTCAGAACTGAAGCTAGTGTTTTGGGGATATTTTTGAGCACAGTTATATAGAAAGAATCATATAAAGGGAGATTAGGAAGATAGGGAGGTCAGTAAAGAGGAGGAGATGAATGAGTTGGTCAGAAGGGGAAAGAGAGGTCAGTCAGCTGGATGCAGGCTCAAATTTTGGGGGTCTTCTTTAACATTTCCCTCTCCCAAACTCTGTCATCCAACCAGTTATCAAATCCTTCATGTCGGTCTCTAAGATACTCATGTGACCTACCATCTATCATCATCTATCTCCACCTTTCCACTCCCACTGTAACCACTCCGATTCAGATCCAAATAAATTATCTCCTAAGTTATTATAACAACCTCCTAACTAGTTGTCATGTGTCCAGTCTATCCCCTATCCAATCCTCGAAACCATAGCTTGGATCATACATCAGATTTGGTTGTTGTGGTTTGGTTTGCCATTTTCTTCTCCAGCCCATTTTACAAATGAGATAACAAGCAAACAGGGTTAAGTGACTTGCCCAGTGTCACACAGCTAGCACATTTCAGAGGTCAGATTTATACTCAGATCTTTTTAACTCCTGGACTGGCACTCTATCCACTGTGCCACCTAGTTATTCATAATCAAAATAGCTAGTGTTTATATAACACTTTAAGGTTTGCAAAATGCTTTACAAATACTCTTTCATTTCATTCTTACAACTGTAGGAGGAAACCGAGACAGTTAGAGATTAAGTTACTTGCTCAGAGTTATATAGTCCTCTACTTAAAAAGCTTCCCTGTGGCCTACTTGATAAAGCATAAACTATACCTCCTTCTGATATTCCAGGGGCTTCTAAATTCGACTCTATCTTAACTTTTCACTTAGATTTTTCAATGTTTTCTTCACATTTTACACTACTTCCATTCATATATTGTATGTGATTCAATCTGGACTGCTTTCCACTGAGTTTTACTTGGCAGTATGTGAAGTACTATACAAATACTATCTCCTTCTATCCTCACAACAAGCCTAGGAGGTAGGTGCTATTGTTATTTCTACACACAGTTGAGGAAATTGAGGCTGATAGAAGCTAAGTGACTTGCCCAAGGTCGCATTGCTTTTAATTGTCGGAGGATAGATATTTGAACTCAGGTCTTCCTAACTCTAGGTCCAGTGCTCTGTTCACTGTACCACCTAATTCTTATCCTCATTATTCTAGAACCAAATATCATTTCATCTTTAACTTACCTTTTTCAAAAAGTTTATTTTCATGTAAGTTTGTAATGTACATAATTCTGAGTATAATAATTTATTTAATGGAAATAGATGCATATTAGGTATGTGTACTCAAAAGATTTTTTGGTTGGTTTTGGGGGAAGGTTGTTTCATTTGTTTTTTAATCAATAGAGATGAAAACATTTAGAGCCCTGTGTTGTAGATCAAAACTTCACTGACTCATCCCGTATCACTCTTGCTCATGTCTTCTCATCATTCCTCCATAGGAGGTTTACTCAAGGGGCTGAGGACTGAGGGAGAAAGGGACTTTAATATTACAGGAAGTATCAGCACTACACAAAGGCTATCCATCTGTTTTCCTTCCTTTCTACATGACTAGCCCATCTCCTGTTCCATACAGATATCTCTTCTATACTTTCTTGCATGTAATCGCCATTGGCTATTGGCTTGTAAGGAGCCTTTTCAGAAATCTAGTTTTCCATATTCCCACAGTATTTTGGTATACTACTTTTTGGGTTATTTGGAAAGTGTCCTGATTGTGACTTCCTCAGAGAGGCTGTGTGCATGAAGCACAAACCAGAGAAATTGTGTCTGCATGTGTGACTTTATAAACAGGAAGATTGGCCAAATGCAAAGAGGCAGATGGAAATGAGTAGGAGATTCCCAGGGGGAGAACACAGAACAGGAAGAATATGACTGCTCCAGAATTTTTCTCTAGGGTCCTTTTCTCTTGACAGTGTACAGATAATGAGCTATATATAATTATATCTATATCTACATATATATATATATATATATATATATATATATATATATATATATATATATACATACATCAGCTAACCAAATCCAACTCATCATTCCTGATGGAAAAGGTTTGAGAAGAAAAGGACTTGGTGCAGAGTAGTGCACAGAGCCAACTATCACTCATAGGGTTACCTTTAAAACCCTGAAAGTAATAGCAGTCAATCCTTTGAGGACCCAGACTGTGTATGGGGATGGAGTAAGTCTGAGTGAAGTACAGTAGAACCTTCATTTATGAGTAACCTGGTTTAGGTATGCTTTGCTGGACAAGGAAAAATTTTTCTCAAAATTTGTCTTGCAGGACGAACGATAATTTGCAGCGTGAATATCAAAATTTTGTTAAAAAAATATCACCCAAATAAGATTGTAGGTATAAGAGTCATGAATATTTTTAATAACAATGCATTGTCACATTTCCATGACATTCTGAAAAAACATCAAAAACAAGTGTCCTTAGATAGATTCCTAGTCAGAAGTGAATGTAAAGAAAAAAAATCAGAGTCAGAATGTGAAAGTGATTCTAAAAAAAGAAAAATAAGTAAAGACAATAGTATTAGTTTTACTTTTAGTCAAAGTAGCATAAGAGAGAACATTCCCAACACTGAAATCCCTGATGTTCATATAGGAGATTCTCCTTCCAAGCAATAACTCTTCCTCCTCCTCCTCCCTTTCATCTCCCTCACACCAGCCACGACTCTTCTCAAAGGTAAAGTGCAGGTTAATTTATTTTATTTTCTGTTTATATTGTGTACTAATCATTTCAGGCACATTAGGGACAAAAAAATTTACTTAAAATTATAAATAATTATTCTTATATGAATATTTTGAGGGCTATGGTACCAATCATCTGACTTTACATTATTTCCTATGGTAATATTTGCTTTGCAATATGAACGAACAGCATGAGGAACAGAATCTCAGGTCAAATTAAATTTGTAAGCCAAGGTTCTACTGCACTACATTAATATATGCATGGGAGATGTTATTCTGAAGAAAGGGCTTTGAGGATGCATCTTACTTCCACAAAACATTTTTTAAATAGTCAACAGGCAATAAATACAAGAGGATTTGGTTTGCTTGGTACCTTTCTATCAATTGCATAGCCATGAAGGTATAAATTATTTACTAAAGCTGCCCTCCTCCTTTCTCTTATTTGCACCCAGGATGTCCTTAATATGTGCAAAGTTAATTGTCATAAAGATTTTGTACATCTTTTAAAAAATTCAATATAGGAGTAAGTAGTTACTTCCGTCTCTATCATCTTTTGAGGTAGTTATACTGGCCCTGATTTTTCCCTTTTACTATCATAAATTCAGAGAATCTTTATGTGAATCACACATGAGATGTGAGATTCTCTCTTTACAAATACTCTTTTATTTCATTCTCACACTCTAGGAGGTAGGTACCAGTAACATTCTCATTAAGAGGAAACTGAGGCAGTTAAAGGTTAAGTTACTTGCTCAGGGTTATATAGTCTTGTACTTTAAAAAAAATTCCCTGTTGCTTACTAGATAAAGTATAAACTGTACATCATTCTGATTTTCCAAGGACTTCAAAATGTGACTCTATCTTACTTCTTCATTTAGACTTTTCAATATTTCCTTCACGTTTTACACTACTCCTATTCACATCTTATATGTGAATCAAGGGTTGGAGGGAATTAGAAGTAATCTAGAACAATCCATTTACCTGAATTAGAATGTCTTCTGCATGGTATATGATAAATGTGCATCCAGTTTATGCTTGAAACCTCCAGGGAGGTTTCCCTCTTTCCCAAGGTCATCTACTCTTGGATAACTCAAATTATTTTTATTTTGTTCCTATATCAAGTTTTTCCCCTTTCTAAATATCTTGAGGGTCCCTCCATGCCCCTAAAATTTCATTTTCTGCAACACAAACCTTCTTGGGTATATACTCTGTTGGGCACAGCTGTTCTTCCCTTCTTTGTTTACTTTTGATGTTTCTTCTTTCTTGTGCAGCCCATCAAGGACTGAAATCTTAATGTGCAAATGTGGTGACCTTACTTGTCATTGATGAAGAAAAAAATAGTTTGCTAAATAAATGTTGAGAGATCATTTCCATTTCTCATCTGTTTGTTGTCATCCCTTCAGTTTCATCCTGAAATTCTCTTTTTAGCACTTAATTGGATATCACGCCATGCTTTCTGCAAATTCGTTTTTCCTTCCATTCTTTGTTGCCGTTTTATGAGGCAACACTGCTTATGATTTTGGTATCATAAATCATAGAGCCCTGGATCTAGGACTAGAAAGAAACTTAACCAACTTCCTCATGTTACAGAGGAGAAAACTGAAGTTCAGAGCGATTAAATGACCAGCCCGACATCAAACCAGGTATTAAGAGGCAGAACTGGGGTTTGTGCTCATGAGGGTCATATGACTCCAGTTCAGACCTGATTCTACTGTACCACACTGCCTCTGTCTGCCTCTATCTTTCTCTATACTGTTTTCCAAATGATCTTCTATTCTGATCTGATTTTTTGTCACTGACGTCTATGTCTGTCTACATGTGGAAGAAATCAAAGGATTGGTAGCTGAGGTGGTATCTATTATCTTTTTATTGTTATACTATGACAATTCCTTTATGTCAATTAAACCTGTAATAAATGTGGGCAAGTCATTTCATTTCTAGGCCATAATTTTCTCATCTGTAAAGTGAGGTCATTGGTCTAGATGAACTTGAAGGTCTCCTTTAGTTTTAAATCTAAGATCCTATGAAATGATAAACATAAATGGGTTCTTTTATCCATTTTCAATGCTTGACATAAATAGCTTGTTTAGATAGCTTGTTAGAAATAGTTAAATTACATGCTATATTCTCTCATATTCATCTCATCTTTTATTTTGGTTTTGAGTTTGATTTTTGCTCCAGCAAACAATGGCCTGACTATACACAAAATACTGATTCAGAAATAACTCCCACATTGGGAACTAGTCATTTCCTATACACTCAATCTCATTTTTTAAATGTCGTTAGGTACCTAACATGTCCTATACCTTATGTCTTCATGAAGAAAGTATTTGTATTTGGGCAGGAATTTTCTGTAAAACATTGTCTTTGTTCTTTCATTTCCTCATAAGCAACTCTATTTTCCAAAAATTTTTTCTTATTACTCCTACACCTATACATTATCTCAAATAAAGGAGTTATAGAAAGTGCTTTGAAAACTTTAAAGTTCTAGAAAAATTTCAATTGCTTACCACAACAAAGTATAGGAAGAAGGGCATATATACTACATGTGTATATACACACATATATGTCTACATATGTACACTCCATATCCACATATATCAATTTTTTATGGTGGCAAAGAATTGGAAATTGAGGGGATGTCCAGCAATTGAGGAATGACTGAATAAGTTGGGATATATGCTTGTGACAGAATGCTATTGTACTATAAGAAATTACATGTTTCTCTGATCAATACGTTGAAGGAGGAAGAGAATTTGGAAATCAAAGTTAAAAATTAATGTAAAAACAAATGAACATAATTTTTTTAAAAAAGAAAAATGTCAATTGTTGATGCTGATGATACTACTACTGCTGCTGCTACTACTACTGCTACTGCTACTACTACTGCTACTGCTACTACTGCTACTACTGCTGCTACTACTACTACTGCTACTAGTACTGCTGCTGCTGCTGCTACAGTAATGATGATGATAAAGACAACATTTGTATTATAGCCACTGTGCTAAATTATAGAGTAACTTAATTGGGGACATGTCACATACTTCATAGAATTTCTCTTGTTTTCTGCAACAGAAGTTGGTACATAAGCTGAAATTATCCCATAGGGGTCTTGTTGCATATAATCATCATGTGTACTATGATATTAAATGTTCAAGTATCCATTAAATAATGCTCCTTGTTGCCTTTGGACACATGATGAAACCAATACCTTAAACACTTTTATTTGCCTCTCCAAAAGAACCTGTGAGCCATCCTTTCAGGTAGCTATACTTTCCGCAGATCATCTGGTTTCATTTATTGCAAAAATATCTATATTTCTATGATTCAGTTCTTCTAATCAAATGTCATAATGTTGCCAATTGGGCGAAAATTTCTCAAGCTACTGACAGAGTAATGTGTCCAGCTTGCCTAAAATTGATTCCTAGCATCTATTCCTCTTTTCTGATATCCTGCCACTGTTACTGCAGACATGGAAGGGAATTAAATTGAACAGAGGGTCATTTTTTGTATTACTTTGTTTCATAAGTTGTCATAGCCAAAGAATTCATTACCTATGGGTTACTGATGATGAACCCTTCCATTCCTAGCAAGACTGGTCTTCAGATAGCGGAGTATAGCTCTGTCATACCTGATACCTTTCTAGCTTTATAGATTTGATAGAACCTTTGAGTATCCAAGGTCCTCTCTATGCCATAAGTAGAAATCTTAGGGGAGTTTTCATAAGAAGTATTTAGTAAAAGTTTGTTGAATTGCATTGATCTGGATTCTGGATAGGGTACAAAGTAAGAGAGACCAAAGCAAAGAGGTTTCTACCACTTTCATCTCAGATGCAAGAAGATATTAGATGCTCATTGGGTGTTCATAGGATCATAGAGTTAAAGATAGAAGGGTCTGAATAGTCCAGCCTAATCTAATTTCTTGCAGTAGAGAGTAAGATGATTAAAATAATTATATCTGTTGCATCATCTTAGATAGGATATAACTTTCATTGAGTGGCAAAACCCCGGGGAGCTTTACTACAAGTCAGAATTGAAATAATTCCAAGGGCACTTCTTAATTACCCAAAGAGAAAGCATAGGGTTTGGTTTCAGGAAAAATCCTTGAGATGTCTAGTTTCTCAAGAGAAAAGCTATACCTAAGTACTCTGCACTTCCTACATAGTACTCTCTATCCTTAGCTTTCAACTCTTCTAAACAAAACCTGCCTCTCCATCCCCCCACACCATGTGCCCCATTGTATCATCAAGGATCCCAGCATGCACAAGAAAGTCTGCTATACAGGTTCTTAGATCTGTGTTTCTAAAAGGAAAGAAACTTTTTAAGGGCCAGCTATCTACTTTAATCAAGCATATATATCATTCACTTAGTTTAGGGGGAAAAGTCAGAACTCTGAACTTCAGAGAAAATACAAACAGAAATAAAGATCAACAGACCAGGCTTCCAACTGTCTGACCATAAGCAGTACATACATCACAGATCAATAGACAGATCCAGTTGTCTGACCATTACATACACACATAATTACCAGAGAGAGAAGTACCAACATCTGGGTTTTCAAGAAGGGAGGGCTCCTTAGCAGCTGCCCAGAGTCTTGTCTGGCCCAATAAATACTTCCAGTGAGTAAGCCCCAAAGCAAAACCATATCTATATATCTATATATCTATATCTATATCTATATATATATATATATATGTATGTATATATACTTTTCAGAGCCAGAGGGCATCACAATCTTTGAGAACCAGTGCCTCATTAGAAATTAACTAAAGGAATGGACCTTCCTACAAAACAAATCTCCCCTAATCAAACTTCCCTTAATGGGCAGGTCCATTAATGGGTGAAGAAGATTTTTAGCTCTCATAATTAACATTATCCCCCCATCCCCTCCTTTAAGTATTTTAAATTACTTCATTTCCAGACCCCTCACCATTCTGGTTGCAATCCTTTGGAAACTTTCTTCTTTGTGACTACCCTTGTGTGGTGCAGTGCCTGAAACTAAACTTAAACCTCCATATATGGCCCAGCCAGCAGGTGTGATCATTGGGAAATATTTCCACTCTGTATTTCATAAGAAATTGGGCAGCGAGGTGGCACAGTGGATATAGTTCTGAAGATCTGGCATTAGCTATACTACCCTGGACAAGTCACTTAAACTCTGTCTCAGTATCATCATTCATAAAACGGGGACAATAGCAGCACCTGTCTCCTTGGATTGTGGTAAGGATCAAATAAAATAGTGATTATCAAGTGCTTAGTTCAGTTCTTGTTACATAGTGAGAACTATGTAAACATTAGCTCTTATCATTTATAACAAATGAACAACCAGAAAACAATAGCAACTAATGTGTAACCACTGCCATAAGTCTGTAATGAACTTTCCATAGTGTTCTAGTCAGTGATGTAATGGGAATTGTTCAATAATTAGCTCAGTGGGGGTAAAATGTCCCAATGATTTTTTCACTTATTTATTTGTTTTTAGTTTCTAGAATAAAACAAACATTTCCATAACATAAAATAATAAAAAGATGATTGTACATGAAACTACAAAACTATGATATAAAACTTGCCATTCTTTTTAAATCTATAATGCTTATCATATAAATTTTTTTCTTCCCTCTTTCTGCCCACCCCCACCCTAAAGATGGCTACCATTAGACACAAACAGGTATACATTTGTAAAATTATTTTATATATATTTCTATTTGTCAGCTCTTTCTCTGGATGTAGGTAGCATCTTTCTCCATATACTCTTCATGGTTAATTTGGGGTATTTATAATAGTCAATAGAAACTTTTATGTTTAAGGTGCAACATTTTCTCAGTCACTTTCTTAAGCCTAGGTAACCAGCAAAACAGTATATCAAGTCCTGATTTGTAGCATTTGCCATTTCTGAGGCATAAATTCTCTGGAGTTGCCACACCCCTGGCTCTAATACTCTGCATTTTCTCATGACAGCCCTATAAGGTAGGTGCTACGGGTAAGTTTATCTTAATTTACAGAAGAAACTGAGATTGAGCTATGTTCAATGATTTGCCTTGAGTTGCATAATTACTGAGCGGCAGAGGTGGAAATCAAACCTATGTCTTTCCTGAGTCCAAGCCTACTATTCCCTCCATCAGCATTCTACCTGTCCTATGCAACTGGGGAAATCACAAAACAGTGGAAATTACTGCCATGTAGCTGATACCTGTAATGGAATTTACATTTACAAGTCCCTCCCCCAACACACAATTAACTGTTGTTTCTCTGCCTCAAGCTATTAACTGGATCCATCATCTGCATTCAGCACCAACACAAACATTCATAATGTGGCAGCTACTTTTCCTGTGTCCATCAATCACTTCAAGTCTGGTACTTCTTTCTGGTCTGTTCCCATGGAAAAGAGATAATTGTCTTACTCATGAAAATTTGGACTGAGGGTACCTGGAACACCTTCTCTCCTGGGCTACATGGAGCTTCTTCTAAATCTCCATAAAACTTTGGTTCACTCGAACTTAAAATAGATCATTTATTTTTTATTTAAATAACTTTTACCAAGTAGATAAGTATTAAGAAAAACAACATTTTGGAGATAGAATGGAGTCCATAATTAGTCATTTGACTAAAATTTGTTGAGCTTTAGTTACTATAGGTAAGGCACTCAAGGCATAGGAGCTTATAATCTGCTCCGATTATCTTTGACAGTCTCATGGAGAACTGAGAATAACTCAGGCTCTGAAGGTAGTCAGTTATTAAGCAAAGGTTAAATTATGTTCATTGTAGTCTATTTACTAAGGCAAGAAATGGGGTTTTAAAACAAAATGTTAAACAAAAGGTCTGAAATTTTTAAAAAAGAGTTTTCTGGACAGTCTCTAATTCCATTGACTAGAGTCTCCTACTTATCAAACATTCCAGTTAATCAAGAATTTATTATAATTTCTGTTACACTGCTTAGCCTGCTGGAAAATTCTAGCCAACTACTAAGAAGGAACAAGGTATGAAAAACAGCGGGAGGAGGGAGGCAGCCATGGTATAGCCTAAAAGAGCAGCAGATTTAGAACCAAAAGACCTGGATTTACCTCCTGACTCTGTCCCTTACTAACTTGTAACTTTAAGCAAGTGATTTAACCTCTAACTCTAAGTTTCAATTTCTCCATCATGGAAAAAAAAGTGAGATAATGCTTGCATTAGCTATCTCAAAGGGTTGTTGTGGGGAGGAACGGAGGGCATATATGAAGAGCTATGTAAGCGGCTATATAAATGGGAGCTATTATTAATGTTAGTTCTCCTTCCTTATAGAATCCAAACTCTTGCTATGAGAAAAACCCTTTGAAGTTCTCATCTGCTTTCCAAAAATGTCCAATTCCCATAGAATTTTAGTTCATCTAGCCAAATTCAAATCATATTCTCAAAGAATAAATTAAGGTCAAGGGTTCTTAAATGACTTACCTAAGAAGATAAAAAGGAGATTAAAAGGGCCAGGACTAGAAGTCTTGATGTTTCATTTACCACAGTGCTCCTTTTACTACACAACAAAACCTCCAAGGAATCTTGGCCCCCCTGAACCCAAGTGTTAGACAAAGAACTATGAGCCATAAATGTAGACTGGCAAAGAAAAGTGAACAAATATTACTTCAACTAAGTGAATCCTGGTCCAGGCCAAGAGCTAGAAATCTGGGTAGCAAAATGGCCTGATTTTCAATATGGACACATGCCTCCTAAATAGCACTCCATCTCATGGCTATTTCAAAAGAACCTGACCATCCCAGATCTTGGATTGGAAAGTTAGAAATGTTTTGGATTTTTTTATGAACACCAAGTGCCCTTCTGAAATGTACTTTTTAAATATTATTTAGTATTTAGGAAGATGAACAGAGTCTAGTTTATACAGCCATTTTAATGCTACAGAGTTCCCCAAAGAATTTCACAAAGTTTTGAGTTTGGAACCATCAGGTAGTAACTCTTTGGGCAGAGGCAGCCTTGGCAGAACAGAGCCAGACACTAGGCCCCTTTTTATGGGGAGGAAAATGTTGGCAAAAGTACCAGGGTTAACCCAATCCCTTTCAAAAAAAGTGTCATGCAGGCTTTAACTTCCACCTGGCCAGTCACCAAAGCTCCATGCACAGCTTTTGAATTCAGGTTGGCTCAATACTTACACTTTTAATCCAAACAGTACCGACACATGAAACCGATTAACAGTCATGCAGGAAGAAGTAGCCTCATTCTGTTTTCAATCATTTTCTGTTGAAGAGATGACTCTTACATTCTCTAGGGCCTGAGTCTTCCTCAGTACCCCAGCAAACTGTACATGCCAGGCATGATGTTCTGGAAGCAAAACTTCAGGAATTGTACCAGTTGATCTGAAGGCTGTACAATAGCAACCCCTAAACTCCAAAGATTAGAGAGTTTCTTCTTAGAATGACACCAGGGTCAGCCATATGCAATGCCTGTGCTATATGGTTTATCTTTAGGACTGAAAAGAAGACCTTTTCCTCTCCCTCCTCCCCAAACAGCATCAGTTGACTTCAGAAATTCCATCAAAGCCATCAACATTTTCCCCTTTTAGTTTAAGATTTTTATCTTTGTGCAGATGGAAAAACCCTTGAAAGGCATAACATTCTAAAATAGTTGCATCCGAGGGGGAGATTTAATAGTAAACTAAGGAAAAGAAAGCAGGAGAACACTGAGGAGAGTAAAAGGCATCACTTACTTATCATTTTGCTATCTCCTCAACACCCTGGTCTCCAACATCATCAACTTTCTCAGTTCCCAAGATTTATATCTCCATACTATTTCAGCCACACATGGAGTCCCTACCCTTTAGACTTTATCATATATCCCAAGCTACTCTACTACCATAATTTTGAAGTCTCCTGTCCTTCTATTTCTCCCTCTGCGTTACTGTTCCTAAATTTATTCTTTCTTCCTGCCTGCCGAATGCCAGCCTTATATCAGTAATGGACTATAGGACATCTCCGCACAGAGCAGCATCTCAAGATTAGCATGTCAAAGATAGAACCATCTCTCCCTCTAAATATGAACCTCCTCCAAACTATCTCCACAACATCCCTTAATTCATCCATATCCTAGTTCAGGTCCTTATCACTTCTTTATTGGACTATTGTGCCAGGCTCTTAGTAGATTCCTGGCTCCTAGTCTGTCTCTTCTCCCCACTGTATCCTTCACAGAGGGGCCAAATAGCACACGTCTGACCACATCACTTCTCTGGTCAAAAACTTGTGATGGCTCTTAGATGTCTGTGTCCTCTCCATACTCAAATTATCTGTGTACGTGTTATTGTTGCTGAGTAAATTCAGTTGAGTTGGACTCTTTCTGACCCCATCTGGGGTTTTCCTGGCAAAGATAATGGAGTGGTTTGTTATTTCTTTCTCCAGCTCATTTCACAAATGAAGAAACTGAGGCAAACAGGATTACCTGGTGTAAGACAGCTAGTGTCTGAGGCCAGATTTGAATTTGGGAAGTTTCACCATCCTGACTCCAGGTTCGGCACTCTATCCTCTGTGCCACCTAGCTGCCATGTACATGTTATAGTCCCCCTTAATAGAATATAAGCTCTCCAAAGTAAGGACTTCTTGGTTTTGTCTTTGTCTTCTTTCCAATCCTCATCAACACCCCCACATAGTAGTCACTTAATAAATACTTATTGGATTGAGTCAAATTGGAATTATTTGCTTTGGATCACATTTGCTGCTTGAATATGGATGTCTGTGCATTGCTGGATTGTTCTTTCATCTCTCAGATAAGTTTTCTGCCTCTGGCCATTGCTAACTTGGTGTACTATTCTATCTTCTAGGATAACTTTTCCTTCTCTCCAAACGAATGACCTCTTACTTTTTGACACACACACACATACACATACACACACACACACACACACACACACACACACACACACACACACAAAGAGTATTACTGCTGGCAAACTATCTTGTTTTGACCAGACTGGCCTATAGGAACCTCACTGCAAACAGTGGAGACCTTTTAATCTGAGCCCCTGGGGCCAGACTGAACAGCGCAAACATGACGATTTCTCAACTTTATAACTTCTCTTGAGATGCTCAGCCTCCGAAGATGCAGTGGAATGAATTCATACAAACCAGCTGCATTTGGAATTCACCACAGTGATCAAGCAGGGGTTCCCACTTCATGCCCCACAGATAAAACAGAACTCCAGAGGCCTAGCAAAGTCAACTTCCCAGAGCATACAAGTCCTATATTCTTGTTACCAAACCAATCAGAGTGGTTGGCTCATTTACTCTGCATTAAGTCAAAGGCCCAGAGAGAATAGATTCTCTGTCCATTCTACTGAATTTCCCAGAGCTGAGACCTCAGCTGACCTTAAACTGACTAATATGAAATGCTGATCAATAGATATCCGCCAAGATAATTATCTCTTCCCACAGTATTCCCCAGTGCCCAGGGATCAGAGGGCTGTGCTAACCCTTCCCCTTTATGATCAGAGAGCTCTTGCCCACAGAGCTCCCTAAGGCACACCACACCACACATCATGAGGCTTTGCAAAGCAACGTCCATGACTTAATTGGAGAAGTATGTGTGCTTTGGCATTGGCTACCATGGAGCTGAAGTTGGCATCAGCTGCTGAAAGGCTGAAGTCCTCTCCTTCCACATGTTCAAAGTTCAGTCAATACAGTACCCTCACTAGTAGCATTTTGACAAGAAGCAAGAGTTGAGGTAGGCTGGGTAGAGAGAAGAAAGATCAAAGATTGGTACATTTGATACCCAACTGACAAATCTCAGGATTTGTTTCCCATTGCTTAGTGTTGGGTGTTGCTGTTAGAGACACTTCAGCAACACCCTGGGAAAGAGTGGGAAAAAAAGTGAGGAGAAAGACATCCACATGGAGACACATGGTAAATTTTGCCAAAGGCTATTTAAGTTTTCCTCTGTCTTACAAACTTAAAAGCAGGTAGACTAAGTGCAAAATGTAATGCCTTTGTGGGACCAGGTTTCAATTGCTCATTCCTTGCAAGGTTCCTTTTGGCAGCAGAGAGTAACGCCAACCTGGGTGTTGGTTCCCAAGTGACTCATATGAAGAGGGCCCACCTACTGAATCATTATCTCTTCCTGTGCACCTACAGAATCCAGAGGAGCCCCATCTCTCCCAAAGACTGACCCAATCTGACCTAGGCTCAGCTGTGAGTTCAATAACATCATAAAAATCAGTGGCATTAATTTTGATCACCCACATTCCTCATTATTCAATTAATATTTCATCAGCCCATGAACCAATAAATTTGTTGAGTGAATGAATGAATGGAAGAAAAATGAATCTTTATCAGACACCAAATCATATGGGGAATACAAAGAAGCATAATCCCTGGGATTTGCCCTCCAAAAATTTGAAGTCTAGCTGGAGAGACACTATAAAACTGGGGGTTAAATGCTTTCTTATATCCCGTCTCTATGCTAGCTTGAGATAAAGTTTTTATTGATGTTGCTAAGTCATTTTCCAGTTATGTTCAATTCTCCATGACCCCATTTGGGGTTTTCTTGCCAAAGACACTAGAATGGTTTGCCATTTCCTTCTCGTTTTACAGATGAGGAAACTGAGGCAAACAGGGTTAAGTGTTTTCCCAAGGTCACACAGCTAGTGTCTGAGGCAGGATTTGAACTCATGAAGATGAACCTTCCTGACTCCAGTCCCAGCACTCTGTCCACTGTACCATGTAAAAAGTCAGAGAACTTGATAATTGGTCATCCCATGACATTTTTATGGCCTTATGCTTTGAGGTTGGGATGACATAGGTGAAGTGGGCTTTTAGCACCCCCCACTTCCCTTTCTTTGCCCTTCTCCCTCTCCATTAATGCAAGTCAATTCAATAAATATTATTAGCTGTTTGACTTAAGGCTCAAAGACCTGTTAGATCTCTTCCAGTTCTTAAATCTATGATATTATGACCCTAAGTAAGCTTGGTATCCTAAAAGACAGAAGTCAAAGTCAAAGCAAAAATGCCCTCTAGTTTCTCATATTCTAATGAGTGGAGGGAGATGCAAATGTACCAAATAAGTAAGAATAAGGTTATAGGAGTAGAGAGAACATTATCAAGGGGAAGAGGGGGAGGGGGAGGTGGAGAGGGGAGAGGAATCACCGGAAGCTTCACCTGAGCTGAGCCTTAAAGGAAGAGAGGAGTTTGAGAAGCTGAGCTGAGGAATATGTACGTGCCAAAAGTAGAGATGGCCTCTGGGAATGTGCTGAGGTGAGCCATGGAATGTGAAGTCTGGGAAGAGTTTGTCATCCAGGTTGATTGGAGCACAGAGTTTGGGGAGGGAAGTAATATGAACGAAGTCAAACTGGAAAGTCAGGCGGTAGAGGGTCCTACATGCAAGACTGAGGAATCTAAATTTTACCCAAGAGGAAATAAACAGTCAATGAAGGTTTTAGAATAAGGGAGTGACAAGGCCACTCCCTTGGAGGTGAAGGAAGATTAGTCATCTGCCAGAAAAGAAAGAGAGAGAGAGAGAGAGAGAGAGAGAGAGACTGAATGTGAGAGAGGAAAAAGGAATGATCTTTAATAACCCCTTGCAAGAGAGTCCAGAAACCTAGCAAGGGTTAATCAGAGAAAGTGGGAAGTGAAAAAAAAACACCAGATGGAATAAAAAAGATTGAGATGAATTTGCCACTAAGGGAATTTCTGGGACAGAGGGCACTTTTGAACGCCTGATCAGCCACAGATGTCACACTGCTTTGAGGGTCCCAGCACCCCGATAACGTTAGGACACAACAGGAATGCCCCTGGTATGTCATTTCTGTATTTCTACTCTCTTCGTTTTCCTTTTGTTCTTCAAATCCCTGAGTGGCAGGAGGGTATGGTGATCAAGTGAGAGCTGATAGTGAGGGAAGAAGAGCAGGTGAGCCTTTGGAGTTCTTTCAGAATGATGCAATGTCTAGAACACTCTCTTTGGAGTCAGAAGACCTTGGTTCAAACTATGACTGCTGTTACAGCTCATGTTAGCTTGGGTATGCTTCTTAGCTTCTTCTCAAAGCCTCACTTTTGCATCTACAAAACAAGATGAAGTAGTTCACCTTTGAGGTCCCTTTCAACTCTAGAGCTACGATCCCTGTGTCCAATTCCCCCTTACAGTTAATGAGATCATTCTGATCTCCCAGACAAACAACTTCCCAGTCATTTTGGACTCTGGGTGCTCCTACAGTGCCCACCTCCAAGTCATTACAAAATCTTCTTTTCTTTCAAGGGCCTCTTGGATATGCCTCATCTTTCCATTTTTGAACACATTTCTCTCGTTTAGGCCCTCATCAGTTTACACTTAGATTATTCCAACAGCCTTCCAACAAGTCCCTTTACCTCCAGATTCTCCTCTTTCCAATCCACTGCCACAGCTGCTAGAATAATCTGCATCAAATACCATTTTTTATCATGTTACTACCTTTCTCAAAAACCTATAAAGATTCTCTTCAAATTTGATATGGTAAGTGAAAGCCAAAGTCTAACAGTCAAGGTTCTCCAATAAATAAGCCCATTATAGGACCATCTGATTTCTTATTTTCCTCCAGCAGCCAGCTCCCTTCCTTGCCTTGCCCAACACATTCAACAACAACAATTATTTAAGGCTTACTGTGTGCAGAGCACTGTGCTAAAGGAGCTGGGGAGCATATGCAAAACAACTTCAAAAAAGAGACTGGACCATTAAGAATGGGGAAGGGATTCACATAGGGGCTAATGCCTGTGATATGCTTTGAAGGAAGCTTGAGATTCTAAAAAGTCAAGTTGATAAGGGAGTACTTTCTAGACAAAGGGGAACACTTGTGGAAATACATCAGTCAAGTCAACAAGCATTTATTAAATATTTACTGTGTTCCAGACACTATGCTAAGCACTGAGTTTACAAAGAAAAACCAAAAGCAATGAAATACTCCAAATAAGGAACAACTGGCACGCCAGTTTTGCTGAACTGGAGAGAATGTTAAAAGAAACAATATAAAATCACAGGAAATATAGGTGATGGCTGGACAGTGGTCATGCCAAACAAGTTATATGTCATCACCTTTAATGAACATCTCCTGAAAAAAAAGAAGGGGAGAAGCTACTAGGTAGTACAGTGGATAGATCACCAGCCCCACAGTTGGGAGGACTTGGGTTCAAATCTAAACTCAGACACACTAGTAGCATGACCCTGAGCTAGTCACTTCTCCCCAATTGCCTCTTCCCCATCCCCCCAAAAAATTGCCAAAACACTTACTCCTGGAAGTTTTCTGTAATTATTCTTCCTCCCTCTATCTTAGAGGTTCCCAACCTGTGGTATTCATGCTCCCAAGGAATATAAGAAGTCATGAGAGCTCAAACTAGGATGGCGAATACAAGTCAAGAATTAAAGCTATCACTGAGTACCTGGAAGGATAATGTTGTCCTTGTAGTGACAGAAACGTTCAGAAAAGAGAAGGACTTGGGGAAAAGGTAATAAATTCTATTTTGGATATGCTGAATTTGGGAAGTCTACAGAATATACAGTTGGAGATATTCAAGAAGGAGGTGGTTCTATGGAACTAAAAAAGAGAATAGGGCTGAATAGATATTGTTTTTCAGTCTGTCTCTCTTGTTTGACTCATTGTGACCCCATTTGGGGTTTGCTTGGCAAAGACACTAGAGTAGTTTGCCATATCCTTCTCCAGCTCATTTTACAGATGAAGAACTGAGGTAAACAGGATTAAATGACTTGCTCATGGTCATACAGCTAGTAATGTTTGAGGTCAAATTTTAAATCAGATCCTCCTGACTCCAGACTCAGTGCTCTATCCACTGTGCCATCTAGATATAAATAAATAGAGACACTATAAGCCTCTGTCTCTAACTGTATCTTGAAAGCATCTGTATAAAGACGATAATTAAACCCATAAGAGCAGATAAGATCACCAAGTGAAATAATATAGAGCAAAAAGGGAAGAAGTCCAAAGACAGAGTTTTGGAGTTTACCCACAATCAGTGAGCATGACATGGATGAAGAACCAGCAAAGGAATCTAAGAAGGAACAATCAGACTGACACTCCTTTTTGCAGATGCCATGGTGTTTGATTTCATCTAGCCATAGGACATTAATAGAACCTCCTAACTGAGATCCATAATCACTTGAAAGTGTGGTTGAAAGATCTACACAGGGAAAATCAAGGGGGTGAAGAATGTGTATGATCCAGATCAGGACGGGGGACCCTGTGGCCTAAAAACCATGTGGTCTTCTAAATCCTAGAGTGCAGCATTTTGATGAGTCCAAGTTTTATAGAACAAATCCTTTTATTAAGGATATTTATTAAGGATCTGTGCAGTTTGGATTCAGTCAAAGGGCCTCACTTGAGGACCTAAATAGCTACATGTGGCCTCAAGGCTGCAGGTTTCCCAGCCCCGGTTCAGATCATTCTGTGCAGTTAGATAGATAGGCTATAGAGGTCATTAATCAGTACATGCATCTTGAATAAAAAATGGCCCAGAAATTGTAAAGTGCTTTGAAATAGCCCCAAGCATCTCCTTGAAACAAACTTCTCACATCTTTTAACACAGATATTCTACCAGTGATGCTATGTGACTCAAAATGGACCATGGAATGCCCCCATATCTGAAGAGTAAAAGAGAAATGCATAGTAAGGCACTAATATGCCATAGCACATTATGAAATATTGCACACCAGAGGTGGCATAAAGATATCATCAAGGAGACTGGGGAAAAGTATGATGGGACTTCTTTGACCCCTGACCCTCCCTCTATGGATCTCTCCCCACTCTGAAACCCATGTACGTCTTTTGTGGCACTACTCATAACCCACTTTATGTGAGGATTACTTGTGAATGTCTGATTCCTCCCACTACTCTGTAAGTTCTCTTAAGGGCTAGGACAGGTCCCTCATTTTTGAGGTCTGCATAACAACTACCACATTGCCTTATGTGCAACAAGTACTCAGTAAATATTTGTTTAAATGAATAAAGAAAGGAGTCAACGCTGGCTGACTGAATTGGCAGGGATTCTCTGGAAAGAATGTATGGAAAGAGGACAATTTCTCATGACTGGAAAGCACCAATGTGACATCTGAACCAAAGCAACTTAGATTTAGTCGAATTACTTCTATTTTCCTTAAACTAAACCAACCAGGCAGAATTTTATAAAAATTATTCTGAGAGGAGTAAGGTATACCAAAGACCTGTACTGGCTATGTGACCTCAGGCAAGTCAATTAATGTCTCATTTAGATTATTGTGTTCTTCTGTAGTTTTTCAGTCATGTCCGAGTCTTCCTGATCCCATTTGGGATTTTCTTGGCAAAGATATTGGAGTGGTTTGCCATTCTTTCTCTAGCTCATTTTACAGATAAGGAATTGAGACAAATAAAGTTAAGTGACTTGCCCAGGGTCACACAGCTAGTAAGTATCTGAGGTCAGATTTGAACTCATGAAAATAAGTCTTCCTGACTCCAGGACTGGCACTCTATGTACTGTACCACCTAGCTGCCCCCTAACTCTTTAGATTATAAACTGCAAAACAGTTGTCCTGTAGAGCAAGTTTCCTCACTAGGAGTATCCTATACCAATGAAATCATAGACCCATACCAATAAATTCTGAGATCCCTCCCTACACTTGATAGGGTTTCAAATGCTATAAACATTAGTTTAGCTTCAATATACAGCTGAGGATGCTTGGTGTGCTCTAATCTTATCTGAACTCTATACCAAAATTTAGAATTTTAGAAAATAAGAGTCAGGGGATTTAGGAGACGATCTAGCAAATGAGCAAAAATTAAAACGATGCCATTATACTTATAGGTATGACTCAGGGTACGTCACTTTCCTTTCCTGTACCTCAGTTTCCTGTGTCCTCCCTGAGACCTAAGTGATCCAATGAGACTGTTACAAAGCAATTGCCTCTCTGCATAGGAGGTTCCTTATTAGAGAATTCTCTATGCCTATAAAACCACAGGTCTGGACCCCCAAAATGAATAAGTAATATTTTAAAATAGGCCCTCAGTGTGTTTCTCCTTTGTGGGTTGAACCTTATGTTGCTATTTGCTGTGCCTATCCTTAGTTTTATCTCTGCCTTGCACATAGTGAGTATTTAATAAATGTCTGCCTTGTACATATTGCATATGTAATAAATGTATGTTGCAGCAAACTAAGTCTAATTGAAATGAAAGACTACATTGGACTCGTTATCTGAGCATTCACAGGATTGCAGGAATCTTCTATGGAAGATTCGAATCCTTTTTATCATAACATTTGTTGTCTACAGTTCAGACAGGCCTCATGGCTCCAGTCTGGGTGAATTAAAGAGGGCTGATTTCATTCTTAAAGCAACACTATTGCAAAGGTTATAGACAGTGGGACAGAAGGTGAGCGGCAAGTGAGGAGGGAGGAGGGAGACACCTCTCAATGCTGGAATGGCTCCATTTTCTTTTACTGAGCCCAGATTGTTTGGGTTGAATAAATCCACAGCTGGTCACCTGTGAATTGGACAAGGGCCCACACACACTTTGTAAAAATACTCAAGTGAACCTTTACTATTAGGGGGGATGGGGAAAGAGAGAGGCAGCAAGTGTCATCTGTCTACAGGGCAAAATGCCAATGGGGGTGGTGGTGGCTGGTTGTTCCTTGATATATACTATGGTGCTCCAATTGCCCCCTTTCAGTGAGATGTTTCAAGTAAGCTGACTACATTCATGTGAGCAGTCATGGCAACCCTGCATATAAAATGGAGAAATCTCAGGCAAAATTTAGCTGGAGTAGAGAGAATATTAATGCTAGACCATGACTACTTTTATAATTTCACCAGTTAATGCCCTGTCTCTAACCTTTCCTCTCTGGAAAAGGAATTAGGAATGAGGCACTACTAGGTAGAACATAATAGACAAAGAGTCTGGTTCAGAAAGACTTGAGTTCAAATACCACTTTCAACATGTATTAGATATGTGACCCTATGCAAATCACTTAAACTCTTTCATATAGGTAGGTGGTGCTCCCCTTGAAATCAAAAAGACAAGTTCAAATACTAGTTCAGACATTTACTACTTGTGGGACTTTGGACAACTTACTTCTTATAGCTTCAGTTTTCTCATCTGTAAAATGTTGATAATATAGTTACCCCTTCCATATCCATTATGGTTTTGATATATCACAGGTCAAAATAAGAAATTAAATGAGAATGGGGGGGTGAGTTTTGGAATCTGTAAATAACAAGCAAAAGGCGACAGATGACATAGAAAAGTTTAGAAACTCGGAACTATGTGATTGCTATTTTAAAAAAAAGGCATTCCTATAGACTCTGACATCATACAAGAAAAAGACTAAGTCCTTTTATGATTTACTAAAGGAAAATGGAGGTGAAAGGTCTATCTGTATGGATTTAACATGAATTTTCCAGACCATGGGATCACCATGACCTCAACCCCCAAGAGGAAGGGTTAACTGTAATAGCTTCTGCAAAGTTCTTGTGAGGACAAAATGAGACATCCTATGGAAAGCACTTTGCAAACCAATATAAATACTACTTAGTATTATTAGGAAAAAACTAAGCAAAATATTGATAATTATGACTTGTATCCTCATTGTTCTTATCTCAAGTCCTCAGATGAAAAAGCCACTGTTGTGGCTGGCGACTTGATACAGTGGACAGAGCACTGGCCTCAGAGTCAGCCTTGTACTTGAATCCTAGCTCTCTCACTTGTAACCTGTGGGACTTTATACAAATCATTAAAATGACTTGGGCCCTATTCTCCCTATCCATACATTGGGAGCGGGGAGGGAGACAGGGTTTTACTTCTCTTTTGGCTCTGACCCTCAAATCCCCTGACTTCTTTTCAGTACTTTCAACACTTTCCATAGGATATTTGCTCCTTATTTGGCTCTAAAAGAACTTTTGGTAACTCATGAGGACGTTTTGTAACTTATTTGCAGTTTAGACATGGAGGCTGGACTTAAAATTCAGATCATCCTTTGTTTATGGGAAAACTCTGGCTTGTTGGTTAACAAACATTCTCTGCTTACTTCAGTTGAGTACAATGGTAGGTGAATTCAATTCCATCTGATCCAACAGACACCTATTGAGCTCCTACTAGTGGAAATACAGTCAGAAGTATTGCAGGGGACATAAAAATAAGCAAAACATGGATTTAATTGCATAAATACTCTAAAGTCCGTATAGAATGGTAGAAGGATCTCTAGACTAGGAGCCATGAGATCTGGGTTCAAATAATAACTTATGTTGATATAGCAATTTAAGGTTTTAAAAGTGCTTTCTTTACAAAACTCCAAGAAGTAGATAATACTAATTTTCCTCATTTTCCAGACCCCCAAGAAAGGCCTAGTAAAATTACATGATCCACCCAAGATCATGCAGCTAGAAAATGATATCAGAGGCAGAATTCAGATTCAGGTTTCCTAACTTCCAATTCAGTATTCTTTATACTCCACATGCTGACTTGCTTTATCTATTTATTAGCTGGATGGTTTTGGACAATTCACTTCATTTCACTTTTCTTTGGCTCAGGAATTGTATGACTTGTCCAGGGTGCCATCCAATATTTCAGAGGCAGGACTAGAAGCTAAGACTTTCTCATGCTGAGATAAGTTATCTGTTGAGTAGGGTGGCACAATGGATAGAGTGTGAGACTCAGTCAAAAATATCTGAGTTCAAATCCAGGCCCAAACTGGATTTGTTAGCTCTGTTAAGAGCTAGTCAATCAACAAGTCAATCAAGTCTCCTTGCCTCAATTTCATCTGAAAAATGGGCATGAGAACAGTACCTCCCTGCTATGGTTGTTGTGATGGTTAAATGAGATAAGAGTTGTAAAATGTTTTGGAAAACTTAAAGCACTATAAATGTTAGTTATTAGTTGGGATTACTAAAATTTGGAATGAGCTGAGATTGGTGAGGAAAGTTTTGTTTCTGATTTTATTCAAATAAAATGCCTCTGATTTCTGGTTCATTATTTACCCTGAATTTTTATGGTGGCTCTTTTCTCTGCCAGACCCCATCTATGAATGCAGAAAGAACTCATCTGAAAAATTTCCTCCTCCCCAGAGACTGTGGGTAGATAAGAATGTCTCTTCATAGATACATGTCCAAGGATGGTCACATGTTTATGTTAGAGCTTGAGCCTTTTACTCCACAAACTTCATGGTCCTGGAAGTAAGGAAAGGGGCAAAACAGATAGGAAGCTCATGACTATTTGGGCCTGGGGGCACACACATGTGATCAGTTCTAGCTACTGATCACAGGCTGAAACTGATGGATCTCTTGAGCTGAAGCATTCTGAACTGCAGTGGCTACTACATTAAGTCTGACATTGATACGTTGGGACCCTAGGAGTGTGTGTGTCAGGGGGTACATCTGCTTGCCCAAATCTGGATAAACTGGTACAGGTCAGAAATGGAGTATGTCGCAACTTCTGTGTTGATCAAAACGAGACCAAAGTCAAGAGTAACTCCCATACTTTCAGATTGGACGAGATATGGAAACACAGTCTGTAAAAAAATAAAAATAAATTAGAAAGAAGATCATAGCCCATACGTGGAAATAATATGCTTTTCAGCACATAGGGAAAAAAATGGAAGTCTCAACCATTGTCAACTGCTTTCTTGAAGGACCTATATCACAACTAGTGGGGTTCACACTGATGGCTCAGAATCAGGTCCTAAACCAGAGACAATCTAGGTCCAGGAGAATAAGCCTAATTTGGGGTGCCTGGGGTCCAACTCAGAAGCTCTATTCTTTCATTTTGCCTCAAGCAAAGTGAGCCAGCCCATTATACCTTAGTAAACTTAATTTCAGATTTGAGTACAAACTAATAACTAATGACTTTGACCTGACTAATGGCCTTAACTTTGATTTTGGAGAAAATTTTCACACCAGTCATTAAAGAGATAGTTGGAGAACATCTAGAAAAGGAAGTAATGAATGTAAAGAACCAGCATAGAATGGTTTCAACAAGGATAATTAATGCACAGACTATCAATAGCTATATGAGCTATATTGCTCATTGAAATCACTAATCATAAAAGAAGTACAAATTTAAATAACTGTGGTTTTACTGTATACTCCAAAATTTGCAATAATAACAAAAGATGAAAGTATTCAATCCAGAAGAGACTGCAAAAAGATCAACACACTTTGTGGATTGGTGTTGCTACATTTTGGTGGAGTTGGGGTTACCATTCTGGAAAGCAATTTGGAACTATTCACAGACTAAACTTGATAGACCCTTTGGCCTAACAATCTCATTGCCAGACATAGACTGCAAGGAGATTAAAAAAAAAAAAATAAAAGTACATGCCAAACTACTTATAACAACACTTTTTTGTAATAGAAAAGAATTAGAAATAAAATATGTGCTCACCATGTGGGGAATGGACTAATGAATTATTATGCAAGAATATTGCTGTGTAATAAGAGTATTACTGCATAATAGAAAACAACAAACGTGAAGAATTCAGAGAAGCACAGGAAGACTTTTCTGAACTGATGCAAAGTGAAATGTGTCAATCCAGGTATTCCTATGACTAAAATAATGTGAACAGAAAGAACAAATAAATGAAACCAAACATTAATTGTGATGACCAAGCTTAGCCTCAGAGAAGAAATGAGAAAATGCTCCTCCCTCCTTTTTTGCAGGGGTGGGGGGACTCTGGATGTGAAACCTTCCACATACTATCATCATCCAATAGTCTTGAGGAACAGCCTTTTTTCTCTTTGTTTTTATTCTTTGTTACAATGGATCATGTACTTGTATATGTGGTGGGAGGAGGGATATATTTGGAAGTAAAGATGAAATTTTAAAATGTTAATAAAAATTTAAAAAAACAACAAAGAAAAAGAGTCAGTTCAGGAATTAGTGGTTCCTCCTCATTGGAAGTCTTCAAATAGAGACTTGATGACTATTTGGATATATTATAATACATATTCCTTTAGGGTATAGTTGTATTAAATGACTTCTGAGGTTCCTTCCAAATCTCAAATTCCATAGTTCTGTGATGCAAAAATTTTTTGGGTGAGTCTTATTTCTTTTCTCTGGTTTGGATGCTGACCTATCCCTAATATCACCCAATTAGACAAAATTTGCTGCTAAATTGCTGGAAATCCTGAATCATGAGGAAGAGAGAGTTCCTGAGTGTGTGAAAGCACATAGGTAAGGTACAATGATTGAATGTAGAAGCAGTATGGCTAGTAGAGAACTCCACCATTTGAGGAGTTTGCTCCTAGACCTGCAGGTGTTTGGGGTGTATCAGCATCATGGCAGACTCTAACTTTGCCTATCTAGATAGGTGGAGAGATTGTATATGAGCCTTGGGTTCTAGTGCCCTCT